>JACDQD010000001.1:1836117-1878417 GCA_019843655.1 Lethocerus indicus
CTTGTCCATAATGACCAAATTTGGTTTCCCGTCGCGAATCGTTCTAACGCCGTCTAATTGCGCTTGCCGTCTTATTCCTAATTCGCCGGGCGTAGGCTGGGCGTGGTACTCATCAATCGTTGTGAGGTACTTTCCTTTTCCCAGAACACGTCTATCTGGACTCTCAAACCCGGCTCTGTCGGGGTCGGTGTAACCATCCGCGGGGCTTCTAGCGGTCTCCTTACGTACTTCACTCGGTTACACCGAACACTCACCGATAATTTCTCTGACCGTGCCCAACATGTTGGGCCAGTAATACTCCTCTTAAGTGGTCTACCGTTTCCTTTTCACCATGATTCGTGATACCGGTATGGTAGCTCTTACTATTTCGCGTTGGCGCGTCTCCGATTTTATGGTTTCCACCATCCTGTCGCAAACTATTAGCTGGCCGGTCCGTCCTATTTGCCCTGCTAGGTAGGCTGTAATCAGCCTCTGTTCCTCGAGAATCGGTATACGCATGATACGATCTGTCCTGGTCAAGTACCTGTTGTAAAATTTCTACTAACTGTTCGGTTGACGCGTCTGTCCCCACGCGAACTGTTGTTGTCCGCGTATGCGCATACCGATCGCGCTCTGTCGTTATTTCCGATCCCTGTATGCTCACTGGGATCAACTGATCCCGCTTATCGTTGATTATTTGCGACAGTCGAGTCACTCCTGACGGAAGGTCAGATTCTGGCTCTTCCGGGGTGGGGTGGTCTCTCTACGGTCGTCCCTAGACCTCTGTCACTAAACGCCCGTCTCTTAGGTATCTCAGGGCGATGGGGTATCTCCCTCTCCGGCTACCTCTGGGTCGTTCGCGTTTTTCTCCGGCGTTGACATTCCTGGAGGACAGTCTGCCACCACGTTCTCGAACCCTTGGTGTGCGATATCACGAAGTCGTACGCGGCTAGCCGCTCTTTCCACTTCGTGATACGCGCAGACGTCTCCTTCAGTTTGTCAACCCAGACTAACGGCTTATGGTCCGTCGGACCGCGAACGATCTCCCAAACACGTACGGCCTAAATTGTTCTATCCCCACACGACTCCCAGCAGTTCGCGTTCTATCGTACTATAATTCCGCTCTGCGGCGTTAACTTCCGACTCGCGAATGCGATCGGCCTATCTCCGTCCTCTTCCGGCTGGGAGAGACCGCCTATCGCTTCCTGACTCGCGTCGGTCGTTATTACGAACTGCTGTTCGAAGTCAGGGAATTTCAAGACGGGGGCAGAGCAAGGGCCTCCTTACATCGTTCAACCGCATCCAGGACTCTTGCGGTGATGCTGAACTCCTTCCCTTTTCAGCATCGCCGTCAAGGGCTCCGTAATGTGGGCGAACGACCGGATAAATCGCCGATAATATCCTACCATACCCAAGAACGTCCGGACCTCTTTAACGTTCTTGGGTACCGGCATTTCCTTATAGCTCTGATCTTTTCCGCATTCGGACTCACTCCGTGGCCGTAATCTCGTGTCCCATAAATTTGATCTGGTCTACTGCCAACGTCGTTTTGTCGGCTGCGACCTTCAATCAAATTCTCTAATTCTCTCGAATAGCTTCCCGAGGTGGCGTTCGTGGTCTTTCAGCGTCTTACTGAAGACCACGATGTCGTCCATGTATATCTGGACACACCCTCATCTAATCCTTCGAGGAATTCATCCATCAATCGTTGGAAGGTCGCTGGGGCATTCTTTGGCGAATGGCATCCGTAAGAACTCATAGTGTCCGCGCTCGAAACTGAAGGCCGCCACATCCTCCGGATGCATACGTATCTGGTGATACCCGGACTTCAGATCAGGCGTGCTGAACACTCGAGCGCCCGCCATCCATCTAACATCTCTTCCAAGCGGGGCGGTGGGTACCTTTCCAGCCTAGTCCTACTATTCAACTCTATAATCTACCACAACTCGGTATTTTTGTACGCCGTCTGCCCCTAGTTTCTTGGGGACTACCCACAGGGGCTGCAAAACGACGACGTCGATCGCCGTATAATGCCTTGCTCCATCATTTCTTTGATGTGCTCCGCGATTATCTCTCTCATCGCCTGTGGTACCTACGCGGTTTAACATACACCGGTTTTGTGCCTTCCAGATCAATGGTATGCCGGACTCTACCCGTTGCCGTTAACGGTTCCCTTCTTTGTAGAATGTATCACCATACCGGTCTTTAATTTTCCGCGATAATTTTTCGCGCGTGGTCTGAGCGCTCTCGACCGATGTAACCGCGACATGTCCGCGTCCCCGTCCACGCTTCGCGCTGTAACGACGGTTGCCCAGGGTTACCGTCCAGCAGCCGTTTGTCAGTCGCTGTTCCCCGTTTACCCTCTCAATAACGTCGCAACCGATTATCATGTCGTATTTTCTACTGGGCAACCTCGCGACGTGTACCGCGGCTGTTCCCGATTTACCGGTCAGTTTCCGGGTGGAATCTTTGTCTCGCCCAACAGTCGTTCCACTCCGGTCACGGTCCTGACCGTACAATTACATGGGTCCCCTGATGTGGTCCCCGGAATCTCCTGCACGCCGCAGGCAGATCAACGTCGAGTCGGACCCCGTATCTAAGAGGCCCACAATCCCCAGGACTTAATGAATATTACGGGCAGCAAGCCTGGTCGCGCACACTCCCGGGTGAAGCCCGTTACCCTGTCCGCTGCCCGTATGCCGAGACCACTCACCTCAGCTGGAGTGGCGTCTCCCGCTGGATTCCGGGCGCCGTTTCCTCGTCCTTCTTTGACTTCCTGTCGTCGTCCGGCTCGACGACGACTGCGACGAGAGCGCTGTGATCCGCGCCCGGTGATCCTCTGCGGCCGGTACCTCCGCTCGGAGCCCTCTGCACTCGATGAACCTGAAATAGGGAACTCAACATCTTTAAAACATAATTCAGTTATCGTTTTCTACTGCGAAGTCGCGTCGCGAGCAGTCCATCAGTTCGCCCTTGGTCGCGGCCGCGTAGGAGACAGGCTGCCGGAACCGCGACCTCATCATATAAAGGCACCCGGGCGAAATGCCCCTCTTCCGCGCACCCAGCACACCTGGGGTCGCTGCTGCTTCCGCAGTCTGTCCTGCGGCCGGTAGTTGGGGTTCAGGAGGCTTCGGGATCTTGGTCAGAGCCCGCTCCGGTGTGCGTTCCTCTTTGTAGGACAGGGTGGTCCGCCTCTCGAACCGGGCCGGTTTCGTCTGGCGTTGTCGGTCGCGCCTTGATGTCACTTCCGTCCAGCAACGCCTCTCTTCATTTTCGGCCCTTATGGCCTCTAAGGCTTCGTTGAACCCTGTGCGACCTGCGGGTGTCGCCCTAATTGATTTGGCCAACGTGTGTCCCACCCCGTTGGCCAACATTTGTTAACGAGCTCCAATAGTACTAGTTGCGACTGGTCGCGCCGCTCCGTCTCTTCCACTGCCGATCCGACCTCTTCCAGCGCAGGCCTCACCTCTTCCATCACCCTGACGGCGTACGCTGGGTGGCTCTCCTGTTTCACGCTCCATCTTTACAATTTTGCCCACCGTCTCCAGATCGAGGCCCTCGACCCGGCGTAGTGTTCCTTCAGCCGGTTCCGGACCTCAGCCCAGGGCTGCTGGACCCGCAACCCGATCTCCCGTAAGACGGACCTGTCGATCCGCCCCACGAGGTCCTCTACCAGTGGTGTGCATAGTTCTGGCGGCAGCCTGCCGTCAAAAATTTCTTTATGAAGGCCGTCCGCCTTCTCCAACCACTCGGTGAGGTCGCGGGCCTGGCCCTCGAACGGCCACAGGTTACCTATTCGCACCGCCAGATAGGATGTCCTATGATTCTGTGCGGCCATCCATGCCGCCGTCGTGGCTGCGTCCATTGTGGCCTGGTCGGGCGATTTCGCCATAGTTTTCTTTACAATAAGGGTGGCTGGTTTAATAACTACCTTCTTGCCGTCGGCCATTTTCCTGCCAAACGGTAGAACCACGCGCAAGGAAGAGAAACGAAAGAAAAGCAGAAAGAAAGAAGGAAAAAATTTTCCGATCGCACTAATACTTCCCGGGTTTCGGCACCAGTTATTTTTCTCAGTGAAAGAATAGAGTTTTTAAAACGGTTATTTCAATTAAAACACGATTTATTCGATCTACAGAAATGATACAGAATGAAAAGGTTTCATACAGCACCCGTCCGGTCTCAAGCTCTAAATCAGACTGACTGCCGGCTCCTGCCCGGCTTACAATATAAACGCTCTTCTTAACAAAGGGCTTTGTCAAATCTCTATGTTGATGTTATGACTCATAATACCACTCGGGTTTCCGACCGCCCTTCTGACTTTTATATATATATATATATATATATATATATATATATATATATATATATATGCCTATATCATCTTTATAAATGTAAACTTTTCATCACTATTGCTATTCATTGCTAATGATAACACCAAATAACAGTCTTCTATGCCATCAAGGGCATTGCTGATAAAATATACCTCTTAATATAACTCACCATTACCAGAATTTTCCATTCATTAATACACTTGTGCAATTTTGGGTCACTGCATTCTCTCTGTTGTGTGAAGGCCACAATTGTATTGGCAAAATTTGCCAGTCTGTCAGTATTATAAATTCTTTTCACAGCATGAGAAATAATAATAATTATTATTGTTAAGTGAGGCTAGGTTGAAAAGACAATCTAAATTGAAATTAGTCTGTAGCATTGAGCATCAGGAACAAATTTTATCATAGGACTAGGTGTGGTCTTTTGGAGAAAATCTAATATGCCATCAAATGCAGTAACATATGATATTTAGTTTTCTGTTAGGTTGGACTGGTTCTTGATATTGCTAGAAATTTAAAAAGTTATTATTTTAGTTTCCAGTATTAGTTTGATGTAAAATGTTTAGATATTTCAGGGTGCTATGTCGGCAGCAGAAATAAGCAAACAGCTCGATTTGACAAGCATCAAGAAACACCAGTGGCACATCCAAGCCTGCTGTGCACTCTCTGGAGAAGGGTAATCTTATGCACAATGTATTTACAGTTTCCGTATTGATGAATGTGCAGTCGCATTAGTGTGTGCAGTCGGTTTGAGGAGTTAGTAAATATTTTTCTTTTTCCCTAGGCTCTACCAAGGTCTGGAATGGATCTGTTCGCGGCTCAAGAGGAAATGACCTACCTGTGCCGACAGGAAGGAAGTCTCTTTGGAAAAACTGCCACACGGGACTCTGTGTCCCCATTCGAAGGATTGCAGTTGAAGAAATGCTCAGAAACACAACGCCAACTCCCTGGACAGGGGCGCAGGAAAAGTAACAAATTGACGAAGAAGATTCTTCGCTTTCGCACTTAGCGACGCCGAGGAGTTGTACACAAAGTGCGTCGGAGTGAGCTGTACTTATTTTTACTTTGTTTCCTGCCAAAGTTCTGGTTTCGGTCAAAGGTCAATAAATCTGTGTAATTTTCGAGAAAGAAGAGATCTCAATGCTACGAACGCTTGTTGTAAATGTTTGTTTCCTGGTGGCGATGCTTTTATCATCCTTTAAGTGCGAATTCAAATCTTAAGGTGCAAATTGTTTCTTTCTTTTTATAATATACGAAGGCTGTAATAATTTTTTAGGCAATAAACCTTTTATTATTATTATTATTATTATTCTGTTAGTACGTAAAATTAATTATGGCTCTTTCTTGATATTAGTAGGATTCAAATTGTGTATGAAATTAATTTTGTAAATGAAAAATTTTGAATTAAAAAATACTGCTGTTACTGACTTAATTAAAAGATTTTTCATTGTTGTTCAAGCCTGGGGATTATCTCATACGCTTAGAAGGTATTTCTGTTGTATGTTATAAAATTCTCAAACTGTTGCATTATTAGATTCAGTGTAAAGGAAGTTTATGAGCAGACATGCCACAAGAATTACAATCGCAATGGCCGATTCACAATTACATTTTAAAACTTTAAATTGTACTCATCGGCCATGTCGCTGCATTATTATTTCGAGATAAAATAAGAACACTTGACCTTAGGTTTTCAAATGTCACAAGCAGTTTAGCGAGATTTTGGTTCCAGCTTTATTCTACTACTAATAACGGCTCTTAACAGAAATGCACGGCAGTCTGGCATTTTATATGCATTCTGTCTCGAATGTGAATCGGCACACCGCTCACCATCGAAATAACAGTCATTTTAGTAGCAAGAGTTTTCATGAAAAACAAGAAAAATAATATATATATATATATATATATATATATATATATATATATATATATATATCTGATAAGTCAGTGACCAGAATGAAAATAAAAGGCAGTGCGATTTCAGTTCTTGTTACCTCCACGCTGGTGTTGTGCAAAATATTTGTTTATTCTTGTTTTTTCGTTTTAGAATATTTTTAACAATGCATTGATGACGCGTGTAAATAATTGATAGACAATTTACACTATGTTTTATTTTACCTTGTCTTTCGTCTATAGTTATAATGTTACGTTATTTTTTCTAAGAGGAAAATATATAAAAAGAGCTTTTGCTTGTGAACGAAATGTTGCGCTTGAAAAGCTGAGAACGAAGATGAGTGGGACACAAATTTTTTGGACATTTTGTTTTGTAATATAAAAACATTAAAATTAAAAACATTAAAATATATTATAGTTAACTACGATTATTATAATTAATTACTATTATTGCATGTATAATAAATTATTTCACTTAATCTGTCATATATTTAAAAATTCCTGTGTATTTGAATCAGATATCCAAGTACCCAAGTACTTTCTCAATGTAACAACTGTTTTATATCTGAGTACTTACATTTTACAGTTCTTTAGAATTTCACATTTCCAAAAAAAATTTCTTTTAGACAACAAGTAAGTTGTCCACATATTAGATTAAAGTAAACAGAATCTCACATTTCAAAGGCCTCAAAAACTTATACAAGGCACAAAAAGGGCCTAAGAAGGTGCAATATGGCGTCAAAAGTGATAAATTGGCCTATTAAGGCCTCAAGAAGCCTGAAAGGCTTCACCAATGGGAAGGCGAGCCGGAAAAACCGTATAAACAACGACTTTGCTCTCCTGGAGGTACCAAAGTAAAACCGTTCCGAAAAAGTTTCAGTCTCATTTATCATACATAAGTGTCGTTGACCATTATTATAACTCGTATTTGCCTCATTAAATCGATTGTGGTTGTCCAGAACAAACTTTCATATGTTTACAAAAAACTTTTTTGTTCACTTTATTGTTGCAACTGTAAAATTATACAAGCAACATTTATAAAGGCACAAGCTACAATAGTCAACAATTAGAGGAGAAACCCACTAGTTCCCCTTTTTTAATTATTTTTTTATTTATTTTGTTTGTCTTTTATTGTTACAACTGTAAAATTATACAAACAACATTTATAAAAGCACTAGCTACAATAGTCAACAATTAGAGGAGAAACCCACTAGTTTCCCCTTTTTTATTATTATTATTATTTTTATTATTTATTTATTTAATTTTTAATTTAATTTAATTAATTTATTTTGATTAAACATTTTATTTAATCATTTAGGTCGCGTGGCCACTTCCTTTTCAGGCGTCTGTAAGGAACGTTTGGGATGTCGGGAGATAGTAGTGTTTGGACTAGTGGATTAGGGTGATGGTGGAGTCGTGAGTGGAAATTACTGTATCGTTGTATGGCGAGGTAACGGACAAACGGGACTTTAAGATCTGCGTGTAGGGTATGGTTGGAGACATAATAGGGTGCATCGGTTATTCTCCTTAATATTTTTGACTGTAAGGTTTGGATTTTGTGGATATTTGTCGGTTTGGCCGAACCCCACAGTTCGAGTCCGTATGTCCAGATCGGTTTAAGTATAGTGTTGTACAATAATAATTTGTTGTTTAAGCTTAATTTTGATCTATTGTCTAGTAATCTATATAGTAACTTGTATCGTCTGTTAACTTCCAGTCTTTTTAGTTTTATGTGTGGATTCCATGTCAGTCTTTTGTCTATATAGAGGCCCAGGTATTTTACCTTATCCGCCGTGGGTAGGGGTGTTTCGAATAGGGATATTGGGGGACAAGTGCCTCGTCTAAGTGAGAACGTGACGTGGACACACTTGTCGAGGTTTATTTTATTCTCCATCTTTTAACCATGTTTGGATCAGGTTCAAGTGATTCTGTAGGTTGTAGGAAGCGGTAATAGGACTTGGATCTGATGATAGGATAGCTGCAAATGACGCTAGAATAGTGGAGGGATGTTGTGGGATGTCGGCCGTATATACAGAGTATAGAATCGGACCGAGGATACTCCCTGGGGGCTCTGATTTGGAAGTAGGATGACAATTCAGAGCCTTGGCTAACATGGGAATAACGATCGGAGGGATAGGACTTTAGGATGAGGTAATATGTTGGAGGTAAATGATTTTCAGTTTCCAAAGTAGTCCTTCATGCCACACCGGTCAAAGGCTTGCGCCTCGTCCAGGAAGGCTGCTGAACAGTATGTATTGCTTTTTTCAAAAGCGGTCGCGATGGTATCTACCTTGCGCAGTAGCAATATCGTAACCAATGAAGTGTTAACTGAGGTGCGAGTATTGCTAGTTGAAAACTTTAACAAAAAACTTACAGAAAATCCTTCGAAAACCTTTCTGAAAATCCCGGTGACTCCTTAAGAGGAAATAGCCGCGTAATTTCCATATTCCTAGTAAGGGCTGGAACAGGATTATCATGAATGATCTTTTCTTCGTCAAAGGTACATTTGTGTTATCAAATCGCACTTTCACTAAATATAATTTTAAATATTTTAGTGGTTAGTGAAATAAAAGGAGAAAAAAGTTGAAAGTATACATAGACGAAATAACAACTAAATATACTCTATGATTCACTAGCAGTTACAATTTCTATATTTATAATAATAAACTAAATCTGTTGCTATGTGTTATAATGAAGAAACAATCAGAAATAAACTAGACAATATGAAATTTAAAACAATACCGACGCGATGGCAATTTTCCTTAGTGCGTATAAATTCGTTTGTGTTGACCGATACTGAGAGAATGTTAAAATTAAAACCTAGAAGGACCCGAAAGCCTATTCGAGAAAGCACATATTGAAATAAGAACATCTTCCAGACAAAATTACTTTGGAAAAAATTGTTCACAAATTATTTATATAGGTTAATAAAGTTAGGTGAAGTTATGAGGTAAGAATGGAATACCCCGGTGAGCCCACTTAAGTTTTATTCTGAAAATTTATTATAAAACAAGAATCATAATTGTTCAAGTCTTGAAAAGTAATTTTTCAACGAATTGTACCGGTTAGAATATAAAAGTGTCATTGAAAGTGGATAATATCTCCTATTAGTCCTATCTATATAATATTTGTCAAATGGCGTTTATCTGTGTGTTCGCTATGGATTTTCAAACGGCTGAACCAATTTCGACCAAACTTTCAGCGTGCATGCATCTCATGTCTGGTCAGGTCAAAGGGTCATAATAAATAAAAATATTTGCCACTTCGGGTAAAATCGCTCCCCGATGTCTGCACTGTACGGAAAATGTTTGGGCGCTGCTAGATAGACCGAAAATTCCGTACAAAGGCTTTATAAGGGACTTCAGTCTAGATTCAGTTGGTATGTAAGCGTTATTGTAATGTAATATTGTTGTAATATTATATATCAGCTGTCAATAAAAGTAATAATTTTCGTAATAATTATCGTGCGCCCAGAAACATAGTGTCTGGCGTTAACAGTTTAACGAAGGATAATAGATTGTAACAAGTGAATTTTGTAGGAGTTAGATAGCAGAATTGCAGGTTTTACAATACAGTTGTAAATTAATAATTTGTTTGCAAATGGATTGTAATATGGCGTACGGTTTAAATATTTTTAGGATTCTATTCCTAATATGTATTCAATGTTTATTATTTCCCAATTTTGTTCTTCTGTTGAGTATTGTTTATATCAAAATGTGTTTTATGGTTTATTGCAGTCCGACTTGGTGTTCCTAGTAATAGATCTGAATTGGTTAATGGGGTATATCCTGTGCGCATTTATGGTTATTTCTTCTTTTCCTCTTATGGGTTCGTACAGATTTCGGTCCGCGGGTATTTTTATTATTTTGCCGGATTATCCTACATAAGATTTACGAATTTATAGTTTTTTTCAACATTTTTCGGGTCCCAAAACAGTACGAACTTAATTTTGTATTATCATTAATTTCCATTTAAAGAAAGCGACAAGAAGTGTTTAAGAATCACGATAGTTCCGTTCAATGTTGGATAGAAAGCGTTTACCTCCTGCTTTCGAAAGTACCACAATTTTTCTAATGTTGATTCCACTGGGAAAGTATCCTGAATACGTCATACATTTGACTAAACGTTTATTATGATCTTCAAATAATTAAATACAATCTTCTTTTGTTTACTATTTGTTTACATTAAGCAATAATTAACGGCCAAGGTGGAAAATAGGCTTAATGATGATTGAGTAGAATGGAAATTTTCAAATATACGATCACAACTCGGGTTTTTGGTCAAATGGTTGAACGCTTTCAAAACACGAATACTTATTCATTTCGCTACTGAAATTGTTCGGAGCCAATATTTTATTTCAGTTTCTAAACAATAAAAAGCAGTTTCAGAATTTACTGTATTTTGCAGCTCTTTTAAAACTGGAAGCGACGAAAGCCTTCCCAAACTCTACTACTCTCTAAAGAACCACGGCATATCTAGGTTTTGCGCATTCGGACGCAAAAAGAAAGTAGAAACTATAGAGAAGTGTATAACTATAAAACAAAACCTTGGATTAATTAAATAAATGTCTTTTTCAAACCTAATAGGAGAAACCATAACAACTCACTGTACTGAAATGGACACCCCGGATATATTTAAGTAAACTAACTCAGTTTTACTTATTTATTTTTAAACTCATTTTAATTTTTAAGTTCTCGTGTTTTTATTATTGTGACTATTATTGGCGTGAACATTTGGATTTTGATTGAAACGGGCGAGGGCCCTCTTCAGAAAACAAAAATTCCAGAACCGGATATGAATATTTTGAATTCGAACCATCGATTCGAACCCACGACTCGTGGAGTTCCCCAGTCCCAGTCCCAACGATTTGGAGATAGCGGCCGAGATATTTTCGTAAAGTTGCATCATCGGTCGGTGGAGTTCGTTATAATTGAATTTTCGTTGTACGTTGTATTCGTATATACGTTTCTACTGTCGGATAACGATTAAGATATGAGGATGCTTATTACGTAGCTGTGAAAATCAGCCGGACTCAGTTCTTTGTGCTACCAAAAGTATTCAGGGAACCCGTTTTATTTAAAATGAACCAAAAGCTATCCAGAGGGCACAGACGGATATTGTCGTCTCAATTGAAAACATAAGGCGTTCTTGGGCTGGAAATCCTTAATAAAAAAAAAAAAAACCTGGTTTGGTAGGCAGTTCTGCAGTTCAAATACTCCGGTGAAAAATCCTTCTATCCATAACGTCTACAAGGGAGAATTGAACTAAGCTAAATATGAAAAATAATGATGGTAATATATTTTCAAAATATTTTAACAGGAGCATTCAAGTCTTGACTAATTCGACCACAAAGGTTGAATTATCTTTCTAAAGGAATGGAATGATTGGTATTTATTTTTTGCACCAACGAAAGTATTTACGAAACAGTATTTTTATAAATAGAAAGAAGAGCTGTCTACATATAGCTCTCGTAGGATCTTGTCGTCCGAATTGAAAACATAAGGTGGAGTTTTGCGCTGAAAGACCGGGAGGAGAAAAAACTGGTTTAGTTGGGAGTCCTGCCGTGGCGCAGCGCTCGCGTGCCCACGATTCAGTAAGCCACTGGGTACCGTTGGGTCGTCGGCCGTCTCCGTCTCTCTCCCCGTACGCTCAGTGTCTACTTTCAGCGGTTCGGTGTTTCCAGTGAAGTTTTCGTTACCGGCGCGGTTATTTCGCGGTCGTTCGCCAGTCGAGACCAAATTTCGGTGTCCGAAGACGGACGGGGAGGCAGATGGCCGGCGTACCGGATCCGGCTGAGTCCCGGCGGAAATCGTAGGTAAAGCTGATATTAAAGTTTTATAGAATGTTGAGAATGTCTAGATAAAAAGGCTGCCCGTTGACTGTACACGGTGAACGGGCGAAGAACGCCGGCCGGCCCAGCTTCACTTGTTGCCGGGCCGCCTCCTACCTGTTGCTTCTGCCGCCAAATTTCGACCGCTCGCCCTTGTAGTCTTTCTCCCTTTTTTCTTTCTTTCTACGAGATCGGTCTCGCGTTTTTTTTCTTCCATTTCCCTCCGGCCCGTGAGATATGGGACGGCGCCCGAATACCCGTCTGTGTGCTCCGTCTATCGGCCGAACCGGGTCAACCTGTTGCGGCTTTACTCTCTTTCTTACCTCTGAACCTGAATTGCTGGCATTTCGAATTCTGCCGACGAAAACGATCAGAAACAATTCGAAACTCCTGCATTTTGCCCACTGTCTGCCTTTTAATGCAATTCAAATTAAACTCGTACTGAAAAATAGTAAAGATTCTCTAGATCAAGTACTAAGAGTATCTTGACAAAACAACAGAGTATATAACCAAAATTCATATCCACATAAAACAAATCATATCCCCATAATTGCTACAGTAAAAAGAAATTCTCAAGATTACAAGAGATATTCAAACTGGTATTAGATTTCTTATGTTCAGTTTTCTACATGAAAACTTGACCCTTCAAGTTTTGTTCCTTGTTTTCCTTTGAAGCATATTCCAACTTTCTACAGCATGTTCAATTATTTAAACTTAAGGTAAAGTCAAGTTTCCTGCCTTTACTGGGCAGTTTAAAACCCTGTTAACGTTTGTGATACACCACGCTTTGTGAGTAGCAGATTGCAAATTTGTTTAAACTGTTCCATACGTACAATTTAATGCAGTTTGTATCCAACTAATGGGTGATTCGAAATAGATTCGTATTTTAAACAAGACATATTTTGCAAGCATCCCTCCTTAGTTTATTTAAACCTGTCATCAGTACTTGGGTCAACTTTGTACCTTTGAAAAGATAAGGAAGCCAACCTCTTGAGTTATTCCAAATGACCCAAGCAGAAATATTTCCGAAAGCTATATTATATTAGAACTAGAATGACTACTTTTCCACACATTTGGTACCAGAATTTTATATTTTGAAATACATTTAAGATAAATATTTTGTTTGAATCTCATTTTTCTCTATTAAATCTGTATAGCCTGTTACGGTGGATAGTTCATGGTTTACACTGTAAAATGGATGATTCTCAATGAGACCAGTTCGGTTGATGAGTTTTGAATTCGATTTCATTTGAGGAAAATTTTCATCATTGTGAAATTCATTTCTCACACATAGCACTCATTTTCAGTGCTTGATTTTGTTGAACTTGTCTTGAAATTGTGGTCCCCTATCCACAGTTTTAATGTTGGCAAATATTCCTTAATCTGTGTTGTCTTTGGTGTAGCCAGATATCAAATGTGTAGGTGTGAAGGAAAACATCTTCAGTTTAAACTCTGTGTTTCCGGTTTCAGTCTTCTCAACCACATTAATAATGCAGTAACAGAGCAACATTGCAGCATTGAAGCATTAGGATTCATACAAGTTTACCAGTTATCGGTTTCAAAATGGCCTTTTCTGTGGTTTATTTTTGTTTCCAAATATGATTTCACTATATTTCACATTCCTTCAACCATCTGGTTGTGCAGGGCAAACTATGGTATATATATGCAGGCCAAACTGTACTATAAATATATCTCGATGTTAATAAGTTACATTGCGATGAACACTTTTGATATATGGCAAGGATACATTGTTTATCAGTGACATATGCCAATGATTTAGCCCTAGGAGGCTGCAAATGTTCCCTCTCTTATAATTTTTAAAGCTTTTGTGTTGCAGTTACATAACCAGGAATTAATATGAATATTGCAGAAATTTGAGCCACAAAATTATTACTAGAGTTTACAGAGCAATCAGTATTTTTTCTTCATGTTTAATCTAAGGGAAGGTACACAAAAATCTCTTTCATAATTTAAAAATGTTTCATTTTTAACACTTCTAAGTGTTTTAAAATAATTTCGTTACTAAAGATAACCAATCTTACAACTATCATTTTTATATTGAGAAAAGATTCTTGATAAATGTTTGCATATTTATTATATTATAGTTAATATAATAGTTGAAGTACATTTCATACTTTATATGTAATGTTCAGTTCTCTTTCTTCAGTATTAAAGTTTTTAAGTATACATTGTTTCCACTCACCTTTTAATTATTAAGTTTATTTTATCCATTTGATATTTCATTGCCTCTGCTTTAGTGACATACTTAAAATATTTGCATTTGTTGGTTACACAACTTGCCCCTGTCAATTTTTCTTATTCCAAAATATACCTAATCTGTATAATAAATTTTGTGCAGTTAATGAATGTCTGTATTCTCTAACACTATGTTCAAGAGATTATAATGTTGTATATTGTTGTGTTATTTTTTAACAACCAAAAATACTAAATCTAGTCAGGAATGAATGCAATTAAACATACTGTAAGGTGATAAAGTTATTTTTATACAAACAGTTTGTGGAAACAATAAACTCTTCAAACTGTCATTAATTAGATAGTGTTATGTGTGTTGTAAATGGTTTTTGTTTAGATATAGTTGATGGTTGCAGTTTTGTGCACATTTTATATACCCATTCCTAAAATTGCTGTCCTATTGAACCTGTTTGTAGGTTTCAAGTGGGCAGCATTTCTTGTAAAGCTGTTGCAATTTTAAGTTCAGAATGTCTTCTCTGAATTCACTTGTATATTTTAATATGTAGAACTGAATAATTTAAAAATAAACATTTTATTTAGGGTCATAATTGTACTGAACAAATTTACTGGAAAGGATATACATTTTTTAGAATAAAAGTTAATTTAAATATTATATTTTAATTATTAGTGGGCATTAATTATAACTGGATGAAATCATAATGTGTCCCAGATTATGTGAAAATATGGCAATACACTTTTATATTTAAAAATCATACTGTAAGTTCCTTGCAGATTGAATTCTTGTCATTTTCCAATTTCATTACCTTGTGGTGGCACTTTTTAAAACTTATCTTTGTCATATATTTCATTTTGAGGATATTCAGTTTATTTGTAATTCTTCTTCAGAATATGTATGATTATACCTTTTTTTAAAAAGTATTCATATTATTTCTATTTCCTTTGGTTTATTCTTTAAGTATTATGCTTTAGACTTTTGAAGTTATATTTTTAAGTTACCGAAAAACAGAAATATGTAAATCATTGAAAATCGGTTGAAAAATAAAATCGAATAAAACTATTCTAGCACCGAATGATAAATGTCTTATATTTAGAAAATGTGTTTAACATTGATAATTTGTGTGCAGATTTTGATTCATCTATTTTTCTGCCAAGTGCAATTTTAGTTACCAAACAAACATGTTACTTTCAGTTACTTTCATTTGTAGCTATTTTCATTGTATGTTACATCAGTTGTCTTTTTGGTAGGGCCCTAAGGTATTACGATATAGCTTTTTGTTTGGCCATATGCATCTTATATCTTAATTTTTCTGGTCTTATTACATATCATTATTGAGATGTTCTCAATCTAACATTTATTTGTGCTAACCTATGATTATGTTATTGCAGAATTTCTGTGCAAGTTCATTGCTCATGATGGTTCCCTTCGTTTTGTCATTGAATCATATAAGCGCAGTTGAGCTTTCTAGTAAATTACAATGGATTCATTTCTGCTCACAATTCAAAATATTTGAAATGACGAATTTATTGAAACGAAAACAAAAGCGAAATGGTAATTTCCTGGAAAATAATTGAGAAGGATGAAATTTGTTTTTCTGGAACCCACTTTCGGGTTCTTAGGAAGAAGTTCTTAGCATCCTTTAGTAATCCATAGTTTCATTTATGCACGGTTTTGTTTGATTTTATTTTGCGTATACTTAAATATGTATAACAATTGTACGTCTCGAAACGGGATATTGACCCAGAATATGATATATTACATTCCACTTACCGTTTCATCAGGGAAGAGGAAGAAGGCGAGCTGAGATAAGAGTTCCGTCTGGTCGATGAGATTCGACCGGCCCTCGAAGAAATAGGGGCCCTCTTCGAGGCCGACTAGGCTCGGGAGGGCGTCCAGGTCACCCTCCTGAAATAGCCAAACAGCGGTTGGCCCGCGGAAACTGCGAAATTATACCTCGTCAGGAAATCATAACAACGGTCTAAGAGGAAGCAAAATTTCTATGATTGTGCAAAACTACAATTGAGTCACCTGTTACGAATACCTTTCGCGGTACAGCCCGCGGTAATAATTGCGCAATCGTATTTTTCCAGACCCACTAAACCCAAAGGCTTCATTTCAAAACATCGTTTTCTTTCTTTATTTATAAGTTACGGGACTCTGACTAACGAAGGCGTTTTTAAAAGAAAATTATATTTCTTATGCACAAGAAAACAGTACGCAAGCTACGGCTCAAGATCGACTGATATATTTAACACAAGACGTTTGATACGCAGCGTACACTCTCCTCGGATCGACTGGTGGGCTTCTGCCCGGCTCACATTATATAGGACGTTTCTAACAAAGAGCTTTGTAGAATCTCTATGTTTATGTTTACGCGTCTAATACCTCGGGACTTCCCTGGTCTATTCATGACTCCTCCCCAGATTCGACACAAACTCTTTGTCACAAACTATTTACAAAATTTCTTTCTATTTCAACTTAATCCTATGGTTCGGGTATACAGGATTTATACTACTTTTGTTTGTTCCTCCTCGGTTTGCTGGTTGTTGCCAGATTGTCCACTCGCCGGTCTCTGCACTCATCCACAGGTAATAAATACTCAGTAACAAAACACAAAAAACACAACCATGAAATAAAATTTTTACATAGAAATGAAATAATATTTAACATTCTCTACATTACTCTTATTACCGAGGAGTCCCTAACTATTTACATTTCCGACGATCGAGACCGGGAATTCGTCCGCGAACTATTCCCCTTATTCCGTGCTTCCCGAGTTACCGCGGAACTCGATCGCCGACCTATATCCCGAACCTGCACTATATACGAGAAGCGCACTACTTCTTCGCCGGGCTCCTCAACTCCTCGAGGTGGGCGGGGTCGTCGGCTCTTGCAAGTCGTACCCTGTTTCTTCCAACAATTTTACAACCCGATACCGGCCCAAATACCGCGCGTCCGTCTTCCTGCGCCGATAGGCGTTCTTCCGATAAACCACATCACCCGCGCGAATTTCTCCCAATAAATTTCCTCTGTGTCCGCGTTATGTTTATTCGTCCGGTCTTCTTTTAATTGTTCAACTCTGTCTGACACGCCTGCCCGTGTCGCGAGGCAACTGCTAAATCGTGCGGGGTCTGACCCGTCGCGAAATGAAAACTATAGTATAGGCTAGACGGCCCTAGCCATTGCAGCTGTACCCTTCCCCGATTGAGCTTTTTCCCGATATTTAATAAATTAAAATGTTCCGCGAGGGTTCCATGTAGCCGTTCGATCATCCCGTGGACTGCGGATGTCGCGGTGTTGTATAATGCCAGTCGATTCCTAGTTCTTTCAGCGTATCCCTAAGACGCTTGTTATCAAACTCGCGGCCCTTGTCCATAATTAAAGCGCTCGATTTCCTTGTGTCGCGAATCGCTCTAATAGCGCTGTTCTGATTGCGCTCGCTTAATTCGCCGGGCGTAGGCTAAGCGTGAGTACTCATCAATCGTCGTGAGGTACTTTCCTTATCCCAAAATAGTACATCCATCTGTACTTTTAAACCCTGCTCCGTCGGGGTCGGTGTAACCATCCGAGGGTCTTCTCAAGGTTTCCTTACGTACATGTTTTACATAATGCCCTGATAATTTCCTTGATTGTCTCTAACATGTTGGACCAGTAATATTCGCGCTTCAAATAGAGAGATAAAACTAGAGAGAAGAGAAGTAAAAGAAAAAAATCACGAATCTCCTTCCAAGATCCCAAGTTTCGGCACCAGTTAAGCGGTTCAACTTAAAAAGATGTTTTTTAAGAATGATTGATATACTTAACACAAGACGTTCCATACGCAGCGTACACTCTCCTTGGTTTGCCCGGCTCACATTATATAGACGTTTTCTACCAAAGGGCTTTGTTCAATCTCTATATTTATGTTTACGCGTCTATTCGGGGATTCTCTTAATTGGTCGCCCCATGACATATATATATATATATATATATATATATATATATATATATATATATATATGTCATGGGTCGATGGAGAAGTCCCCAGAGCATTAAAATTCAATAACGTAAAACATAGAAGATTCAACAAAGCCCTTTGTATGATACAGTATATAATGTGATTCCGTACATATTATTGTTTGTTATATTCAGTTTAATTGCGTTAGAAATGGAAGTTACAGTTCCGATGGTTATCATTAGATTTTTGTGCGTCTTATATATAATTTAGGTTTGCGCGGTAACAAATATAAAAATGATTAAAACAAAAGAAATCACTTTATTTACACATCAAAGAAGTGCACCAAGAATGTGAATAGAATGTTACACCACTCAATACCAAGACTCGACTACCAAGTGTTTCGGTTTTACAAAAGGGGAAAAGGGGCTATACCATCTTACGGTTTATGGCTCTAAAAAGGGCCCTAAACCCTAGCTGGGAAAGGAGGCTGGCCTGGCCTGCTGCAATTCCTCCCTAGATCGAATAATCCCTTTTGGATGTGTTGGGGTCTGAGGTATGGTTTTACTGAACTAAGCTAAATATTACATGTTTTACAATTTTACAAGAAATTACAATTTAAACATAAAATTAAGTCGCTCCACGGAGCCTATTTTAAATTCTGCCCAGGGGTGATTATTGGGGCTTTCGCTCGCTCGCAATTCCCTTTACTCTTCGCTGTCCGAGGTTCCTCAGGAATCGTCCTGTGGCCCTGGTTCGCCTCTCCGAACCCGATTTTCTTCTCGTCGGCGCCCTCAACTCGGTGAGGTGGACGGTCTCGCGCCGGCCTCGAGGGTTGTCGGCTCACTAGTCGGACTCGGTTCCGCTCCACCAACCTCGTGACCCGATAAGGGCCCAAATGTCGCGCGTCCGTCTTCCTACGGCGGCAGCAGTTTTTCGGAAAACTAGGTCCCCTACACGTACCTTTTTAATTCTTCTCCCGATGTCGTCGTTCAGTCGCGTCACCATCGCGGTCTTATATTTTTCAACTCTGTCCGACACCCCCGCCCGTGTCGTCGGGGAAAATGACATGTTCCAATAAAAGTCACGTTTTAGGTGGTCCACCGTCTCGTTCACTCCTCGGTGATTCGTCCGCCCGGTATGATACCTTTCTATAATTTCGCGCTGACGGGTTTCGTCTTTAATCGTTTCCACCATCCTATCGCAGACTATTAGCTGGCCGGTCCATTCCAATAGTTCCGCGAGGTAGGCTGTAATCAGCCTCTGTTCTAATTGTCTAGAGTCGGTACACGCATAATACGTCGTTTCGCGGTCTAGCACTTGTCGTAACGTTTGACGAAAGTTTCAGACGAAACGTCAGTGCTCACAGTTACCGTTAACGTCCGCGTATGCGCATACCCCTTCGATACTCACTAGGACCAACTGATCCCGCTTATCGTTTACGATCTACGATAGTCGAGTCACTTCCGACGGACGATCCGGTTCCGATCGTTCCGTAGTTGAGGTGGATTTCCGTGGGGTTTGTCCGCCCGGCGGGCATCTAGGTCGTTCCTTTCCTGCTCTCCTGCGTTCACATTACACGAGGGACAATCTGCCACCTCATTCTCCGATCCTTTGGAGTGACGGATCTCGAAGTCGTACGCCGCCAGACGCTCTTTCCATTTTGTGATCCGTGCAGATGTCTCTTTGAGCTTATCCACCCAGAGCAACGGTTTGTGATCCGTCCGGACCAGGAACGACCTTCCGAACACGTACGGCCTGAACTGATCGATTCCCCAAACCACTCCGAGTAGTTCGCGCTCAATGGTACTATATCTGCGCTCATCCGGGGTGAGCTTCCGGCTGGCGAACGCCACCGGTCGATCGGCCGCCCCATCCGGCTGCGATAGCACCGCGCCTACAGCCTCTTGGCTGGCGTCCGTCGTAACGACGAACTCCTTTCGAAGTCGGGGAATTTCAGTATCGGGCTGTGCACAGAGCTTCCTTACATCGTTCGACCGCCCTGCGAGCTTCTTCTGTAACTTCGAACGCTCTCCTTTTTCAAGAGGGCTGTTAGGGTTCGGTCGTGTGAGCGAACGACCGGATAAATCGCCGGTAATATCCGAACATCCCTAGGAACGTCCGGACCTCTTTAACGTTCCCGGTACCGGCATTTCTTTTATCGCTCTTATTTTGTCGACATTCGGTCGTACCCCCTTAGCCGTAACTTCGTGTCCCATGAATTTAATCTCGCGTTTAATTAATTCCGTCTTATCGCGGGCGACCTTCAACCCAAACTTCCGGATTCGCTCGAACAGCTGTCCGAGGTGGCGCTCGTGGTCCTCCAGCGTCTCGCTGAACACCACTATGTCGTCCATATAAATTTGGACAAACTTCTCGTCCAGACCCTCGAGGAATTCGTCCATCGAGCGTTGAAAGGTCGCCGGTGCGTTTTTAAGACCGAACGGCATCCGTCGGAATTCGTAATGCCCGCGCTCAAAACTAAAAGCGGTCTTCTACCTCGACTTTAAGTCGAGCGTGCTGAACACTCTCGATCCCGCCATTCTATCGATCATCTCTTCTAATCGGGACAGAGGGTACCTCACAGTGGGCTACAAAATGACGAGGTCGATTTCTGGATAATGCCTTGTTCCAGCATTTCTTGTATGTGAGCCCTAATAATCTCTCTCATGGCCTGTGGGTATCGCCGCGGTTTCACGTATACGGGTTTCGTGCCTCTAATTCAATCGAATGTCTAACTCCGCCGGACGCGGTTAACGGTTCCCCGTCTCTGTAAACACATCTCCGCACGCTCTTAACCGCGGACACCGCGAAGTGCCTACTTTTTGGATAGTTGTTCGGTCGTCCCGTATCGTCTTTTGCCTAGCCGGACCGTCCATCGGCTGTTGGGTCCTGGTCTGTTGGTTTCTAGGACATCGCATCCTATTATCATATCGTATTCCCGGCTAGGTAACTTAGCGACATGGACCGTGGCCGTTCCTGACTTACCGGTCAGTTCTCTCGGGGATTTTACCCGTGTGCCGCGTCCACTCACCTCATATCGGGCCGCCGAACGTCGTCCCTCGCGTCCTACTCCGGTTTTAGCGACAGGGCCGTTTCCGCCGGCCGCCATTGTCGCTGCTGCTGCTGTCCTCGGGCGCCTCACTCGGCGACCGCAGCTGGCATCGGCCGTTCCAGGACCGCCCACCCGGCCTACGTTTCCGCAGTTGTCCTCCTCGTCTGCGGACGAACCTGTGGATAGATTACCTTTGTTTTGGCGGTGCCTATGGGAGTCAGTACCGAGCAGTCCATGAGCTCCGGGGCTCTGCCGCGGGATGAGGGTTGTCCCCACCTCCCTCTCATCAGGTGGGCAATCCTCGCGAAATGCCCTCTTCTCGGCACTCCCAGCACTGGAGCACCCTCGGCCTCCGGGTCGAACTGTCCGCCGGGCTATGGTCTGTCGCGGTGTCCTCCGGGGACCCCGCGAGCTGCCTCTGATGTTGTGGGGTGGTGTCGGCCTCTGGTATTGGGGTGGTGGCGGCCTCGCCGCCGGTCCTCGCCACGCCTCCTGTCTCCGCGGAGGCACCCGCCGTTGCCTGTCCTTTCTCCCGACCACTTCCGACCGACACGTCCGTTCCTCCGTTTTGGCCCGGATTAATTCCAACGCCTCGTTGAAGTCGGCCCGGGTCGTCGGATTCGCGCGAACCGACTTGGCCAACGGCTTGTATAATCCGGGCCAACTGCTGCTTTGACTATTTCCAGGAGGGTGACCTGGACGTCCTCCTGATTCTGGTGGGCCTCGAAGAGGGCCCTGTTTCTTCGAGGGCAGGCCGAATCTCGTCCACCATACGCAACGCGTATTTCAGCTCGCCTTCTCCTCTTCCCTTCCGCTCCTCATCATATGGGCCCATCGTCGATTGACCGATGCCCGCATCCCGCCGTAGTGTTCCCGGAGGCGGTTTCGATTGTTGCCCACGTCTCCCCGGTTGGGCCCCATCTCGGAGCACGAGTCCGGTCGATCCGTTTGATCAGCGAACGTACCAGCGGCCGGGTAATGTCGTCCGTTAGGACCCCGCTGAATATCTCCTTGTTGAGCTCGTCGGCCTCAGCCACCCACGAAGTCACGCCCTTCGGATGGCCCTACAACGTCCACAGCCGGTTTATCATTCTATTGACGTATGCCACCCTATTAGTCTGTGCCTGGATCCAGGCGACCTGGCTGCTTCCAATACTGTCCGTTCCGACGTCTTCCCTTCAGAACGAGGGTCGCCGGCTTCTGTAGTATAGGGTCCTAAACCCTAGCTGGGAAAAGGGGCTGGCCTGGGCCTCTGCAACTTATATATTTTTTATTCCATTTTTCTGGTATGTTTATTTTCTTCAAGCAGCTTAAGGAACGTTTGGGGTGTTAGGAGATAGTTGAGTTTGGCGGTTAGAACAACGAAATTTTACTGTTTAACAAGTCAAACTTGAAGTACCAACCTAACACTGGGCATAACATTCAGCGTTAAATAGGCTTGTGAAAACGGAACATCTGAGTGTTTCATTTTTTTTTCATTCAATTCGGCGGAAAACCGAAGCTTCTATTAAATACAACATTAATGGTCAATGGACCTCTAACAGTAATAAACTTACAGTCACACAGTGCGTTTGCATCACTTGGCAAATGTTAATAAACATATTAACAAATGAGCGAAGTATCCAGAACTTTAACCTGATCGGGGTTCCAAAACAGGAATAGCAAACGGTTAACCCCTGCATTACGAGTATTACGCGATCCTACCGGAAGTTAGTGATAATTCACCCACTTTTTCACATTTAATGAACCGATGTAAAACCCAATGACGAGTGGGGCAAAAAGTAGAGCACTACACGAAATGAACTGGAAAAGGAAATGGAAGTGTGTCATTCAGAAATAGATTAATCTTAACGATTTTATCTGCCTCTCCGCATAAAACTTTTATGAAAGCAATCGCTCATCTAGATTTTCACTTTTACAAGCCTCAATTTGTGTCTAAGCCTGTCTCTGTAGTACCGATTATTTCTTTACAAAATAATATCTTGAAGTTTGAAATAGGATAGAATTAAAATTCGGTATAGAGTCAGTCGTCGTTTCAAATTAAGCGCATGTTATTCGTTTGAAGAAGCCTTCTTCGTAAAATTCTACAATACAGTGAAACGTGGATAATACGGTCTAATCCAACCGAAGATAAATAAGAAAACGCGAAGAGATAACAACCCGGAAATACTTTCCTGATCTATCAGTTTTAGACTATCCAATAGGAAAACCAAAATCTATCTGTATATAAAAATAGAATGGTAATGTAACCATAGTTGTGCACAACTATGATGCTAAATACTAATCAATGAAAGGATCATTTTAATCCCATATGAATTTCCTCAATACTTCCTGGCGTCGTACACTTTGAGAACATTTGAGCAATGTAAGTAAAGGTAAATTAATTTATATGTACAGATTAGAGGAGTAACCAAAGCAGGAATAATTGCGCTACACAAAGTTTAAATTGTTAAGATTATTTTTAATTCTTTGCTCCTATACTAGATTGGTCCTTAAGATAGGTTTTCTACCCACTTTCTTATCAATCGTAAATTTCAACTACGAGTAAATCCAAAATTCATAACACTGGAACTCGTCCATATGTTTAGTACGATGCGGTAATTGTATTCTTAAAAGTATCCATACTTTTCTCAGTTCCTCATTTACCACATGTAGCCCTCTAAACTGTTTATATTTAAATTCGACTTAACTTTAAAATGACGATCAATAATAATTGGAGGTCTTGAATACATACTACATTTTAACCAAGTGATACCTTTTGTCAATAATTGCTTCTAATAAATATCACTATTTGAGCATTACCACGCTTTGGAACGCTACTGACGGTAGCGAGAAGTAGAAACTAGGTGAAAGAAAATCACAGGAACTCAGAATATTTTAACCGCGGCTTTATTATTTATAGTAGGCATTGGTGGCATGACTGGGGT
Source organism: Lethocerus indicus (assembly GCA_019843655.1). Classification (NCBI taxonomy): domain Eukaryota; kingdom Metazoa; phylum Arthropoda; class Insecta; order Hemiptera; family Belostomatidae; genus Lethocerus; species Lethocerus indicus. The sequence continues at coordinate 1,860,276 of JACDQD010000001.1, forward strand.
TCGGGTCGTATGTTCATGTATAAATTCGACTGAACTTTAAAACGACCAGAAATAATACTCAAAGGTAAACCGTTAATTTTAACCAAGTGATATTTGCGTTGATAATTGCTCCTGATAAATATATATATATATTTCAGCATCAGTTCGCTTTGGAACGCACCGACGATGGCGAAAAGCCAAAACCGAGTCTGACTCTCAGGAACCCCGAGTATTGTTTCCGCGGAGAATATTTAGCTGGCGTTGTTGGCATGACTGGGGTGCGGGTGATGTCACCGGTCGACAAATGGTGTCGACGACCCTTGCTCAGGTATTGTCGTCGCTAAAGCTCCGGGCCTTGTTTTTAGTTTCGTGTTTTATTATTTTTCCCCGAGTTTTGGTTTTCAATCTATGCCAACGGAGCTGACCGGAATTTCCCAGGTTTTTCCCCACCAAGCAGCCAGTTTCCACTCGTCCTGTCGGCCCCTCTCCCTTGGGAAACTTAACATATGAGCTAAGGGAACGTTCGCCAACGGATTTTACGATTAAGCAGCAATTACGGCAGTTACAGAGGGGGCTCCCCTTCTTGCTCTAACTGTTATTGTGGTTAAACGGAGCGTTAACGAGGAGCTCTGGCCGACCCATATTTCTCTTTACTTTCTCTCGCATTCTCACGCGAATTCTTCGAGTTTCAGCGCAACGTTCGGACGCTGTCACGTGCGAAGTAAGTACCCGTTTTCTAGACCTGTCTGTTCCATATTACTGGTAGAACGAAGTTTCGTGTTTCTTAACTCTTTGGAAATTTATTTATTTTGATCTCGAATGAATCGTACATTTAGTTAACACTAAAGTGCTAAGTTGGTGTTCAGATATTTCAGTTATCTGTTCGGCTGAATTATAAGCTATAAATCAAATTTATTTACAGTTCTTAAATCTTATGTTTGGTACACGTTTCTTTACCTTAGTTTGAGTGTGATTATCAGTTCCAAATTCATTTGCTTAACACCAAACAAATGATAAAATACAATCATACACTGTAGGCTGATATAATGTTTGTTACTATCTTAAAATATGCATGTTCGATTTCCCTGCTTGAGTCCTTCGTATTACTGAAAAATGTCTTTTTCCGAGACACCTCAGTGAGACCAACAAGACTACTTATTCTAAACATATGCTCGAATATGACCTTACATCAACATTGGGTGCGACAGACCTTTGATTGTTGGTAACCTCAAGAAATTTGAGCAAAATTGTGTCTTGATAAATGTGTGTGTGATAAGGCAACACAATTTTTGAACACTTTTCAGGCATTATCTGTACTCAACAATGACAAAATATATCAGATAAAATATCGTGGTATATTTCCACCGGGTGCGTGTGGAAAATACCAGACGCAGGAAGCGGTAACGCAGTGTTACCGATGCCAGCTATTCGGGTACAGTAGGAGATATTGCGCCCTCAACCAAAAGTGCGTGCGTTGCTCGGGGAACCACCGAGCTAGCGACTGCAACTGCACGAAAACAAAACTAAAGTTTTGTGGTGCCCCGCAAACTGCAGGGGCGACCACGTAGCGAGCCTCGAACCTGCGAAGCCCGCAGTATGTACATCGCGGGCAAAGAAAAGGCCCAGAGGCCTCAAAATCCGAACCAAAAGAGAAGCCGAGAATCATAAACCGGCCAGCTCCGATCGTACCGGGAAGAAGCTACGCGGCGGCAGCGCCAGCGACAGCGACAGCACCACCACCACCACCACCACCACCCCAGGCACCCCAGAGCAGACAACAAGAAGATCCCATGAGTTTCTTGGGCGAACTAAGAAGTCTCGGCCAAGAACTAAAGGCCCTGAACATTACCAGGTTGATAGAAATTCTGAAGTGCATATTCAAGCAATATTTGGGCCGTATGGGCGATATAGCACCTTTTTAATATCAATAAACAAATATAAATATAAATATAAAGAATTTGAATTGCAGGCATATTTGGAAAATTCAATTTTTAATTGACAATAAATAGGTTAATTAAAACCCTAAAATTTACATTTACAACTTTTAAAACGCGATAAAACCAATAATATTGCGTTTTAAAACTTATAAAAAATGTTTACAAATTCAGGTTTATTTGATGACACTGAGTATTTGTAATAGTAAATTTTGCACTTCAACTGCAGAATCTATATATCAGAATATATATATATATATATATATATATATATATATATATATATATATATATATATATATAAGTTAAGAGTGGGCCTGGAGCCCAAAAGGAATTAGAATTGTAAACATAAACAACTATAGATTTGGCCAAGCCCTTTGTTAGGAGAATGATATATACGACGAGCGGGCAGAGCCCGGAAGTCGAGTCTCGTAGATGATTGTGTACGTATCGCTGTATATTAAAGTTGTTCAATTTTTAAAACGCGAGTTTATTCCCGAGAAGTCTAACTGGTGCCGAAACCCGGGAACACAGCACGTTACAGGTTCGCAACGCGATCGCGGAATTTTTTTTCTCTCTCTTCTCTTCTTTCTTTTTATTATCGCGGTTGCTCTGCGGCTCGACTCGCATCCGGGAACACTGGCAGAGGCGACGAAACCACTAATCAAACCGGCGACGTTTGTAGTCGAAAGTGGAAAGAAGTGATGGCCAAGTCCCCGGATCAGGCCACCATGGACGCGGCGACGACGGCAGCGTGGATGGCGGCCCAGAACCACCGAACGTCGTACCTGGCAGTGCGGATCGGGAACCTCTGGCCCTTCGAGGGCACTCACGGGATCTCCTGGAGTGGCTGGAGAAGGCGGACGGCCTTCATAAGGAGATTTTCGACGGAAGGCTTCCGCCCGAACTGTGCAGCCCCTCGTTGAGGACTTGATAGGCCGGATCGACCGGTCCGTGCTGCGCGAAATAGGATTGCGCGTCCAGCAGCCGTGGATAGAGGTGAGGAGTCGGCTAAAAGAATACTACGCGGGGACCCGAGCCTCGATTTGGAGACGCTGGGCGCGCATCGTGCGGTTGAGCGGAACCCGGAGAAAGCCACCTGGCATATGCTGTGCGGGTCATGGATGAGGTGCGGCCCGCCCTCGAAGAAGTAAACTCCGCGGTCGAGGGACGGAACGACGGGACCAGTCGCAACTGGTCCTACCGAGTTGGTCAAGCAGATGTTGGCCAACGGAGTGAGCCACACGTTGGCTAAGACACCAGGTCAACGCCGTCAGGCCGCACGGGCTTCAATGAGGCCCTGGAGGCGATAAGGGCGGAGAGCGAAAAGAGGTGCTGGACGGAGGTGGCGCCTCGCCGGGACAGGCGGCAACAGAAGCCTGCGAGAAAGGACAGGTGGGCCACCCCGCACCAGGCCACAGCAACCTCTACAGGACGTCCGAAGCCTCCCGGAACCCGAACTACCGGCTGCAGGAGAGGCTGCGTAAACAACAGCGGCCCCAGGTGTGCTGGGAGTGCGGCGAGGAGGGCACTTCGCGCGGGAGTGTCCTATATGATGCGCTCCTGTTTCAAACAACCGGTCTCATACGCGGCAGCAGCCAGGGCGGAGCAGATGGACTGCTCCGCAACGCGTAGGCGCGGGCGAACGAGGAGGTCGAGGAGGATTCTGGGAACATATACTAAAAACGTCAGTTACCCCGTTTCAGGTGCGGAGGATAGCGGGTCCGGACGCAGACCTCAGCGGATCACCGGCAGGGGGTCGCAGAGCTCGTCACCATCGGTGTCATCAGCGTCGTCAGGTTCTGAGGACGACAGGAAGACGAGGAAGGGGACGAGGAGACGACGCCCGGAATCCGGTGGGAGACGCCACTCCAGTTGAGGTGAGTGGTCTCGGCATACGGGCAGCGGACACCGGGGTAACGGGGCTTCACCCCGAGAGTGTGCGCGACCAGGCTTGCTGCCCGTAATACTCATTAAGTCCTGGGGATTGTGGGCCCTCGTAGATACGGGGTCCGATTCAACACTGATCTCGCCTGCGGCGTGCAGGAGATTCCGGGGGACCACGTCGGGAGACCCATGCAATTGTACGGTCAGGACCGTGACCGGAGTGGATCGACTGTTGGGTGAGACAAAGATTCCACCCGGAAACTGACCGGTACATCGGGAACGGCCGCGGTACACGTCGCGAGGTTGCCCAGCAACAAATATGATATGATAATTGGTTGTGACGTTATCGAAAGGGTAAATGGGGAACAGCGACTAACAAACGGCTGCTGGACGGTAACCCTGGGCAACCGTAGTTACAGCGCGAAGCGTGGGACGCAGGGACGCGGACATGTCGCGGTCACATCGGTTGAGAGCGCTCAAACCACACGCGAAAAAGTTGTCGCGGAAAATTAAAGACCGGTATGGTAATACGTTTTACAAGGAAGGGGAACCATTGACAGCAACAGGTAGAGTCCGGCATACCATTGATCTGGAGGGCACAAAACCGGTGTATGTTAAACCGCGCAGGTACCCACAGGCGATGAGGGAGATAATCGCGGAACACATCAAAGAAATGATGGAGCAAGGCATTATACGGCGATCGACGTCGTCGTTTTGCAGCCCCTGTGGGTAGTCCCCAAGAAACTAGGGGCAGACGGTACAAAAATACCGAGTAGTGGTGGATTATAGAGAATTGAATGCTAGGACTAGGCTGGAAAGGTACCGCTGCCCCGCTTGAAGAGATGTTAGACCGAATGGCGGGCGCTCGAGTGTTCAGCACGCTCGATCTGAAGTCCGGGTATCATCAGATACGCATGCATCCGGAGGATGTGGAAAAGACGGCCTTCAGTTTCGAGCGCGGACACTACGAGTTCTTACGGATGCCATTCGGGCTAAAGAATGCCCCAGCGACCTTCCAACGATTGATGGATGAATTCCTCGAAGGATTAGATGAGGGGTGTGTCCAGATATACATGGATGATATCGTGGTCTTCAGTAAGACGCTGAAAGACCACGAACGCCACCTCGGGAAGCTATTCGAGAGGATTAGGGAATTTGGATTGAAGGTCGCGGCCGACAAAACGACGTTGGCAGTAGACCAGATCAAATTTATGGGACACGAGATTACGGCCACGGGAGTGAGTCCGAATGCGGAAAAGATCAGAGCTATAAGGGAAATGCCGGTACCCAAGAACGTTAAAGAGGTCCGGACGTTCTTGGGTATGGTGGGATATTATCGGCGATTTATCCGGTCGTTCGCCCACATTACGGAGCCCTTGACGGCGATGCTGAAAAAGGGAAAGGAGTTCAGCATCACCGCGAGAGTCCTGGATGCGGTCGAACGATGTAAGGAAGCCCTTTGCTCTGCCCCCGTTTTGAAATTCCCCGACTTCGAACAGCAGTTCGTGATAACGACCGACGCGAGTCAAGAAGCGATAGGCGCGGTCCTCTCCCAGCCGGAAGAGGACGGAGATAGCCGATCGCGTTCGCGAGTCGGAAGTTAACGCCCGCAGAACGGAACTATAGTACAATAGAGCGCGAACTGCTGGGAGTCGTGGGGATAGAACAATTTAGGCCGTACGTGTTTGGGAGATCGTTCGCGGTCCGGACGGACCATAAGCCGTTAGTCTGGGTGGACAAACTGAAGGAGACGTCTGCGCGTATCACGAAGTGGAAAGAGCGGCTAGCCGCGTACGACTTTGTGATATCGCACACCAAGGGTTCGGAGAACGTGGTGGCAGACTGTCTCTCCAGGAATGTCAACGCCGGAGAAAACAGCGCGAACGACCCAGAGGTAGCCGGAGAAGGAGATACCCCGTTCGCCCTGAGATATCTAAGAGATTGGGCGTTTAGTGACAGAGGTCTAGGGACGACCGAAGAGAGACCACCTGCCACCCCGGAAGAGCCAGAATCTGACCTTCCGTCGGGAGTGACTCGACTGTCGCAAATCATCAACGATAAGCGGGATCAGTTGATCCTAGTGAGTATACAGGGGTCGGAAATAACGACAGAGCGCGATCGGTATGCGCATACGCGGACGACGACAGTTCGCGGGACGGACGCGTCAACCGAACAATTAGTGGAATTTTACAGCAAGTACTCGACCAAGACAGATCGTATTATGCGTATACCGATTCTCGAGAGTTGGAACAGAGGCTGATTACAGCCTACCTGGCAGGGCAAATAGGACGGACCGGCCAGCTAATAGTTTGCGACAGGATGGTGGAAACCATTAAATCGGAGACGAGACAACACGAAATAGTCAAAAGCTACCATACCGGTATCACGAATCATAGGGGAGAAAAGCGCATTGGATCACCTGAAGAGAGAATATTATTGGCCCAACATGTTGGGCACAATTAAGGAGATTGTCGGGGTTGCTCGGTATGCAACCAAGTGAAATATGTCCGGAAACCGTTAGAAGCCCCGCGGATGGTTACGCCGACCCCGACAGAGCCGGGTCTGAGAGTCCAGATAGACGTGTTTTTCTGGGAAAAGGAAAAGTACCTCACAACGATTGATGAGTACTCACGCCCAGCCTACGCCCGGCGCATTAGAAATAAAACGGCAGGTGCAATCAGAACAGCGTTATTACAACGGTTCGCGGCGCAGGGTAAACCTCGCCTAATAATTATGGACAAGGGCCGCGAGTTCGACAACAAACGTCTCCGGGATACTCTAAAAGAGCTAAACGTTGGCTGGCACTATACGACGCCGCGACATCCGCAGTCCCACGGGATGATTGAGCGATTACACGGGACCCTCGCGGAACATTTGAATTTACTAAAAATCGGGCGGAACTTAACGGGGACAAACGCGATGGCTAGGGCCGTCCTAGCCTATAATTATAGTATACACTCCGCGACGGGTCAGACCCCGCACGATTTAACAAATTCCCTATCGGCACGGGCGGGCGTGTCGGACAAAATTGAGGAGACAAAACAGAAATGACTAACAAGCACAATACAGGACAGAAGGAATTTACTTGAAAAGACGCGTGGGCGACGTGGTCTTCCGCAAGAACGCCTGCCGGCGCAGGAAAACGGATCCGAGATATCTGGGACCGTATCGGGTCGTGCGGTTGTTAAAAAGAAACCGGGCACGACTTGAGAGAGCCGACAACCCCACAGGGCGCCGCGAGACCGCCCACCTCCAGGAGTTGCGGACTCCGCTTAAAAGAAGGTCCGTTTTGCGGACGGCGCAAGTTCGGGGATAGGTCAGCGATCGAGTTCGGCGGCAATCCGGGGAGCGCGGAATAAGGGGAATAGTCCGCGAACGGATAACCGATCTCGATCGCTGGAGAATTGTTAGTTAGGGACTCCTCGGCGAAGATAAATTTAATTTTGTTTAGCTAAACCAAATTGTGTTATTTTTCTTTTTCTTGTGCTTTATACAAATTGTTACAGAATCGTTCCTGTCGACGCGTGCAGAGGACCGGCGACAGGAACAAAGGAGACGCAAGATTTTTTTTTTTTTCAGGCAGAGGAGAAACATCAAGAAACCCTATCCTCGAACTTTAGCTTAAGAACCCAACTGTAAATAGTCCTAACAAAGGGGTTTGCCAAATCTGGGGGGAGTAGTTAAGAGTGGGCCTGGAGCCCAAAAGGAATTAGAATTGTAAACATAAACAACTATAGATTTGGCCAAGCCCTTTGTTAGGAGAATGATATATACGACGAGCCGGGCAGAGCCCGGCAGTCGAGTCTCGTAGATGATTGTGTACGTATCGCTGTATATTAAAGTTGTTCAATTTTTAAAACGCGAGTTTATTCCTGAGAAGTCTAATATATATATATATATATATATATATATATATATATATATATATATATATATATATATATATATATATATATATATATATATATATATATATATATTTATATATATATATATATATATATATATATATATATATATATATATATATATATATATATATATATATCCATTATTAATAATAAAGTTAAAATACGTAATGATTAGAAATTTATTAAACTTTTCACAGAATTATTGATGAACTATGAATCAATTCAGTATAACTTCACGGAAATTATACTGTTCATTGAACCCTTTATATTTATAGTTTACTAGATTGAAAATACATTCACTTCAAATGTACTGTGATATCTACTGATTAATCGAGAATTTAAGTTTCAGTCATCTTCAGAAACTATTTCAATACCCTTTATAAAGTTAAAGTCAGATTCATGGTCCAAACACTTTCCGATTTTCAATGTATGGTTTTAGTTAGTGAGTTTACAATTTTCATAAATCAACAATGTACGTATATATTTGTTAATACAATTTTTATCTAGTTAAAATAGAATGCCACTTGTAATTGGCAGGGTTAGAAAGATGTATCGGCCAATAAACGCCCGATTAGCATTGGTTATGTAACCTGCGGTTATGTAAAGGTTATGTAACCTTAAGCGATGGAATTATTATTACAGAGCATGAACGCCCATTTATAACATACGTACACATTCCTCAAAAAGAGTTGGTAACTGTTGTTACCGAAAGTGGTACCTGATTTGTGTAGCTTTCGGTCAAACTATATATATATATATATATATATATATATATATATATATATATACACATGCATACATAAGAGCTCCAATTTCATCTGAACCGGTTCAGCTTACCGCGACCCAATTTTAACTATTTACTGTCGTTCGATATATTTATAACAATTCCTCACATGTCTCACCTAGCGGATAGGAGTTTGGTAATTTTTCGCAATAACGTCCAAGGATAATTCTACAAGCCCGAATCGGACCAACAATGTTATTGAGAACGTGTTTTTAATTTTCAGTTTCTGTTAAAATTTGTATCTTTTCACTTCGGCACAGGCCAGTCAAATACGGCGCGTTTGTTCGGGTTTCATTTTTTTGAAAATACCTTTGATATATATTCCATAGAAAGTCATTCAAGTACTAACAACAACAAGGTCGCCAGAATGTACTTGAAACCTAATTCTTTTCATGCAATTTCACAATGAATAAGATTTTCGTTAATCCTGTGGAAAATCATTCATTTCAGATTGATTAAAGAACGAGGTGGACTGAAACGGAAGTGGTTCACAATCAACTTAGATTTGAAACTGGGAAAAAGTGGGCCTCAAGTAATTCAACAAAAATCTTAAATAAAATTGTTAATCTGGGGAAAATGTATATTTATAAAGTGCGTTCAGATTAGAAAAACAGTTGATAAATCAGAGTGAAGGAGGTCTGACTTGTTCAAATTTGCTTCGATATTCAATTGGGCCATTCGGCAGCGCATCTGCGTAGCAGGGTGCAATGAAGAGGAAGCGGAAGGAAGAAGAATGGACTTCATCTTGAAGGGTCTTCGGAGTTGTTGGAGTGGTGAAACCGCTTAGAGTGATAAACTACATTCATGCGTATGACGTCAGCCAGTATCGAGGAAAGTTTTATCCAACTTGCTCTAACATATTCAATCCAAACAAAATCCATAAGCCTACTTTAAATATAATAGCTCAATTAGCTATGAGCCCATAAATAAATCCTGACCCTATCTCATTCTTTCCTTTCATTAATTTGTGTCAAGCTGTATTTGACAAGATCAATATAAATATAAATATATTTTTAATACCCTAATGTGTTTATTGCGATTGCTATAGAATTAACAGTTAGTGTAATTTCGGGCAATTAGGGTTAGGGCTTAAAAGTTAAAAAGCTCAAAAGGAAGTCGAAACTCAGGCCTGCCTTGAACTGAGAGTATAAAAAATATATTCCTGAGGTTTTATTAAGCATTAAAATATCGTTTTTGCTTTCCTAAGACTAACTGTTGCAACTTCAAAATCACTGACGAAAGGTAAAGACTTGTTTACAGACAAGAATCATGGTGATACATTTGGAACTGTTACACTGAATACTTTACTGTTACACCGAATCTCTTTAGATAATAGGAGTGTTGTTCTTATGCTTGTATAAAAGCGCGGTGTGCGTTTGGAAATGAGATGCGAAACTGTCAAACTACTTTGTTTCAGTTTTGTTAAAACAGAAACAACAATGTCCAATTGAATATAGCAGAATATATTTCAGAATTCAGCTTCGTGTTGATTTTTTTTACTCGAATTATGTTCATCAATTTACGTAACTTATTTCCTTGATTTTTTAAATTATAATTGAATTAATATAATTAATAATGTATAATAACATAACGGAATTTTCGAATAACATAAGAACACCTTTTTATGTTTTATTGACAAAACAAATTTAATAAATTCCAGATGCACGTACCAACTCTCTGCTTACGTGAAATCCTCGGTGAAAACTTCACAGTGTAATTACACACACTGAAGTACTTCACTTAAAGTAAAGGAGTTTTACTTCATGCTATTAATTCGTATATTTTAATGTGCAAAAAGCGAAATTACCGGAAAATGTCCGAGCGTGGGCAAAGTATGATCGGGATACTTACCTAAAACAAAATAAAAAATATGAAGAAAGGTTTACAGTTAAGCTTGTCACTTGTATCAACTTCCCTATTTGCAAATTGAAAATAAGAACGGGCAGAAACCTCATCTAGAATGAAGAAGAAGCATGCCGCGCTTTGAAACCTTCGGTGATGAATCCAAATGATAATAATTATATAGCTTTATTTTTATTTATATTTCTTTATTTTGTTGCTCAGCAGTCATCGCGTCTACATCACAGATAGGTCTCCCATTCGATCATGAGCATTTAAAAAATATTTTTTCAAGAATACAAATAATTATACCTTCCTAATAAAATTTCAACGTTCTTCTTCAGTCCAATGAATTACATGAGCTGATAAAGAACATGTCACAGATGGTACGATAATTGTTGAGTGCATTGTACGAATAAAACTCCTTAAAATCGAAAGAATAATATCGTCATTCTAAAATTAGTAATTAAATGCTTTTATCATTCATTTAGCACTCGATCAGTATAACAAGATTGTGAACAATCTCAAGTATATTTATATTTGATAAAATCACAAATCAAACGAAAATTTGTCTATCGTCTACGATGTATTATGTATATTCATACAAAAATAAAGTGTTTGTAAAAAATCTAGCGAGTTCAAACCTTGCAAGGCACGTGATCGAAGCGGAACGCGTTTTCATTGGTCCCTGTTGGCGACGTGAAATATTTTTCCCCGGAATTTACCTGCCCGAAATCCAAACAAGCTATCCTCGTCGGGCTTTTCGAAAATTGCAGCTTATTTTTCCTACCGGCTCATGAAAATCCCGTATTCTCCCCAGGCGTTGAGAAGAAAGCGAGTACCAGAACTCGCCCTTGAAAAGCCCAAGCCTATTAATAGCCCCAGATATATAACTCAGGAATTCGTGTCGTATTTTCATTATATTATTTTAAAAAATCCAGTAACACATCTGCACACAACTTTAAATTATTTTTCAACTCTATACTCTGAATAAACTTACGCAGAAAGTGAAAACAAAAATACAATTCATGCGTTTAGAATACCCTACAGATTTCACACTCAGCCAGCAACAAAATTTAGGCCAGCAATATGATGTTCCACTTGAAATTTATTGACGCAGAAGTCGAAATAGAAACAATAATATAAACGCTTAGAATTCCCTACAGATTTCACATTCAGCTAACGACACAATCGTGACCGTTAATGGTTAGGTACGTACGTAATTCAGTTGAATACTTTGTAGTAGTATCAACTTGTTAAAAATGAAAGACTAAACAGAGTGCCCGAAGCGCTTAAAATATATACATATAATTGTTGTATGTGCTTATCTGTTTCTGTTAATAGACAAAATGCGAAAAAATGGATACATTTTCTTATCATGTACTATGTTTTCGTTAAATAATTTGAACTGAATTCCAGTACCTGGAATTAATTATTTTCATAACGCGTTTATTAAAACAATTCTTCGAATGAATGCATATATTTCATATTAATCCTATTTCTAAATATACAAATTTATACAATCGTAAATTAAAAGAGTTTCATTAGTGAATATTTTTAATTTATTCCTTAATAATTTGGTGCATTAGAAATATATGGTATTGAATATTCATTAACCTCACTATCTCCGCGAACATTATATTTCGATTTCCTTGATTTATAAATTAATTCATTCTTCGTATTAGTATAAATTAATGTAAATATAACAAAATATTATAACTACAAACATAATTTCTACTAAACCTATGCTGTATTCTTAATGTAATTCTTTGGAAAACACCCAAAATACAGTTTTGTCATCTGAACGAAATCGTGTCCTCTTGAACAGGAATTCAATTTTCATTTGGCGGAATAATAAAGTCGAAACGCAATATAAAGTGACAACGATTGATCACAACATTATCCGAACCGAAAGGGAGCGCGAGGCGTAAACTATTAACAAAACTCGAGCATTTGAGTAACGCTAGTACATCCATTCCGAATACAGCAGACATTTAACTTATTAAGCATTTAATATAGAAAATATATAGATTTAAGATACAAAATTAATTCGTTATGTATAAATAGTTTTTATTTGGTTGAATTCATGTTTTAAATGTCGCAACGCTATACAGAGGGTCCAAAAAATGTATCCACTGTTTGTTTAACAGTCCATAACTTGCAAACTAATTGACGGAGTTGTCTCATTTTGGTAGTGCTATATTTTGTAGTTCCGGCAATCGCCATACAAGCGTTGTATTGTGTTGTTTTGTTTTGTCAGATGACACAGTCGCCAGATAGTCAGTGTTTTGTTGTCAGTTGTACCTTGCTACTCGAGTAAACATGGCTGGCCCAAGGCTTACATTCAATGAAAGGAAGTCAGTTTTGAAGTGGTATTTTAAATACGAAAACATTAATGAGGTTCAACGGCAATGGCGAAATGAGTCACGGTCAACCAGACTCATGGTCAAACAGAGCCAATATCCAACTGAACACGTTTCACTAAGTAGTTCGTGCTGCTGTTCGGCGGCATCATTTGTGTGTGATGTTAATGGTGACCATTTCGAACACCTACAGTGATATCTTAAAGTTGGACTTTAAGCTACACTTTCACCAAAATGAGACAACTCCGTCAATTAGTTTGCAAGTTATGGACTGTTAAACAGTGAAAACAGTTTTTGACCCCTTTGTATTTGCAATGGGTAAGCTCATTACAATATTAATTCTAACAGAAATGCACCACGAATTCGCAGAACATTTTCTTTTGTTTTACATTTTATAAAGCATGTTTTATAGACATGTTAGTAGTTCAGTCATTTTAGAGAACGTTAAACAAAATAAACCAGTCTATCGGTAGGTGAAGAACTGAAAAATGAAGGCGCAAATGGGAATACAACATTGGCGCTATCTAACTAGAAATTCAGAAGAATAAAGTTCAAACGTTTTGTGCTTATGATAGTATAACAATGGCTACTAAGCGAGACAATTTGCACTGATCAGAAAGTGAACTATTTCATTTTCTACTGTATTGTTCGGGTTATAATGACAGAAAGTGCGCGAATTTTTAAAATATGGATATATCAGTTTGAAATTTGAGCTAGAAACATTTCTCCCGGTCGCATAAACTGGCACTGTCTTCCCATCGTAAAGCTGCTTATTTCAGACAGCAATTTCATCTTGTGTAATTATCCTGTTTTGTTTAGTCGCTATAAACTCGTATTGTCTTTCATAAAGCTCTCTTAAAAGTCCCGATCAGGCGGGTACTTAACCTGCTCGAAGTCCCGCTCAAAAGTTAGTCATACTTGAAGAATGTATACAAAAGGTAGGAAATTGAAAACCTTGAGCCGTTTCCTTGTTGGAAGACGTTGTCGTGTCAGGTCGGCCTTTTGGCCTTCGGATCCGTTGTGTATCCTTCTCCTGGAGGCGATTTTCTTTCTACTTTCAGTTTCCTCTTGGCGCGGCGAACTATTCCGTGACAGTTTGGAGCGATATCTCAATTCGGTTGTGACTCGAACGTCCTCTGCGGCCGGAGGGGAAATGCCGCATATTTTCTTCATTTTTTTGGTTAAATCTCTTTCAGGATGGCATTTGTGAGAGTTTCAAACTGCGAATGGGGTCCTGGAATTAAGCCTATCGACTATTAAACCATAGTGATCAAGAGCAACAAAATATGAGGCTGTTGCCGGAATATTATTCCAATCCCGAAGTTAGTTGTCACACAATGATATGATCCTGATAGTTTTTCTCATCAGTATTATTATTCTTAGCTAATAGTCCAGAATTTTAGAAACATCGTTGTTTCTGCGGAGATACGTTGAGCGAATTTTTGTTTCCTGTCAGTTATTAAAAAATCTGAAGGAACTGCATAAGAAGGGCTGTTGCCGGCATTATATTTGCCCAAATGAAAACTACTTATACAGGAATGTATATTTTAATTTTCTTCTTCTTCCTTGTTAATGCGTTGAAGGCGCTGTCGTGAATTTCCGACGCTTCCAAATTTTTCTTTGTCTCTTTTGTTACAACTGTAAAATTATACAATAAGCAACATTTATGAAATCACTAGCTACAATAGTCAACAATTAGAGGAGAAACCCACTAGTTCCCCTTTTTTTTATTATTATTTTTTAAATTTAAGTATTTTATTTTAATTTAATTTTATATATATATATATATTTATTTATTTATTATTATTAAACATTTTATTTAATCATTTAGGTCGCGTATTACTTCCTTTTCAGGCGTCTCTTCCAAAGTTTCGCTCATTTAATTAAAGGTGCATTGAACGCGTGAAAGTTGTAGAAGATAACGATTTTATTGTGCCGCGTTCCTTTGCATAAAATCCGAACCCGGAACAAGCCACTTGCCGTCTGTCCATTAACTTCGACGCTTTTCATTCTTTTCTTTTCTTCCCTACATCATTTCATTTCCACCCCGCTAATCGACGTTCGAGTCACAACGAACACCTTCCGTAAATCCGCGTTCCTGTTTTAATATATTAAAAACAATTACGGTAAGATCGCGTGATGTGGGAAGAATATCGGTTGATCACCAGGTGTTCGGGAAACCGCCCGAGTGGGCTCCATTGAAAGGGGCCTGACGTTTCGAAATTCTTTCTCGTTCCATCATCAGGGTCCGACTGAAGAGTGAATCGACTTGCGTTCTACATATATATGTGGAGGTCAGGTGTCCTCGTATGGGGTCAGTTCCACAGTCAGGTATGAGTGCAATTAAGAGGTTCAACTTCCTCTCCAAACCTAACAGGTTTGGTATCATCCATTTCCTGCCTCCAATCTGCAAGAGGAATTAAAGAGAATAAGGTAAATAAACTGAATAAAGTAATAATGTGTAATAGTCTAAAATGTTTGTACGCATAGCTCAATTTCTACTATATGATAATGAAACACACTGGCCGAACATATAAAAATTGGTTTGAGCTTTTTCGCACAATTTATACTGATTTCGGTATTATATAAAATATCCAAATACAAAATAAAGCATGAAACTATGCTTCATCATTTAAATAAAAATTACAATATGTTTCTTCTGGTATTATCTGGAATGCACTCCAATTTAGGAGTGTCCATTTGCAACAAGACACCATGCCTCAGGACTATGGTGACTCACTATTTGAATGCATTTATTCTTATGAAATTCAATTATTTCCACCGTACCTGAGAAATTCCCAGGCATTCAACCCCTGCTGGCCGAGGTGCTACCCACAGTATTGCGCGGTCCCATCGAAAGTCAGTTAGTGAAATACTATAATTTATAAATTTAAACATCAAAATGTTTAAATCTACCAAAAATGGTATATCAATCTATTTCAGATTAAAGTATAAAATTATGAGCCCCAAATTTTATGCGTTTGAAGTTTCGCTGGAATCATCGTCTAGCTGAAATTATCGGACAAATTAATTGATAGTCAAATCTTTTGTTGTCAACAATAGATTATTATTGTTTCAACAAGTATTCTTTCCGACTTACTGACTGATTAAATTTTCGTGCGTTTCTATCGACCTCTTCAATATAGCGTTCAAAGACAACACTAGACAAATGCCAGATATCCAAATGTCGATATTAGAATAATACACAGGCATATCTTCCACCTTATTGCCTGCAAATAAAATTAACGGTTTAACTTTAGACCATTAATGGAGGTATCCAAGCTGAGAAAAGAAAAGTGGCAACGAGAGATATCGTGAGTAATTGTAATTAAGGAATGAAACCAAAAATCCTACCGTTAATATGATGATAGTGAGAATAGAAACAAAGTAATAACAGGCTATAAAAAAACAGAAGTACAATAAAATAGCAATAGAATGGCTCCAAGCCCCAATAATAATGTTGGTACCGATATTAGCTTTAGCCAAGAAAATGGTACAGATTGATTCGTTAATAATAATAAGTATAATGATTAGTCTGGTTATTGATATGACTGGTCAGCCTTACATTTATTCTGGCGCCAAACTTGTCATTAAAATTGTAAAGTATGAGCAAAGTGAAAGTTGATGAAAATAAGTATTGCCATTTATAAGATGATGATTTGATATAGATTTTCGGTCAAACCCAAATTTATATGTTCTCCATTCGATGTCATATCCACGCCATATGTACAATAACTTATTTTGAAATATTATACGGAATTGTACGCCCAGCATCATAATGGGCGTCTTTGTTCAGTGTCCACGTACTGATGTATCGCTATGCAATCTGAGGTCACTGAACAATCGATTTCAACGATATATACCCTGGGTATTCCATTGGATGAATTTCAAAGCATTTCATCGGCTCTGCCTCAGTAATTTCTCCAGGGTATCGATATTATCGACGCCGCCGCGAATAATCGATCCGTTGTCGGGCGGTTAAAATATTCTGTGATTTGTTCACATACCGGTTTGCACGTCGAGGCTGCCAACTGGTCCTGGTACGTGCCAAAGGGCACGACTGGCGGCAGTGGCGCCTTCCCGCTGAACGTATCTTCGCCGCAGGGACTTGAAGAAAGAAACACAAGTATTATTTATTAGCCTCATTGCAGTACATAATCGGTCAATGAGGAATATAAAAAATATATATCCCGAGTAGATGAGTTAATTTTTTATTCTGTATTACTTTTAGGCGCAATTATGCCTAGTCGTTATGCGTTTCGGATGATTCCCCTTGTATTTCCTAATATTTTATTGATATACTTTTAGGTACTTTATTGTTTCTTGGTTTTTCCTAATATTTCTCCTATACCAGTTTCTTTGGACGCTTGTCTTTGTTTTGTATCTCCGCTGTTATAATGTGATTTACTTTTAGCTGCTAATTGCATGTATATGTAACGTGTATTTTCGGTCGAATACCTGATAGAATATGTCCTGTCATTAATCGATGTATATCTATTTCTTATTTTCCATTATTAAACCACTAATTTAACGTTGATTCGTTCTGTTTTGATTTACCATTCTATGGATTTCAATAGAATCAGATGTCAGGAATTTAAAACAAAAATGTGGTGTTAGAATTATAATCGCGGGAATCTAGTGGTATAACTATCGGAACAACCGTTTAATACTCGGTATCATCGAAATAACTCTACAATTTATTAAATCGAACAGTACATGGAAAGAAGTATACATATACAAAATTACGAATAATTACAAGAACAAATAGTACAATTCGTGGCCGGATTGACGGCCGGTTACGCTCATTATTCTTCGACGTCGTGAGGGTAGGCGCCGATAATTTTCGATATTTCTCTGCCCGCTGAAAATTATTCGGCATTAATTGTAGTATAACTTTATATTTTGCCGAATTAAGGACGTTAATTTGTTTGAAGGCTGAATTTTAATTTCATTTCCCACACGAGAGTAAAGTTTTATAATGAATCGAAGATGGCCCAACAAAACTCTAATGAAACGCCATTAAATCAGCCTCCTATAAAATTAGCGTTAACAAATTTGTTTTCAAGACAATTTTGTCAAGTTGGAAATATAATTTTTATATTTGGGACCTCTCAATAATTTAAATATCACTAAACTGACTTTGGCGGATGATATATATATATATATATATATATATATATATATATATATATATATATATATATATATATACATATAATATTACACATATATAAGTTCAATTTCAGATTCATTTATGATTTATTTATCGTTAACAAGCATTTGACGGTATTTTAAAGTGTTCAATTTGATCAGCGTAGTGCCACATACCTCGGTAGGCGTTTATTACGGTCCTCCTTCAATAATATTCTCCCGGTGCGATTGTCATTTTTGACGAGAAGACCAAAGTTGCGGATAGAGACCGTATTCATAATAAACATCTGCTGT
>JACDQD010000001.1:3078517-3476017 GCA_019843655.1 Lethocerus indicus
TTGGGCGTGCTATGCTGCAATGCATGGCTATCTCGCTAACTCTCGCTTTTGTTGTGTACACAAAATGTGCGGAACTCGAAAAAAAACAGCAACACAAAACAGTTCTAGACGTACCCCGTTTTGTTTCTTGTTCGATTTGTTTTTTGTTTTTATTTTATTGTTTTATTTTTTATTGTTTTTTTTTCTGTTTATGTTTGACTAATGCGGGATCAGTACGTGAAGGTCGGAGTGAGGACGGGCGTCTGATTGGCTGATAAAATGCCCTCTCTTATCGCTCTCTTCTTCTTTCTCCTGTTTCCACATTTCGCTGTCTCTTTTGTTTTATCTCTCTGTTGTCATCTTCCAATTTTTGTTAGGCCCTAACTTTCCAGAATTTGGCGGGGGATTATATTTTATCCCCACAATTTAGCGTCCCCGCCAACATTTAAACGGTGACAAATTTTCGTCGAAGATTGCTCATATTTCTTTCACGCTTATGCATACTGGTCCACCGATCAATACGCTTCGTAAATTATTATTTCATTTATTTCAATTTGCAGGGATAAAATAATCGTCGTGGGGGATAAACGAAATTTTCTTGATTCATATTTACAGGGCTAACAAAAAAAATTTTACCGGTGAATGGCAATGTTCTATCCTCTCCCACACACACACACACACATGCACATACAAACTTACCTCATTCTACAAGCGTACAATATTTTTATTCATTTTTTTTCTGGATATTGCACCTCTGTTTTGTTTATTCATTTTAAATTTTAATTTTAACGTTTTGTCTTGTTTTCTGTTTTTAATAAACTAAATGCAGCAACGGACAGTTTTTTGCATGGCATGTCGCTTCTACAGAACAGAAGGAAAACAAAAACGAAATGTCTACACGTGTGTATATTTTCTAATTCGGATAATATTACTAAAATTAATATAAATAAAATCCTCCCAGTCCAACCTGAACCCCCACCTTACCAAAGCAGCCAGAATTCGGAAATGTTCAGTGTAAATAACGAATGTACTAGATCTGTTTGTTTGCATCTTTTATTTATTTCTTTTGTTTAAATTCCCATCCTTTTTTTTATTTTCAATTTTGACAAATAAGAGTTTTTTTTAGCGATATATATTGCATTTTTAACGCTTGATGATGATGATGATGATGATTATGGGAACGATTGCAAGCATACCTGGGCACTTGCCGAATTTTGAGATACCACAAAAGAATAATTTGTTTTTGTTGTGTTTATTTAAAATTTTTTTTTCATTTTACATTCTTTCACGAGAGCAGTCTTGTTCGTTTCTTAGATGTTCGTTTTGTTTTTCTTTTTTTGGTTTCAGAATTTGTTTATTTATTATAAATGTTGTTGGAACTATATATATATATATATTAACCAGTTTGTGTATTTTATATACAGATTAGAGATTATTAGTTTTTTGAAAAGTTACATTCAAAGTTTTTTTTAAGAAGGATACTTAGAAAAGTTTGTGACCTCTAGACTGTGTCACGAGTATGTAAATAGTGCATTTGAACGTTAGATTTGCATTTTATAATTTTTTGAATATGAAAAGTCGCAGAGCAATAGCGATTTTAAATATATCGGTAAATTATTTTTTCAAAAGCTAAATTTAAAGTAAAGCTAAATTTAAGTAATAAGAAGAAATCATAACTTTAATGTGTAGAATACCCGATAGTATTTATTATAGTAAAACGGGGTACTTGCGAATGCGTACTGTCCTTTCCGACCGCTTTCTAATTTTGAATTTGTGCGAAAAAATCCACTTCCGGTCGTATATTTTCAGTTTAAATTGTGTAAAAGCGCTGTTTTTGAAAAATTATTACTTTCGTGTTCCTTTTAACCCGGTATAGACAGCGCGAATTTCCCTCCTGTGAACGGTTCAGACCTTCGTTCTATTCGCTGCAACAATATTTCACAAAATAGAAGATTCACGATTAAAGACGGTAGCCGCGAAGATTTTAATAATTTCAGTTCAGTCCATCGGTATAATCGGCCTCGTAAAACGTATATACGAGTTCTGTTAACGTTTCCCTCTCCGGTAAATCAATTAATTTGGTATAATTCCCGTCCGAGTTTGTGGGATTGAGACACTACATCGATATCCGAAATCTTTCAAAATGGATAAGCGAAAGTTCTCGTTCGGGCGGCACGAGGAGTTTATTTCAGCGATAAAAGTACGCCACGGTCAAACCTAATTCACTTTTCGGTATACATCATGGTATAAAGTGAGTTGTTAGAGGGGCGGGCGTCGGGAAGGAAGGACGCGGGCAATACCTCGGCACGTACCTTAGGTTTCGCACCCCTTTTATTAGGAACAAATTATCTGTCCTACCACAAAAAGACCAATAGTAATATTGTATGTGTGTGGGCGCGTGTGCGTGTGTGGGTGGGCTAGGCCATCGGAGAGGGGGTGGGGGAGGAGCAACAGCAGCAGCAACAACAACACGAGCATGAGCATGAGCGGGACCGCGAGCACGAGCACGGCCACCACAACAGGCAGGCACCAGCAGGGACAGGGACAGGGACACCAGCAGCAGCAGCAGGCGCCGCCGGCACCGGCCACCGTCCGGAGAACCCACTCGATGCTCTGCTAGACGAGCTACAGACGTTCTCGGCGGGAAGCGGAGGGCGGCCGCCACGGGAGGAGGAGGAGGAGGAGGCGTCGGCGGTGGTGGAGGAGGGGGAGGAGGAGGAGGGGGAGCGGTGGCCGGGGCCCTGAGAAGACTGCACAGCTACCCGGAGGCCAAGCCGGCACCACCGCCGAGGAACAACCCGCCCCCGGCACCGCCCCCGAGGACCTCGAGCAAGTCGCCCCCGCCACAACAGCACCAGCAGCAGGGGGGGGGCGAGGGGCCGCCCTCCAGGCAGGAACTGCTCGAGCAGAAGCACAGGGAGCTGTTGAGGAAGCAGCGCCAGCTCCAGGAGCAGTACACGCGGCTCCAGCAGCTCCAGCGGGCCCCGCCGCCGGACCTGCTCCAGCTGAAGAAGACCGGCTCGGAGAGCAACCTGTTGGGCAAGATGGGCCTGGCGCTGGCCCCGGCCACCGCCACCGGCGGCAGCCTCTCCCACCTGGCGACCACCGCCCCCGCCCCAGCCCCTCCCAACCCCGCCCCTCCCAACCCCTCCAACAACACCACCACCACCACCACCACCACCAACAAGATCTACGAGACTGACATCCTGTGACCGACCTCGCCGCCTCTCGCCAGCCCGGCATGCCGCCACCTCGAGTATAAATCCATCATTACCGTACACTAGAAAATTACTCGAATCAGTTCGACTTCTCTCCTCGTTTCTTTCCGGCCCGATGCGGATTCTCGGTCGGGAAGAAGGCCGTTGTCCGTAAACAGAGTCGATGTCTGCCGCTCAAAATGACTGTGTATCGGCCGGCGGCCTTCTCGCCCCGGCGGTGGCGGTGGCGGCGGCGGCGGCGGGGTGCGTCCCCGTATATTCCTCTATCGTCGCGACCGGTGCTATTAATTATCCGAGGCCAAACTAGTTTCGGCCGTACGACGACGTGTTTTTTTCTTTTTTTCGAAAGTCGTACGGGTACGGTAATTAGTGTAGAAAAGGAATCCCCTACCGTGAATTGTTGTGAGTTGAGAATAATTTGAACCGGCGTCTGTCTATATAATTGGCAGAGTAGTAGTGTAGTCTGAGTAGCGACCGTCGACTCACGCGTCGGTGGGGAGGGAAGTTTGAAGGTGCCAAATAACTTTGTTACATTTTATATTTCACCATCTTTTCTAACGATAGTGTAAAAAAAACTTTTACGCTTTAATTTTAAACGATCCCGGAAGGCTAGTTAGAAACGGATCAGCCGACCTCTGAAAGTGAGCCCCACTTGGATTAGAGTAGAAGGCCTGTTTTACAAATTGCAGTTTTCGTTTGAGATTGAGATAGATATACGTAGACACACATAAAAGCGCCACTGGGTTGGCAAGTTTTCTACTGTTGTTTAAAACCTTTTTAATTGTAAGGTTATGTTATTGTTCCATTTCTGATCTTTTGCTTTAATAATGGTACTTAAATACCATACGATTTTAGTTAATTTTTATGATTATGTCCCAGGCATTAATAGCTTTTATATAGGGGAAATATAGTTTTTATTCTGTTTGCACTGAGTAATACAATTTCAGAAAATTTGTACATAATGCTTTGTAGGGCTCAAAATCGGAAAAAAAATTCATCCGTGGTTGGAGTTCAACATTTGAGGGAAGGAGAGTTTTTGAATCGAGATGTTTCAATTTTTTTTTATTATAATTTATAAACAAATTGTTCTAACCCTTTCGCATTTTATTTTCGCTTTGTGTATTTACTTAACTGACATAATGAAATGAGTGCTGGCAACAATTTTTGGTTCTAATAGCAATTTAAAAAGAAGAAAATGAAAGAAAAATTGGCTTTTTTGCAAAGAGTGTGCTGTATATTTTTAGTTTACTTACTGTTTTAATTTAGGTTTGTAGATTTGTTTGTAGGCTGACACATTATTATAAATGTTCCTTTTTACGACTAGTGTTTGCCTGTCTGCAAGTTATTTACTGTAGTGTTAGAATTAAGAAAAAATAACAAAAAAATTGTATTACGAAAGCTGTGTCGCCCAAGACTTTTTATTTCTGAAGGTGCTTTATTATTAATAGGAAGAAAAAATTATTTTTTGATTCGTCTTTTCCTTTCGATTTGTATTTATTGTATTTATTTATTATTGTTTTTAAGAAAGAATTTCGTCACATAGAGGAAATTTATTCCATTTCTCCAGGGCACAAGACTCTGATAACTTTATCACCTTTGTGTTGTTCTCCTGGTTCGTAAGAATAAATACAGAAATAAATTATAAGGATGTAATTTACAAATAATGTAAATATAACTTTTTGAATAACTGTTTTTTAAGCACACAGAGTGGATAGAAATCCAGGATGTGGAGAACACGAAAAGATATAAAATGGACATTAAAAAAAAATTGTATATTAACTTCAAGTACAAATGGAAGACCAGTTTATTAGGTTGTAATAAACATAAACAAAAATGTGAACAAAAAGTGAAGATTGAAGGCACAACTTGTCAAGCTGGGCCATCTTAGAATATTATTACTGCTAAATTATGGCAATTATTATGATTATTATAGTTATTATATCTAAATATTATACAGATTTAAAATAGAATTGGAAAGCACAAACTGTCGTGTCTTGAACAATTTTGGTTTATTTTAGTTTCTTTTATTTGTACATGCGCATACTAACATGGATACTCTTACGACAGCAATGTATATAGTATCAAAGACTATGTACATACATGAATATGTATGCAGTATATTATATGCTCTGTATACTTATATGAACATAAATGTTGTCTTAGTGCCCAAAAATGTTCTCTGGAAATTGAAAAAATATTGTACATTAGTAGCAAAGGAGGGTGCTTAGAATTTTTTCATCGAAAACAAAAAAATTTTCTTTTTGGTTCATAGACTTTACTAATCTCCCCATGACAAGAAAGATTTGATAATACTTTGTTCTATTATCAAAATGTTATAATAATATTTGCTCAAAAAAAAATAAAGAAAAGAAATGAGGAAAGGGGAAAAAATAATCAGGAATAAAAGAGGGATGGAGTTTATAATTGTTATTGCAGATATTAACAGTAATAATTTGAGAAAAAATTACAGATAGAGGCGCACTTATACAGTTACTCATTAATTAACCTGCGTATTGTATTTTATTGTATCGGTGTTTACTCTAATAAACACAGACTACAAAAGTTCAAAAAAATTGTTAAAATAAAAAATGCCAAAAAAAGTATAAATTAACCATTTACACAAAAAATAAAACCACACTCACTGGATATTCCAAGTTAGGATTATACAGATATAAACAAAATAAATATGTATGTAAAATTTAAATTAAATTGAAAAAGTAAATAAATAAATTATATAACTGTGCACAAGTTAGTTGTTCGAGATGGATTTTTTCAGATCTCTAAACAGTATTGAAATCAATATGTTCAGAATTCAATCTGTGTAGAGAAGTTGAACAAAAAAAGGACAGCTTTGTATTTTGAGTTTCGAGGTATTCTCCCTTTCCAACCAAAAAAAGTGAAAAAAATGTTTAAAAAAAAATAATTTTCCCCCTTTTCTGTTGTGAGCGGTTGCTATAAACTTTATTTTATCTGCACTCGAAAAATTATCATCTGATTTCGCTGTCCGTTTGTACTTAAGTTTGTTCCGCATAAGCAACAGGTTGAAGAAACATTTTTTCCACAACAAAATAACCATAACACCACAAAATCAACCCACATTGAAACTGTCAATTAATTTTAGCTTATTATAAATAAAAAAATAACGGTTTGTTTAAAAAAAAATAAATATATATATATATGATAGTTACGCTTGGGTTAGATTATAAAGGCTCTATGCATATATGTATAAATATTTATATATATATATATATATATATATATATATATATATATATATAAAATAAAAAGGTATAAGTATAATCCAACAAGACTTTAATACAGGTTATAAATTATGTCAATCATGTTTTAATCATATAAGCGTGTTGTACATTATTTAATAAAATGGGTTTTATTATATTATGATTGTTATTTTTATTTTAGAAACAATCCCATTAAAGTATATAAAAATGAATATTTTTGAAAACTAAATTAAATACTTGTTTCTTTATTCATCAAGAGAAGAAAGTTATAATATAAAAAATTACTGGGAAAGGCATAATGTAACCTCAGATACAAATATAATTGTCCACCAAAATGGAAATTACAATTTAATTTGAGTGACTACTTAATGGTAAAATTGGGTATGTACATTTATTTATTCTATTGTATACACCTACTGGTCCCATGATCAGGGTACCAAATATTGGTACTAGACAACACCTGAGAAGGCCCCATATTGAAAGGGCAAAAACTCTTCCACTGGAGCTTGCTGGGATGGCTGATAGCCATATTAAAACAATCAATAAAATAAATATAGACAGAACAATCAAATTACTATTTTGCATTAAACCACAACTTTATTTTATAATATTTTTACATTTAGTTTCAAAGAAAAAATAAAAGAAATTAAATAAGACCTGATATGGTTAATATTAAAGTGCAGATGAATTATTATACATAGTTCTATGTACATTGTACATACTATCAATATAGTTAGTTAAACCTCAGAGTAGATGATCCACAATATGATATATTGCTCTCAGCATTAATTATTGGGTAAATTTATTTATTTATTTTTTACTATTTTATATGACTTTATTTTTTGTCATGTATGTTAGATAAAAGTTGGCAGCACTCGTTTAAGCTACAGAATCGGTGAAATGTTATTGGGCGAACTCACTTTCACCACTGCCATCGTGAAAAGTGACTCTGACTCTTACTTTCAGGACGCTCCTCGTACATATCTAATTAGTAACCTATATTCATGTTATTAGCTAATACAGTTTAACTAACAATAGACACTTAAGTGCACACAACCGATAGGAGAATCTTACATCTATTATTTGGAGGGTAGGTGATTTTTACAAGAATATTTTGGGCTCCCTTTAAGGGCCCTTACAGGCAATTGACAAAATTATAATTAATAGATTAAGTTCCCTCTGTTTAATTCACAAAAACTAGAAATTGGATCAATCGCATTACGTCGAACGTCGAGCGACTCCTACATAGCTCCTTTATCCTTCCAGAACTAATTACAAAATAGGAAGAGTTTAATTTAATTTATTTCTTAAAATATCGAATAAAATTTAAGAAAATCTTAGACGTAACATCTGAGTTCAGTGACCGTCGAATGAAAGTGAAAGAGAATTCGCTAGTACAGGCCGAAGTCGCCACAGTTAATTCCCCGTAACCGTTTTTGACCGTATCGGGAAAAAATTAATGTTTCAATTTATTGTTGATTGTATATTAGTGAGCCACAACGGAAAATTTCTTTTTGCCAATTGTTACTACATATTTTTTTAATTAATTATAATTATAAAATAATATTACGTATACGATGATCGGATACATATTATTTTTAACGACAGTTTATCGGAATATATTTGTAATGGATTGTTTTTGTTGGATTTAATGTTGAAAGAATAATGATATTGTTTTGTATAATTATATAGTTGTTGAGGTTGGCAGCCGTGTAGAGTGGAATTGGCGTCCACCTTCTCTACGGCTGGCCAGTCGTCGGCTGTTTGTCCCCGAGTTTGTTTTCGGACGGTAAATCAGTTTCGCCCGAAGAACTCTTCCGGCGCTGCCCCCCGAAAGTTTTACTTCTTGACCCTCCCGCCGAGCGGCGTTCGTCCGATTTCCCCCCGACCAACCCTGGATCCTTCGGGGAGGCACAGCCGGAAAAGGATGGCCGATACGTCCGTCGATCCGCCCAACTCGAGGCTGTTCGTCCTCTGCAGCAAGACGATCACCGAGGACGACCTCAGGGAGGCGTTCTCCAAGCATGGCGCCATCGAGGACATATGGATCGTCAAAGACAAAGGGACCAACGAGAACAAAGGTGAAAACTCGTTATTTCGCTCTCTTCAATTCATCTTCGATTCGTATTTTTTTCCGGCCGCATCTGGTTTTTCCAATATGGCGGCGTGTTTGAACCACGATCGATTCCCATACTTTTTTACTTAATTTACCCTCAGAACCTCTGTCCTTTCTGTACAATACAACTAACAGAATACAATATTGCGCCACGGTGCTACTTAACGGAAGAGAGCGCGTTTAAATGAATATCTGTTATGTAAACACGTTTCTGTAATACCCTCTCCATTGAGAGGGAAACAAAAAAAGCTATACTAAAAATAGTTCCAAACCTCAGTAGAGTCAGCAGTGGAGTTAAACTGATGATGAAACACTCATAATTTGTTGCCACGACTATATAAATGTTAATAATAATCCTAGCCTTTAATAATTCTAATAAAAATTGCTGCAAGAACTCCAAACACATTCTCACTGAAATAATCTGTAAGATCAATTTTTGCTCTTATTGGGCCTCTTCTAGAATACGCATAATTATAATTCAACTACTTTAATGTTCACAGTGTAAGCATGTGTGCATTTAAAATGCATTTGTTTTGAGTAGGTTTTAATCTTCGTGGTCATTGATTTAATTATTAATAATAATGAGTACAATTACTTTTATAATTTTGTACAATTGTTTGGACTTGATTGTTTTGTAATCTCATTTTAATATTGATTAATTTTAGGTGTTGTATATATAAAGTTCAACAAAACTTCAGAAGCGGCCTTGGCCATGGAAGAGTTGAATGGTACAGTTTTACCCAGCAGTCCTAAACCAATTAAAGTGATGGTTGCACACAGGTATGTTTCATTACTATAACAAAATCAATCATTCAAATCACTCGTACATATTTTCATGTATTCTGTATAGGTTAAGCCAAGTCTTTGCCTAGATCTTTGTAAGGTTATTAATAAAGGCATGTACTGTGGAAGACGGATGAGGTGAAAACTAAGTATTTGTACACAAATTACAGTTATTGATTATATTCTCACGGCCATTCATTTTAATAGTAATTTTATGGGAAAGTTTGTAGTGTTATGCAATAGTGTTGAATAGTAATAGTTGTTCCGGTTTGAATTGCATTTGGAGCCTTTCTGCAGGTATTTTATAGTATTGAAATTGTTTCCATTTCAGTCGTGAACAAGGTTCAAGGCGAGAGGATGACGCTGACAGGCTGTTGAGGCTGTTCATTGTTGTTCCAAGATCGGTCACAGAAGATGAGATTAAGACTCACTTCAAACAGTTTGGTGATGTTGACTACATCAGCATTGTCAAAAACAGGGAGACAGGCGAAAGTAAAGGCTTCGCCTATGTAAAGTTCACCAAGTAAGTAACCCTTGCATATTTTACATCAAAGTAAACAATATCCCCATTTAAGTCTGTGGGAATAAAAAAAGCAACTCTTTTATTTGACTCAATATTAGTATTTGAAAAACACTTTTGAAATACAAAAATCAAGCTTAAGGGATTTTTCCTTTCTTCATGAGAAATTGATTTTTCATTTTTCTATGAGAAATTATTTTTCAGTTTTTCCATGAGAAGTTATTTTTCAGTTTTTCCATGAGAAATTATTTTTTCATATGAATTCATATGATTTTTGTTTTCATGAAAAATTGATTTTTCATTACACAACTTTATTGTTCATAAAGTGGAAACTCATTGAACATAAATAAAATTCACAATCATTCCTGCCTTTTGCAACAACCTATCTGTATTTTTTTTCAGGCCATATTATGCTGCCAGAGCATTCGAGGAGTGTGGCAAATCGTATAAAGCTGTCTTTGCCAGACCAAGGGAGCCTAGAATGTTTTCAAACAACTCATACGATAACTCGGGAGGAAATAGGAGTGACAAGTAAGTTTAATGGCATTATATAATCAAATTACAAGTATCGTAATAGCTGAAATTAAATACACAATATTGTAGTTGTAGCTCGAGAATAAAATTCATGTAACTCTGTGTCCAGGTAAAAAAAATTTTCTGACGAACTTTCCAGTAATGTAAAATTAAATATCAGTCTTAAATTGAATCAATTCTTTACTTTAATTTTATATTTTAGATTCTGTTAATTTAAAATGTGAATATAAAATTGGTTGCAACATAGAATGAACACTCAGGCTTAATGGTCCATACCATAACTTGTGTACCAAAAATAGTGCATTCATATTTTCATAAGTTAGTTTTAAATTAAACACTTTCATTTTTTTTCCAGGTTTTATCCGGGACACAGTATCCTTGGTGATGGTAATTCGATGTCATACAGTAATGGTAACTATACCTTGTTAGTTTATGCTTGAAATTGTCAATTGAGAAACTGTTTATAAATATTTTTTAAATGCTA
Source organism: Lethocerus indicus (assembly GCA_019843655.1). NCBI lineage: Eukaryota > Metazoa > Arthropoda > Insecta > Hemiptera > Belostomatidae > Lethocerus > Lethocerus indicus. The sequence continues at coordinate 3,089,391 of JACDQD010000001.1, forward strand.
TAAATAATGTGTTTATGATAAATGCTCTTGTTTATACTCATGCTTGCAAATGTAAATTAATCAATTAATTAAATATACAATAAAATTGTGTTTTGTTTGAGGCGGAGACAAATGGGGAGGTGACGGTGGCAGCAGTGGAAACACGAGGCTGACTGCACTGGTCTCAACTTCGCTCAGGGACCAACACGTTTTTAGACTTTTTGACATCATTCCAGGATTACAAATATGCCGTCCAATCCATGAAAGAGGGGTAGGTTCATTTTTTTAATTACAATTCGATTGATCCTAACTGCTGTGGCTAGAAAGCACTGGTCTCAAGCTATTCAGACTACTAATAGTATGAAAATGCAATTCTTGTTGTAGGCTTCAAATCAGTGTGAATGTTTAGATTATAATTAGATTCAGGATGTAGATTAATTGTGCCAGTTGTATGATCTATTAGATACACTAGCATGATATGCTCCATTGTTCAATGCTCCATTGTTCACATTCTTTATTTTAGATTTGTTTTTATTCTTTTATGTTAAACTAAAGCTGGCTGTGTGAGTTCTATTCTTCGTCCTTTATTTTTAAAATTTCTATTTTTTGTAAATAATAAAATTTAAAGCCAATGTTTGGTTTTTCCAATTAGAAATAATAAAACTTTTCCAAGAAGGGGTGGGTTATGCTAAAGATTTGTCTGTAGTTTTTCATAACTTTTCTGGTGTTAAAAATAAATAAAAGGAAAAAAGATACAAGTCTATCAAATATACCGATCTGAATTATTTTTTAGTTTAATTCTTTTGCTATTCTTTTGTTATTTGTTTATATTGTGTTTCAGTATAACAACAGCGGTATGCACAAAATTCTCCTCCAGTACAGTTCTCCAGCTTACGCTCAGCATGCTCTTGAAAAATTTAACGGTTTTGAATATCCTATCGGACATAGGATAACCATCAAAATAGAAGCGCAACCTCCCCCTCACACAGGACATATGGAGTCTTCCGGGTAATTTTCTGAGTCATAATTTAACATATTCAATTGATTTGGACTTGTTTAATTCATAATTGTTTTATTTAATGATTTTTGAAGCATAGAATTATAGAAGAATCGGGGGCCCATGTTGGACAGAAATTTAATTTTTATAAAATCTAATAACATAGGTTTAATTTAATTATTAGAAAATTTATATTAAATAAAATGAATGGCAAGTTCTAACATTTTTAACACTACCTACCTTGCTTGAATTAGGTTAATACGTGATACCTTTACTGTTCTATATTGCCTTGTATTCAATCCTGATTGGATATTATTGAATGATTTTTGTAAATTGTAGGTTTATTTTAGAACCATGTATAAAATGGTAGGTTCTATTAACAAACTAATGTCGTGTATATATTTCCTGAACAACCAAGGTTACTTTAAATAAATAAAGATAAAGCAAATTATTGTATATTTAAAAAAGTGCAAAAAACAATTATCTTTTGTGGTAATGAATATTTATAAGCAGGTGACTTTTGTCCTAGGTGACTAGGCAAGGAGTTAATTTACATAGTCTAAAAAATTTAGTGTTTAATGTAATGAGTACTTCTGAAGGAAATATCACATTAGTATCATCCAGATGGCTGCTATGACAAATAAATTACAAAATAAACCAATTACCACATACCTATACCATTTAAACAAAATAGTGTACAACTGTTTCAGGGTCAGATTGTTTGTAAAATTAGGTTGGGTATGAGCTGAAAACATTATCAGCAACAAGAAATACGAAAAGTGAACGAACACCTTGTAAAGTTTTTTAGTGTCAGTGGTACAGATATATCCTTGTTGAATACAGGTTATACAATTATTTTGTTTGTTTGAAGAAGAGGCGGTTATGGGATGACGAGCAGTGATCCCAGGTCTGGAGGAGATGGTGGATCTATGACGACAATTAGCAGCAATGAGTTGGCAACACTGACCAAAGCATTGGCTAAAGCTGAATCCATCATTAAAGCGGCCGGACTTGGATCAGGTAAATTCTGTTTCCAAAATTATGTTCTCGTGTGTCAAACAAATTACATTCTAACCCATAACAAAGTATTGTATAAATTCTGGAAACAGAAAATCTCAATAGATCACTATCTTATCTATAGATAGTGATCTATTGAGATCACTATCTTATCTTATTCTCTGTATTCTGTATCTTATTTGGTTTAAAATTAGTTGGGTTATAAATTTCAATTTGCTGGTAGAATATGCAGCATATATATTATTTTGAATATAATATATGATATAATATTTACTTGTAAAATATACGTAATATATATAACAAATTATTTGTTTACAAGAATCTTATTTTTAAATTAAATCATTTATTATTGTATTCCGACTATACTATTCTACTGCCGATGCCTATTATTGTATTGAAATTGGAAATTTTCAAGGAATGTTAAAACGTATAAAGTAAACAGACTTTTAAAAATAGAGGAACTGGTTTTAGTGCAGACTGCAGTAGTTCTAAAATCATTAGTAATATATTACGTTATAATTAGTAGTTCAGAAATTAGTTTTGCCGTGGAGGTATTCATCATGGACGTTATGTAATGAATTCAGGTGGAGTCGACATGATGAACTCAAATTCTTACGATAGCAATTATTGTTCTGCGAAGCTGCCACCTCCGCAACCGCTGTCATCATCCACAGAACCGGCCGAAAGGTATGTCAATCTTTTATAAAATATTTATATATCGTGTATATATGGAGAACAGATATCTCTATCTCTAACAACATATGATATATCTGGGATAAATAAATACCCATTTTAATAGATATTATGAACAGCACGAGTTTAAAATAAAATTAAATATAAAATACTAAGTGTTGAATGTATAAATATTAAATATTTTATTATCTGCTACAAACAAATTATGTTCCATCTTCCAATTTAAATAAATAATTCAAGTTATTAATACGGGGACAGTGTATTACAATTTTATTTTCTCTTGATTAATATCTACAGTACTTATTTTTTAGTTATAACTCTCCTATTAAGACAGCACATAACAGGTCTCAAGACACCTATTGCGCTATATAAATATAGCTAATCATCATCATCCTATTAAGAAAACTTAATTGTCAAAATTAAACACTATATTATGTTTTTGTTTTGTTTTCTGTAGGTTATTTATAGTTTGCCAGCCAGGATTGCCGCCGATGTACGCGCTGAGGGATGTTTTCGGCAGGTTCGGAAACATGATCGAAGTCTACGTACTCAATGGCAAAAACTGTGGCTACGTCTCATACTCAGACAAGGATTCGGCCTTGCAGGCAATTGAGGCATGTATATTCAATAAAATTTATTATTTCCGATGTTTATAATATAATAAAAAATATTCGGTAAGAGCTCATGATAGCTAGATAAAGACTGTATATACAGTAGATACTATTCTGTATATTGGACCTGTCTCAGTGGTACAACATCAGCACTATCGTATGAGTATTTATTATTAAGTAGATCAAAGTATTCCCCTTATGACAGCGGTATGTGTCATTCAAGATGCATTCCATCACTGGTGAGGCTAGGGGAAAGAACAGTGTAAGCCATTTTAAAACCCTATATACAGTAGATAATGTTCTGTATATTGGACCTGTCTCAGTGGTACAACATCAGCACTACTCACAGAGAATTTATTATTAAGTAGATCAAAGTATTCCCCTTATGACAGCGGGATGTGTCATTCAAGATGCATTCCATCACTGTTGAGGCTAAGGGGGAGAACAAGTGTAAGCCATTTTAAAACCCTATATACAGTAGATAATATTCTGTATATTGGACCTGTCTCAGTGGTACAACATCAGCACTATCGTATGAGTATTTATTATTAAGTAGATCAAAGTATTCCCCTTATGACAGCGGCATGTGTCATTCAAGATGCATTCCATCACTGTTGAGGCTAAGGGGGAGAACAAGTGTAAGCCATTTTAAAACCCTATATACAGTAGATAATATTCTGTATATTGGACCTGTCTCAGTGGTACAACATCAGCACTATCATATGAGTATTTATTATTAAGTAGATCAAAGTATTCCCCTTATGACAGCGGGATGTGTCATTCAAGATGCATTTCAATCAACTGCTTTGAGGCTAAGGGGAGAACAAGTGTAAGCCATTTTAAAACCCTATATACAGTAGATAATGTTCTGTATATTGGACCTGTCTCAGTGGTACAACATCAGCACTATCGTATGAGTATTTATTATTAAGTAGATCAAAGTATTCCCCTTATGACAGCGGGATGTGTCATTCAAGATGCATTCCATCACTGTTGAGGCTAAGGGGGAGAACAAGTGTAAGCCATTTTAAAACCCTATATACAGTAGATAATGTTCTGTATATTGGACCTGTCTCAGTGGTACAACATCAGCACTATCATATGAGTATTTATTATTAAGTAGATCAAAGTATTCCCCTTATGACAGCGGTATGTGTCATTCAAGATGCATTCCATCACTGTTGAGGCTAAGGGGGAGAACAAGTGTAAGCCATTTTAAAACCCTATATACGGTAGATAATGTTCTGTATATTGGACCTGTCTCAGTGGTACAACATCAGCACTATCATATGAGTATTTATTATTAAGTAGATCAAAGTATTCCCCTTATGACAGCGGGATGTGTCATTCAAGATGCATTCCATCACTGTTGAGGCTAAGGGGGAGAACAAGTGTAAGCCATTTTAAAACCCTATATACAGTAGATAATGTTCTGTATATTGGACCTGTCTCAGTGGTACAACATCAGCACTATCATATGAGTATTTATTATTAAGTAGATCAAAGTATTCCCCTTATGACAGCGGCATGTGTCATTCAAGATGCATGCCATCACTGTTGAGGCTAAGGGGGAGAACAAGTGTAAGCCATTTTAAAACCCTATATACAGTAGATAATGTTCTGTATATTGGACCTGTCTCAGTGGTACAACATCAGCACTATCATATGAGTATTTATTATTAAGTAGATCAAAGTATTCCCCTTATGACAGCGGGATGTGTCATTCAAGATGCATTCCATCACTGTTGAGGCTAAGGGGGAGAACAAGTGTAAGCCATTTTAAAACCCTATATACAGTAGATAATGTTCTGTATATTGGACCTGTCTCAGTGGTACAACATCAGCACTATCATATGAGTATTTATTATTAAGTAGATCAAAGTATTCCCTTATGACAGCGGGATGTGTCATTCAAGATGCATTCCACTCACTGTTGGAGGCTAAGGGGAGAACAAGTGTAAGCCATTTTAAAACCCTATATACAGTAGATAATGTTCTGTATATTGGACCTGTCTCAGTGGTACAACATCAGCACTATCATATGAGTATTTATTATTAAGTAGATCAAAGTATTCCCCTTATGACAGCGGCATGTGTCATTCAAGATGCATGCCATCACTGTTGAGGCTAAGGGGGAGAACAAGTGTAAGCCATTTTAAAACCCTATATACAGTAGATGATATTCTGTATATTGGACCTGTCTCAGTGGTACAACATCAGCACTATCATATGAGTATTTATTATTAAGTAGATCAAAGTATTCCCCTTATGACAGCGGGATGTGTCATTCAAGATGCATTCCATCACTGTTGAGGCTAAGGGGGAGAACAAGTGTAAGCCATTTTAAAACCCTATATACAGTAGATAATGTTCTGTATATTGGACCTGTCTCAGTGGTACAACATCAGCACTATCATATGAGTATTTATTATTAAGTAGATCAAAGTATTCCCCTTATGACAGCGGGATGTGTCATTCAAGATGCATGCCATCACTGTTGAGGCTAAGGGGGAGAACAAGTGTAAGCCATTTTAAAACCCTATATACAGTAGATGATATTCTGTATATTGGACCTGTCTCAGTGGTACAACAGCTCTATCTGAATGTGAATATAATATCCCTTTATGACTGAGTTATGTGGGATTTGTTGTAGCCTAAATGACACATGTGTATCGGGAATACAGGATGTATAATGTGTTAGAGTTTGGTAGGGAATCGGTTGAGATCGACTACTGGTTTCTTTATTTCGATTAATTTATGTTTTTCAGACTCTGCACTTGCAAGAGGTCTGCGGTATGAGGTTGAAAGTGATGAAAGCAGAGCCTCCCCCCGGTGGCCCATCCAAGAGGATCAAGGTCGACGAGGGTACCAACATATGAAGACCCTAACACTTCCAGTAGTGTAAGTCCCAAATTACATTTATATTTATCTTATTATTTACTTTCTTTTTACATTTTTTTTATATTGGGTTTTGTGCAGCTATGCACACTATTTGCTGTTAGGCTAATGGCCTGAAACAAATATTCGATAATGAGTGCGAATCAGGGCTTGTGTTTCCTGAACAATTGTTTGCCTGAGTCAATTTTTGTTTTCCACTCTTGTATAATCGAGTTGTCAAAACTGAATTATGGAAATGGATTTAACAAATTAATTTTTCTTTCTTTTTGCAAATTTTTTTGTTTTCAAGAATAAGATGTCAAGCGTATACCTGGCCGTAAGTTACCAATTGCTCTATATAAGCGAGTTGAAAGATAAAAATGAAAAAGAATAAGGTGAAGAAAAGGAGACTGTGCCCGCATGGCTAGTAGTTGAGTATTCTCAACAAAACTTTTTGGGCATGTGCCTCCTCTGCGTAATGAAGGCTGTGAGAGAACTTTGGTTATAAATGGTTAATTGAATTAAATATTTTTATAGCATTATGTATATATATATATATATATAACTGAGCTTTTATATTATGACAATTGCCAGTTCCAACAATCTTGGTTTTATCAGGAAAATCAACATTCTCCATTCTGCCTGTATTTCAATGGATAATGGTACCATGAAAAAAAAATTTTAATTTTATAGTTGAATATGTTATTGTTTCATGGAATAATGGTTTTCAAATAAAATCATGGTCTTTCTAAAGATGAGAGACCAGGATTTACGAGATGGATCTATGCCATATCTATTTTGGAAAAAGATTTAATCAACTATGGCGTAGAAATGTTGACATCTCTATTTAAGAGAGCCTCTACAGTAGTTTCATCAAGGGAAACTTGTATAATATACAATTCTTTTTATTGTTTGACTGTCTGTGTGTGTTTAGCAGGTACCAGAGCTGGATTAAAGCTTCCGTAAAAATATGCTGCTATTGTTTCAATAATATCTGTCTAAGATCAGTAATTGTTCATCGAAATGTTTGACATTGAAACAGTATTCAGCATTTTTTGTTAAATTTGCTTCTCATTCATGTTTCTCATATGTTCAACCATTTTGAGTTATGTCTATTTAATCATAACATGTTGTTGGTTTTATTTTTACAGTTTGTTTAATATTAACCATCAGGAAAATTTCTAGGGGCGGTCATGGTTTGGTTTTACACCATTTTATAAGATATTAAATAATTTATTGTTGTTTACATGTATACGTTCTGCATGCCAATATTCAGTTTGCAAACATCATTTCTTCTGTGCCACAAACAAGTTTTTTTCAGTAGATAATGTTTTCAAAGTTTGTTTTTTTGCTTTTGGGCTGGTATTTTTGTAGGAACATTGCGGGAAAAATTTGATTAAACCACTGATAAATAATAAAAACTATTGATTGGCAAACAACTTATGATTGAATAAATTTATATATCAATCAATCCATTGATTGAAAATATAAGACAAAAGATATATATAATTCAATATTTCAGCACAAGGAAATTCTAATCACTTTTAATTTATTATAAGAAATATTAGTAAAAGTGTACCTGATCAGGAATTTGATTTGTTGTACATTTGAATTAAATAAATGAAGTTTGAAATTAATAAAGAATAAAAAGATAGTAGATTTTTTGTTGGGGCTAGTTGTAATTATGTTTGATTTATAAATAATTAATAGGTGAATATATGGGAACAAGACCCTTAGGTGTATATAAAATTGTGTTAATAATATTAATTTTTAATTAATAATTTTAATTTCATGTAAGTTTTAATTATTTTATTTTTCAATAGCTAATTGTTGGTACTAATTTATTGAAATGTTTAAATAAAGTTACAGATGACCTTTACCTGTTTTTTCTTAGGTTTTTAAATGTTGATTGATCTTAAATATCATTTTCTGTCCTTTTTTTGCTGTAGGTTTCTGATATTGTTTAATTTTGGTATGAAGTAGTAGGAAATGAGCAAAGCAGAAGTATATGTATTTCAGGGTTAGTGTTCAGAAAGGAAATTAGCTGACATGAAATTTAGGAAGCCTTCAGTTATTATCGATCCCTCTCATTAATCATTTCCCACTTCAGTTAGCTAATTTCCTTTACTGTCTCTTTTCTTTTCAGCCTTAATCATACAATCTCAATATTCCTACAATTGTATCATTCGATAATTTTTTTTTAAACCGGCAGTTGATAGAAAAAAATGAATCATTAAACCTAGAAAGATTAACCTTTTTTTTTGTACAATAGAAAATTTGGTATTTTTACAGACGAGAGGTATAGAAAGAGAAAAAAAGTGTGTGAAAGAGATGGAAAAGTATAACGGAATAAAATGGATGAAATGGACAGGAAATTAATGAAATGAAGGACCTACCTACTCTACTACTGAAAATGATAACAGATATTTCACGCACTACCAACACTAAACCATTTCATGTTAGAAAAAAAAACTACAGATAACAACTACTCAACATTTACCACAGTACGATTAACAAAGGACCGTTTATGAAAGTACATCCTTAAGGAGAAATAAAATGGAATTGACAGTCATACTCGGAGACTGCGCACGCGCGCCAGGACTGTGCCCGGGGGGGAAATTAAAATTCTTTATATTTATTTAAACCATTTTTCACTTATTTTAACAATGTAAGTAAGAGTAAAATCAAAAGGGAACTGACATTTTTTTTGTTAAAAGTTTTGTAAAAATTAAAGAAAAACTGTAAAGGATGAACAAAATTCTTGAATGTGACTTTAACTGTCGATATCTGTGATATGTGACTGTCGCCTTTTCTGACGTTCCCTCCGATTTTGACTCGAGGTTTTATTTATGAAAAAAAAAACTCAGGATTCCCTATCACGTTCTTTATTGTCTTTCCCTTGTAATCAACTTCCTTTTGAAGTTTGATCTCTAAAAAGAATTGTTATCGAATTAGCAATGATTAATTTTTTTAAATTTTACCATTTTTGTTGAATTTAAAACAAAAACGTAATGACCTTCTTCGTATTCGACTTGAAATTTGAGTGCTTGCTCAATTGGGGAATATTGATAACATTGAATTTTTCTTATCAATTTTTCAGTATTACACCCAGTAAGCCCACCATCAATTTTTTTTACGTTAGTGAGCTTTGTAGGACACTGTCCAATATTTCTGTTGTAGTACAAGATATTTTTTTGATTTGTAAGAAATATGTGTATTCATTAGGAAATATATATAGTAATTTTTTTTAAATTATAGCTTGTGTTTTGATTGCTTTTCCAAGTGTAACCTTTATTCTCTCCAACATCCCTCCCAGTTCAATAGTAAAATTTGTAGTAAACTATGAAACTGTTATTATGGAAAAAATTGAGTAAATAACATTATATACAGATATTTTTAACTGGAAAAATGTATAAAAACCTTATTTATATAAAATGGTTTTATTATATTCAAATAAGAAAAACATTTAAGAAAACCTTATTGCAAATAATGCATTTAAATGGGTTACCTATGCTAAAAATACCGAAAATGCTGATTTTAGGCACAAAAATGGCATTTTTAGACGCAAAAATGGCAAATTTAGGCGCAAAATTAGTCCGAAAAAACTGTTTTTAGGCCCAAAAATGATTTTTAGGCAAAAAATCGGCCCAAAAATGGCTTTTTTAGACTCAAAATTGACCCAAAAATGCGGTTTTAGGACCAAAACTCCGCTTGGTTTTTTGGTGTCACAAAAATGGCATTTTTGGTGGCAAATTTTGCCCAAAAATGCGGTTTTTAGGCCCAAATGGCATTGTAACTGACAAATTTTGCCCAAAAATGCGGTTTCTAGGCCCCAAATGGCATTTTTAGTGGCAAATTTGTCCAAAACATGCGGTTTCTAGGCCCAAAAATGTTGTTGTTAAACGCAAAATTGGCCCGAGAATTCGGTTTGAGACGCAAAAATGGCATTTTTAGTCGCAAAACTGGCCCGAAAATGCGGCTTTTAGGCCCAAAAATGGCATTTTTAGACGCAAAAATGTCCCGAAAATGCGGCATTTAGGCCCAAAAATGGCATTTTTAGACGCAAAATTGGTCAAAAAATGTGGCTTTTGGCTCAAGAATGGCATTTTTAGACGCAAAAATGGCATTTTAGACGCAAAAATGGCATTTTTAGACGCAAAAATGGCATTTTTAGACGCAAAAATGGCATTTTTAGACGCAAAAATGGCATTTTTAGACGCAAAAATGGCATTTTTAGACGCAAAAATGGCATTTTTAGACGCAAAAATGGCATTTTTAGACGCTAAATTGGCCAAAAAAGGCGGTTCTTAGGCCCAAAAATGGCATGTCAAGACTCAAAATTGGCCCGAAAATGGCATTTTTAGACGCAAAATTGGCCCGAAAATGCGGTTTTTAGGGCCAAAAATTCCCCAAAATGCGGTTTTTAGACGCAAAATTCGTCAAAAAATGCGGGTTTTTGGCTCAAGAATGGCATTTTTAAACGCCAAATTGGCCTGAAAATGCGGTTTTTAAACTCAAAATTGCACTTCTGGACGCAAAATTGGCCCGAAAATGCGGTTTTTAGGCCCAAAAATGGCATTGTTAGACGCAAAATTAGTCAAAAAATGTGGATTTTTGGCTCAAGAATGGCATTTTTAAACGACGAATTAGCCTGAAAATGCGGTTTTTAAACTCAAAATTGCATTTCTGGGCGCAAAATTGGCGAAAATGGCATTTTAGACCCAAAAATGGCATTTTAGACGCAAAATGGCATTTTTAGACGCAAAATGGCATTTTTAGACGCAAAATTTTTTAGACGCAAAAAAAATGGCATTTTTAGACGCAAAATTCGAAAGCGGTTTTTAAAAATGGCATTTTAAACGCAAAATTCCAAAATTTACCGCAAAATTGGCGAAAATTTTTTAGGTTTTGAAAATTTTTCGAAAATGTTTAGAGTTACACTTAAACGAAAATTTAGCGGGTTGAAAATCGAAAATTTAGGTTTTCGAAAATTTTCGCAGATCGATCCCATATTCCACCCACAAGTGTACCAAAGTGAGTTACACTTGCCCCTGAAACGGCGGGTTGAAAATCGAAAATTTAGGTTTTTCGAAAATTTTCGCAGATCGATCCCATATTCCACCCACAAGTGTACCAAAGTGAGTTACACTTGCCCCTGAAACGGCGGGTTGAAAATCGAAAATTTAGGTTTTTCGAAAATTTTCGCAGATCGATCCCATATTCCACCCACAAGTGTACCAAAGTGAGTTACACTTGCCCCTGAAACGGCGGGTTGAAAATCGAAAATTTAGGTTTTTCGAAAATTTTCGCAGATCGATCCCATATTCCACCCACAAGTGTACCAAAGTGAGTTACACTTGCCCTGAAACGGCGGGTTGAAAATCGAAAATTTAGGTTTTTCGAAAATTTTCGCAGATCGATCCCATATTCCACCCACAAGTGTACCAAAGTGAGTTACACTTGCCCCTGAAACGGCGGGTTGAAAATCGAAAATTTAGGTTTTTCGAAAATTTTCGCAGATCGATCCCATATTCCACCCACAAGTGTACCAAAGTGAGTTACACTTGCCCCTGAAACGGCGGGTTGAAAATCGAAAATTTAGGTTTTTCGAAAATTTTCGCAGATCGATCCCATATTCCACCCACAAGTGTACCAAAGTGAGTTACACTTGCCCCTGAAACGGCGGGTTGAAAATCGAAAATTTAGGTTTTTCGAAAATTTTCGCAGATCGATCCCATATTCCACCCACAAGTGTACCAAAGTGAGTTACACTTGCCCCTGAAACGGCGGGTTGAAAATCGAAAATTTAGGTTTTTCGAAAATTTTCGCAGATCGATCCCATATTCCACCCACAAGTGTACCAAAGTGAGTTACACTTGCCCTGAAACGGCGGGTTGAAAATCGAAAATTTAGGTTTTCGAAAATTTTCGCAGATCGATCCCATATTCCACCCACAAGTGTACCAAAGTGAGTTACACTTGCCCCTGAAACGGCGGGTTGAAAATCGAAAATTTAGGTTTTTCGAAAATTTTCGCAGATCGATCCCATATTCCACCCACAAGTGTACCAAAGTGAGTTACACTTGCCCCTGAAACGGCGGGTTGAAAATCGAAAATTTAGGTTTTTCGAAAATTTTCGCAGATCGATCCCATATTCCACCCACAAGTGTACCAAAGTGAGTTACACTTGCCCCTGAAACGGCGGGTTGAAAATCGAAAATTTAGGTTTTTCGAAAATTTTCGCAGATCGATCCCATATTCCACCCACAAGTGTACCAAAGTGAGTTACACTTGCCCTGAAACGGCGGGTTGAAAATCGAAAATTTAGGTTTTCGAAAATTTTCTCAGATCGATCCCATATTCCACCCACAAGTGTACCAAAGTGAGTTACACTTGCCCCTGAAACGGCGGGTTGAAAATCGAAAATTTAGGTTTTTCGAAAATTTTCGCAGATCGATCCCATATTCCACCCACAAGTGTACCAAAGTGAGTTACACTTGCCCCTGAAACGGCGGGTTGAAAATCGAAAATTTAGGTTTTTCGAAAATTTTCGCAGATCGATCCCATATTCCACCCACAAGTGTACCAAAGTGAGTTACACTTGCCCCTGAAACGGCGGGTTGAAAATCGAAAATTTAGGTTTTTCGAAAATTTTCGCAGATCGATCCCATATTCCACCCACAAGTGTACCTAAGTGAGTTACACTTGCCCCTGAAACAGCGGGTTGAAAATCGAAAATTTAGGTGTTTCGAAAATTTTCGCAGATCGATCCCATATTCCACCCACAAGTGTACCAAAGTGAGTTACACTTGCCCCTGAAACGGCGGGTTGAAAATCGAAAATTTAGGTTTTTCGAAAATTTTCCCAGATCGATCCCATATTCCACCCACAAGTGTACCAAAGTGAGTTACACTTGCCCCTGAAATGCCGGGTTGAAAATCGAAAATTTAGGTTTTTCGAAAATTTTCCCAGATCGATCCCATATTACACCCACAAGTGTACCAAAGTTTTTGCCGGGAAAAACCGCATTTTCAGCCAATTTTGCGTCTAAAAATGGTATTTTGCCTAATAACCGCATTTTCTGCCAATTTTGCGTCTAGAATCCCTTTTTGGGCCCAAAACACCAGTTTTAATTTTGCAAAAAAAAGCCATTTTGGTCTAAAATGCCATTTTTGGTCTAATAACGGCATTTTCGAGTCAATTTTGCGTCTAGCTTCCATTTTTGGGTCAAAAACGTAAAATGCCAATTTTGCATCTAAAATGCCATTTTTGGGCCAATTTTGCAATTAAAAATGCCATTTTGGGCCAATTTTTCATCTAAAAATGCCATTTTTGGGCCAATTTTGCGTCTAAAAACCGCATTTTTCTGCCAATTTTGCGTCTAGAAACCCCTTTTTTGGGCCCAAAAACAGCAGTTTTTGGCGAATTTTGCGTCTAAATGCCATTTTTGGTTCAAAAAAACGCCTTTTGGGCCAATTTTGCAGCTAAAAAAGCCATTTTTGGGCCATTTTTGCATCAAAAATTCCATTTTTGTCTAATGCCATTTTTCTAAAACCTTTTGGGGCAAAATACCGCATTTTCGTAAAAATGCGCATTTTCGGGCCAAATTTGCGTCTAAAATCCTTTTGGGGCAAAAACCGCATTTTCGGGCCAATTTTGCGACTAAAAATGGTATTTTTGTGCGTAATAACCGCAGTTTCGGGTCAATTTTGCGTCTAGAAATGCTATTTTAGGCCAATTTTGCGTCTAAAAATGCATTTTTGGTCTAATAACCAGCATTTTCATTAAATTTGCGTCTATTTTCCATTTTGCCATTTTTGGTCAAAACGGCATTTTCCGTCTAGATTCCATTTTCAAATTTTGCATCTAAAAATGCCATTTTTGGGCCAATTTTGCAATTAAAAATGCCATTTTTGGGCCAATTTTTCATCTAAAAATGCCATTTTTGGGCCAATTTTGCGTCTAAAAATGCAATTTTGGGCCAATTTTGCCACTAAAAATGCCATTTATGTGCCTAAAAACCGCATTTTTAGGCCAATGTGGCGTCTAAAAACCCCTTTTATTGGAGAAAATACCGCATTTTTGGGCCAATGTGGCGTCTAAAGATGCCATTTTTGGGCCTAAAGACCGCCTTTTCGGGCCAATTTTGCGTCTAAAAATGTCATTTTTGTGCCAAAAAACCGCATTTTTGGGTCTAGAAATGCCATTTTTTGGGCCAATTTTGCGTCTTAAAATGCATTTTTGGGCCTAAAAACCGCATTTTCGGGCCAATTTTGCGTCTAAAAGTGCCATTTTTTCGTCAAAAAATGCCATTTTTGGGCCAATTTTGCACCTAAAAACAGCATTTTCGGTTAAAAATGGGGTTTTTAGGCGTATAATGGGCCTAATATGCCGCTTTTAAGCGCCGAATGGGCACAAAAATGTCTTTATTAATCCTAAAATGGGCCAAAATATAGGTTTTAAAATCGCAAAAATGCGGTTTTTAGGTGCAAAATGGGCCCAAAAATACGGTTTTTGGGTGCAAAAATGCCTAATAGCCGTTTTAATTCGATTTTTAGGCTAAAAATGGCATTTTTGGGCCTACAAACTGCATTCTTGGCGAATTTTGCTTATAATACCCGCAATTTGGTCGATGTTTCGCCTTTTTTGGGCCCATTTTGCACCTTAAAACAGCTTTTTTGGGGTTAACAACCATTTTTGGGCTAATTTTGCGCTTCAATACAGCATTTTTGGGCTTAAAACCCTCATTTTGGGGGCCAATTTTGCGCCTAAAAATAGCTTTTTTTTCCTAAATACAGCTTTTTTGGGCCGATTTTTCTCCTAAAAACAGCATGGCGGAAATTTCCCGAACTCACCGAAATTGCCCTGGTTCTCATACGTACTATTATTGTAAACAATTACTGTTACTGTTTTTGTTTGAGAGAAAAAACAATTTGCATTTCAAACTTTTATTAATTTTTGTTCAAACAATCTCTCAATCCTGTATTTACAACACATATTTACAATTCCAAAATTCGATTCGATAACTTCACAAGTCTTTTTATTTCAATTTCAATTTCCAATGGAAGCACAATTATATGACTCATCATGGAAAAAATGACTAAACAGGTGGTACAATATCGTTTTTAAATTTAAAAATTTACAATGTTTAAAATGGCTCAAATACACTTAAGAATGTTGTTATGCACTTAATACTGCATTGCTATTTTTTACATCATCATGTTTAATAAAATAATGTCACAAGATGAACTTTCATTCCACCCATTCATCAAATTGTTGATTTTCTCAAAATGCATTGACTGTTTGTTTTGTGGACACGCTTTAAAAAGATGGTGGAACAAAAATTAGATCCTCCTTAATGTCATGCACACACTCTTATTTTCGTGAAGCAGTGACATTGATTAAATGCAATGCAAAAGTGGGTATAGAAAAAAGCTATTTCAATTTTTGTTTTTACCACCCCAAAAAAATTCTCTCTTAAAATAAAATATTAATCGAGAAATCCACAACTGAAACGACAACAAGTTATAAACTTGACATACTTTCAGAGATTTCTCACTCTTAAAATCCAAGTCCAATAGAAACGGACGGAATTTTGGTGCATCCAAAAAGTAAATGTTTTTTAATTTACAATTTACCTTTTTTTATAAAATTTCAAATCAATCAACACAAGACACCTTTTCTTCACACTGACAGTCTTTCTATAACAATGATTTTACACTTAAGAAAAGGTTAACATCGAGGTTAATGTTTATTATTACACAAATAACCTCCTATGGATCTTATACAAAGATATAATGGAACAATTTCAATCTTCCTTTCTTTACATCCATATATATATTTACATATATAATAATCACAGAGACCACCTAAACATACACGCTTATACAGTGTATTGTATAAACCATCAAATTCTCACAAATATTTTTCAGACTAATTAAATGTGAAAGTTTTGCTTCAATTTGTTTTTGGACAATTTATCGATTAGAGCGATAAAGAGATGGGATTTTACTTAGCACGACCGTACGGGATATATTGTTATCAGTTTTCATAAATTTAAATACATTAAAAAAAGAATTAATTCGCGGCTATCTCGATACGGTCGGGCAACAACAAAATGTTATCCCATGAAAATTATACATCCAATATTGATTTGTCTTTTTTCCTGTTTAAATAGTTGATTTCTACATTTTGCAGGCGTCGTGGAGGTTATCGACGGGCAGGTTAGTTGAGCGAGCTTAGCTGCAGCTGGCCGCCGTACTCTGTGGCGATAAGTCCCCGGCAGATCAGGGCAAAGTCCCTCACCGTGTCCTGCAACTTGCGCTTGTTCGCCCTCTCCCTGCAACAAATCAATATTATTCAATTCGGAATCTTTTGGGGGTCTACCACTCTAGAACAGAAGAGAAGTCTAGAACTCTCAGAAACCATAAGCTATTCCGAGGGATTGTCTCGTCAACCCGAAACAAGTTGTTCGTTTAGAGAAGAGATAAATCGAAAGAGTGATGTTTATATACATTTTTTTTTCTAACGTTACTTATCTAGCACAGTTGGCAGCTTATGGCCAGCTATACACTTACATTGCCTACTTGCAACTAGCATACAAACTAAGGTACATGGCACACGCGCGGAATCAAACCACCGACCCCTAGGCAACGCATGAGATAAAAAATAAATAAGTTCAAAATTATTACCCACTCTTCCGAATTAATATTTTCACAGAGAGGAATAATACAGAGACCTAGCTTATAATATTCGCAGAGGTCAGCTCCTGGTAATAGGCAATCAAACATATCATAATTCCAAGATAATTAACAAAACCTAGCTAAGTCCTCCGGTTTTTATTGTTAATTTTCCCAATTATCTTATCAATATTGTAAAACAATTCAAGTAGTCTCTATCATTATAATTAAGTATATAAATATAGAAAGGCGCGCAGGCCGGAATGCATGTACGAAACATTATATATTTGTATATTGTTTTTCTCAATGTCCTATTTGTGTTCGTATTAAAATAAAGTTATTTGTAACAACAAGTAACTCTCACCGGTTCGGGCTTTTGCTAGACCAGTTTTGGCCACCCGCCATCTTCAGTAGCGGTGTAAGTCATTTTGGATGTTTTTAGAGCATCCTCACTGCAATGTCACCACTGTCACTTGTACAAAAATGTAAGAGACAACATACCCTATAAAACACAATAACAAGACACACACAGTACAAGTGACAGTGCAGTGACTTGTACTCAAGTATACATAGTTTAACATACCTGTTTTGTGGTCTGCTAGGGGTTGGAATATCGTAGATTTTGTGTGTTTCTGTCTCCTCTCGCCGGTTTGGTCTTTTGGATGTTTTTCGGGCATCCTCATCACTGCACTGTCACTGTCACTTGTACTGTCTGACATGTGTACTGTACTGTGTGTGTGTGTATTCACTTTGTTGATGTTTTTCGAGCATCCTCACTGTCACTTGTACTCTCTGACACGTGTACTTGTACTTTGTCAAGTGACAGTCAGAGTGCAGTGACGATGCCCAAAAAACATCCAAAGTGACTCAAGACCGCTACTGAAGATGGGGAGCGGCCGAAACCGGTCTAGCAAAAGACCGAACCGGCGAGAGGAGACAGAAACACACGAAATCTACGCGGTATTCCAACCCCTAGCAGACCAGAAAACCACCAAATATTTTAGCAGTATTCTGTACACTGTCTCTCAACTTGGACCCCATAGAGTAGAAGAAGTGACAGTGAGAGTG
The DNA here is from genome assembly GCA_019843655.1 of Lethocerus indicus. NCBI lineage: Eukaryota > Metazoa > Arthropoda > Insecta > Hemiptera > Belostomatidae > Lethocerus > Lethocerus indicus. Next base: position 3,107,311 of record JACDQD010000001.1, read on the forward strand.
GGCCCAAAAAACATGCCAAGCGACCGCTACCGGGGATGGCGAGCGGCCGAAACCGGTTTAGCGAAAGACCGAACCACCGAGAGGAGACAGACACGAAATCTATGGTGAGATAATAAAGTGTACTATTTGCCTAAAGGGCCGTACCTGAGGACCATCCTGGTGAAGTGCGACTTGGCGTCGTGCGTCGCCCTCGGCGACGGGAAGTCAGGCTGGGCGAGCACTGTGTTCAGCCACCTGGACAGGCTGTCGCAGTACTTCTTGTTCAGGCACAACAGTATCTCGGCCAGTGTGTCCAGCGAGCTCCTAGGCGAGGCTCCGCCTAAAATACAACAGCAGAAAACACTAACAACGGAGCTCGGTCTTGCGGCCTGCGACCGCTCGTAATTACAGTCGAAGTCTACAATAATAAAAGCGATGTTTTTTTGACCCTGCAACTGATGCATCAGTATTGAAATAAAGTATAGTCTGCGAGGGGTTGGAATACCCTAGATCTCGTGTGTTTCTGCCTCCTCTCGCTGGTTTGGTCTTTTGCTAGACCGGTTTCGGCCGCTCCCCATCTTCAGTAGCGGTGTTTGTCACTTTGGATGTTTTTCAGGCATCGTCACTGCACTCTGACTGTCACTTGACAAAGTACAAGTACACGCGTCAGAGAGTACAAGTGACAGTGAGGATGCTCGAAAAACATCCCAAGTGCCAAAAGTGCTGCTGAAGATGGCAAGCGGCCGAAACCAGTTTAGCAAAAGACCAAACCGGCGAGAGGAGACAGAAACACACAAAATCTACGATATTCCAACCCCTAGCGGACCACAAAAGAGGTATGATAAACTATGTATACTTGAGTTAAAGTGGATTGACCTATGCAGGTGAGCGTCGTGTGAACAAGTTGCTGTCCGTTATCCTGAACAATGTTGACGAGGGCTGTCTGTTCGCGGCTCTGTATTATCAGGTTACTCAGGAAACTGCATGCGGCCTTCACGGTCCCAGATTCGGGCAAAAGCAGGGACAGTGTAGCTGAAGAAGACAAAAAATAATAATAAAATTATAGAGGTAAGTGGCTTAAATATCCAATTGTATGTATGTTTGTTTTTTTTTAAAATGCAATTAGACAGCATTAAGATTTGTTATTCCCTCAAATGCCTAATTACAATAATAAAAATTATAAAAAATAAAAATGAATTACATTATAATAATAATTATTATAAAAATTATTATACAATAATTAAACTCTAAAAATTCTATAAATAAAAACAAATTACATAATAATAATAAGAACTCAACAAATTTTAGAAGCTCAAAATAAATTATATTATAATCCCGTAGATTTTGTGTTTCTGCCTCCTCTCGCTGGTTTGGTCTTTTGCTACACCGGTTTCGGCTGCTGACAGTAGTGACAGTACAAGTGACAGTGTGACAGTGCAGTGAGGACGCCCAAAAAACATCCAAAGTGCCAAAAGTGACCAACACTACTACGCTACTGAAGATGGCGAGCGGCCGAAACCGGTCTAGCAAAAGACCAAACCGACGAGAGGAGACAGAAACGCACGAAATCTACGGTATTACAACCCCTCGCAGACCACAAAACAGTTAAACTATGTAATAATTATAAAAATTACTAAAATTAAAAGTTTAAAAATAAAAATAAATTACATTATATAATAAAAAAAAGAGGAGAAACTAGTGGGTTTCTCCTCTAATTGTTGACTATTGTAGCTAGTGATTTCATCAATGTTGCTTATTGTATAATTTTACAGTTGTAACAATAAAAGAGACTAATTTGATATACCTGTGTGTGTGGTCTGCGAGGGGTTGGAATACTGTAGGTTCGTGATGTGTCTGTCTCCTCTCGGTGGGAGGGGGAGACAGACACATCACGAACCTACAATAAAAGAGACAAAAAAAAAGACAAATTACATTATAATGACTATAAAAATTGTACAGAGAACTGACCAAACCTGAAGAGTTGTGCCGGGTGGTAGGAGCAGGCGAGGAGGGTCATGTTTCGCTTGCAGACGGCGGAGAGGAGCGCCAGGAAGGCCTGAATCACGTCTGAAGAGTCTGACGCCGCCCTCTCGTCGTGCGACACCATCTCCAGCGTCGTCGAAGCTATCGAGTGCATCAACATCGCCGTCATTTCCCCCTCCCTACCGCCGCTGTTCCCGAACAGCACCACAAACTGTTCAGACGGTAATTACAAAACAAAAATTATAACAGAATTTAAAACAAAATTATAAAGCAAAATTATAAAAACAAGCGCATCGTATCGGCAAGAGCGAAATTGCGCTAAACGAATAAAGAATAAAAAAAAGGGGGGGATACGTAGTGAGCAGCTTATGTTGTCCCAACTTAGAGAACCTATCGAAATTTAATGCGAACAAATAAAAAAAGACCACAGCGCAGCGAATCAAAGCAAAGAGAGGTGTACTCGACGGAAAATAAATTTTTATATTATAAATTAAATTCTTACGAAAGACTAAAATCTTAAAACCTGTGTCTCGATTTTTTGTAAGTGAAAATTTAATTTTGTCATTACTGGTTTTTTTCTGCAGATAAATGTGAAAATATAAAATACTGACAGACAGAAAATTAATTATATGTAACTGTTTACATTATTTATTTATAATTTGATTAAATGTATTATAAGAATTTGTAATAAAACATTTTTCTTTCTCTATCTTTTATAGGTGATGAGACATTTTTTTTAATCTGCACCGTGAAGATGTTGTCGCTGTCAACTGAAATATAAATTATTTTTGAGCAGCGAAATAGATAGTTTTTTATGTAGTGAAGCTGTGTTACCTACCTGTCTGACTAGATCTAATGCAGCTGTATTGGGCTGGGCGGTGTAGCAAGTGATCAGGATGGAAAGCAGAGTGCCCAAAAGGGGCTCGCACTTCTCTATCAGGCTTGAGACTGCGTTTTTCAGACAGTTGCACACCTCCTGGTTTCGTGAAATCGAGAGAAATCTTCGTTGAGAACAAGTTATTAGAAAAAAAAAAGTTTATTTAACCCTTTCGCTGGGAACACCACCTTTTGGTGCCGTCCATTTGTTTTGCATTTTGATATTAACACATTGCGTACGGTGCTCCCAGGGCTCGCGCACTTGGTTTTCAAACATCTTGGCAATCTATTGTACCACATACTCGTATTTTATTTTGTGATAAGAATTCAGCAGTATTCTAACTACCTATTTAATGATAGAAACTCCACTGAACTTATTGAAATTAAAGGAACAAAATATCTAAAATACAATAGTTGAATGGTAGTAAGAACTCATAAAATAAACTTACGTGAACTACGGTGGTATCGGTGGACCATTTCTGCGCGACCATAACAAGAATTGGAAGAAACTGCCTGAGCACAACAAGTGTCGGAGGATCAGCCGAGATATTGTCGTCCAGATAGAGAGTCGCGCACATCATTCCCATCATTCTCAGCCTTAACACCAAGTTAGATTTCACCTGAGTGCTTGGCTTAAAATAAAATAAATAAATTTCGTATTAAATTATTTATTTTGCGCACACTTCCTTTTCTTTCGGATGAAAACTAATAAAAATAGAATAAAATAAGTAATTCGTGTTTAAAAAATATTGTGAAATTAATGGCTGTATATAAGAGAAATATTTTGAAACTAACTCATGAGAGTTAAGTTCCATTGTTTTTTTTATTATTCTCGACAATAAAAATTTATATAAATTTAATGAAATCAATATAAAAAATCAATAAATTTAAATTTAAAACAATTATGCTAAACATAAAAAACAGAAGAGGCATTGCATATTATTAATAAGTGAAATTGCTGGAAGAAACTTAATACCATAGTCTGTAGTATTGACAAATATTTTAAAAGAGTTCTAAAATAATTTTTTGATGATTTTTGATATTTATAATTTCTAAAAGGTTTTTCTTTTTTTAACTGATTAAATTCAAAAGTCCGCTTGGGGTCATACTTATTATAAAATAAGTATTGATTGCTTACTGCCTGAGTGAGCAGATGTTCGATAGATGTCGTGTAATTGACTACCAGCGGCTCGATCATCTGCATCATTTTGTCGTACGGCAATATCGACAACAGCCTGCCGATGGAGTACATCAGCCTGACGCATTCAGTTTGTCTCAGGTGGCCTTTTCCCAACGCCTCCTATAGTATAACGGCCATAATTTAATTTAACATACCTGTTCTGCGCTCTGCGACGGGTTGGAATACCACAGATTTCATCTGTTTCTGTCTCCTCTCGCTGGTTTGGTCTTTTGCTAGACCGGTTTCGTCAAGTTCTGTCAAGTCAGTACAAGTGACAGCGACAGTGCAGTGAGGATGCTCGAAAAACATCCAAAGTGCCAAAAGTGACTAACACCGCTACCGAAGATGGCGAGCAGCCGAAACCGGTCCAGCAAAAGACCAAACCAGCGAGAGGAGATAGAAACACGCGAAATCTACGGCATAACTTAACGAATAGATTAGTTTTTTCCCCCTTGAAAACCCACTCTCTTCTCTCACTGTGGTAAATAGTAATCAAACTATTGTTTATAAATTATCTACAAATATTAAAGACGAAAACAATATTATGCGCGGAAGTGGCGAAAACAATATTTTGAAAACTAACAAAAAATGAAGCTAAAGTTGAGATGAAATAACATTGGTGTACTAAACTCAAATAATATATATTATACTGTTATATTATTTAATTAATAATTAAATAAAATGAATATTTGTAATAATTGACACATCGTTGAAGTATCAATTCAGTTTCCGTTGGGGGGGAAATACAACAGAGTATTGTAGTTTTCTCTCAACAGTTAGAACAAAGTTTAGTATATAATAATGTGTACCTGGCATGCGGCTAGCAGAGGTTCGGCGTACGGTTTCAAGGACGTGGTACACTCCCTGGTGACGTCCTTCAGCGCCATAGTCGCCGACGTCGAAGTCTCGGTGTTGCGCATTGAAGCGACTAGGCCGGGTATAAGCTGGCCGATAGCGCTACTGTGCGTGCTCAACCATTCTGCGTACGCGCCTGCCGGCATTCATAAATCCTTTTCAATTATTTATAAAAACATGTCAAAAGCGCCACCATTGGGTGGTTTCTTTGTCGTGACTAACACGCCGAAATAAACACGTGTATCAATTGCACCCGTAACTGTATAGGTTGATTGTGCAAAAATAAAACAGTTAAAAAAAAAAAAAAATTTATTTATCTTGTACAGACTAATTTCAAATTATTTTCCTTTTCTTTTGGGTGAGAGCAAATAAAAAAACAAAGTCGATTTTTGCGTGTAGGGCCCTTTAGACAAATAGTACACTTTATTACGTTACCACAGATTTCGCGTGTTTCTGTCTCCTCTCGCTGGTTTGGTCTTTTGGTAGACCAATTTCGGCCACTCACCATCTTCAGTAGCGGTGTTAGTCACTTTGGATGTTTTTGGGGCATCCTCACTGTCACTTGTACTGTGGTGGTTGTCTGTTTGTCATATATATATATATATATATATATATATATATATATATATATATATATATGTCTTGTTATTATGTTTTTGGGGGATGTTGTTTGTCTTCTTTGGGTCGGGAGGTATTTTGTTACTCGACCCAAGTCTTTGTCGGATTATTGGTCGAAAAGGGGGGAGGGGGTGAGGTTATTTAGTAGTATTCACCCCGCTAATATTACTAAATACACTATATACGCATGACAGACAACCACCAGAGCTATAAGTGACAGTGACAGTACAGTGAGGATGTCCATAAAACATTCAAAGTGACTAACACTGCAACTGAAGCAGCCAAAACCGGTCTAGCAAAAGACCAAACCAGCGAGAGGAGACGGAAACACATGAAATTTACAGTATTCTAAACTTTTCACTGACTGTCTGTTAGGTAAGATTGCATTTATGTGGGAAAAATATCGATTGGCGGGAGTTGACCCACGAGACTTTTCCCGTGTATTCATATGGAAACAAGGTGAGTCTGCTCAGATGGAGGTAAGAGGTAAGAGGTCCAAAATGTTGGAAGCGGACTAGACCCCTTGGAAAAAAACCCGTTTCAATGGAGCCCACTCGGGTTTCCGTATAAGGGAAAAATACAGGGTTAATCCCTGCCAACCGATATTCATCCCAGATCAAGGTACCTTACCAGAAGCCAGTGAGTGACATTCGAACTTCTGGTCACATCATCTAGTGTGATACCTATGTGTATGTTTGCCTTGTGTTATACCTATGGCCTGGTTGTGCGTGTTGATTATCCTGTTGTTGACGAGGTGTTGCGGCACCGACGACAGGAGGCTGATGACCTTGCCGTCGTCGTCAGGTCCTGTGGTCTCTGCTATAGCGAAAGCGATGTGAAGCACGGCCTCGATCTCCTGCCAAGTCTCGCCGTTCAGCATGCTGCCGCCCAACAGTCCAACCATGTAGTCGCCAACCACGTAGTAACAGTATACCTGACAAGTTTTTATAGTTTAGAATACCCGACAGTACCAGTCACGTTGACGGAGCAGTGACAGATGCCCGTAAAACATCCAAAGTGCCAAAAGTGGCTAACACCGCTACTGAAGATGGCAAGTGGCCGAAACCGGTCTAGCAAAAGACCAAACCGGCGAGAGCAGACAGGAACACAATTCTACACAATTTTTATATTAACTACACTACTCCTCATCTTTTAATCTGATAATTATAATCTAACCACTATCACTAGGCGACTAAATTTAACCTAATTTTTTCATAATATATTCCATTAATTAAAATAATCAATAATTATGATATAAATGTCCCCATAATTATGAAAGTGGTCAAAGTTATATATTTCTTGTTTTGAGATTTTTAATGAATTGCATAATATTTTTATATTATGCAACATTAAAACGGAACATGACTGACCATAGTGTCGGCAATGTCCTGCCTGTAGCACCTGAAGAGTTCAGCGTCGGCCGCCGATAAGGTGACTCCGTCGGCAGGGTATTGGGACTTCTTCAGTAGTATATGCGTCAGCTGTTCATACACAGGGCCAAGCACGCTGCGGGCACATTTCAATTCGTCCTTCGAAAACGACATCATTTCGTCCTGTTCGATAATAATACAAAATGTAGCAATTGCATACATTTATAAATAGAATTTATAAATAGTTTTCAAGCCATACAAACCCGGTTCTGTATGCCCATATTTACTATCTGTTCTCATTCATTGATATTTATTATCTTGTTACCGATATGTCTCCAATTATATCTATGTCAATAACTATCTAACTCAATGAAATTTGTTCCTTTTCTATTTCAGGTGTTTCAGGGGTGGGTCCCTCATCTCTTATATTTTAATGATCTCAAGTTGAGAAGTTTTAGTTTAAGTGAGCCTTGAAATGATTTGTATTATTTTATTTTATTGTGTCTATTTTTATACTGTACTGGTTTCATAAGAATATTGGTTGTGAAATCAGTGGTTTTAAAAAAGTATGTACGATTTATTATTCGCATATATTTTTCTACAAACTATTTTCGTTTCTTGGCATACTAAGAGCATAGCCTATTAATAATTATTAATTTAACCTTATTAGGATATGTTACAGTTAAGTAGGTTAGGCAAATATCAAACTCGCACCGGTCACCAGTAGTACCCCTTTTTTAAGAATTTAATTTAATTTCACCAACAAAAATAGACAATCCAAAAGATTCATACAAATGCCTGAAATAGAAGGAACCGAGTGATTTAAACATAACAGATACATAAATTACACTAAAAAGGGGGATAAAACAAGCGTTATTAATGCTACTTAAACATCAATGTCGCTGAAAATATTTTACAATTGTGGTAATAAAACAGTTCAAAAAATTCAATTTTATCATTTTATTCACACGCATACATTTAGTTCTAATAGTTTTAATATTTTTTCATTAAAGACAATATGTCCCCGAGAGGAGATATATGTTATGTCTGCTTGAGTTATATTCTAAATTACAAGCATAACAGATGAGATGAGAAAGCTGGGTGTAATAGTTCCACTCACCTGGAGTATATACCAAAAGCCAAATGTCATCTGAGAGTGTGTCTCTTGCGTCGGATATATGCCTGGGCCCGAGGTACAGACGAGGATGACTTCAATGAGCTCGAGAACGCTGTTTGAGTGTTCGGAAGTCAGCGAAGTTAGCAGCAGTTTTGTGTGGCTCTCGGCCAATCCCACGAACACCCTGTAGATGTTCAGTAACAGGTCCTGACACAGTTAAAAAGAAAAAGTTTTTAATTTGATATACCTGTTTTGTGGTCTGCGAGGGGTTGGAATACTGTAGGTTCGTGATGTTTCTGTCTCCTCTCGCCGGTTTGGTCCTTTGCTAGACCGGTTTCGGCCGCTCGCCATCTTCAGTAGCGGTGCTAGTTACTGTTAGCACTTTGGATGTTTTTTTGGGCATCCTCACTGCACTGTCACTTTCACAGGTTGGGTGGGGGTGATTCTTTAAGAGGATTATAGGGGTAAAAATCTTGTCACTCTGGGAATTAATTTTCTCATTTATAATGTTGCTTTTCTTATGTTTGAAGATTTCCAGGTTTTCTATAATATCTATATTCTTTTCCTTTTTTGCCTGGGTGTAAGAACCCGCCCAACTATCACACCATCCCCTTCCGACAATCTGACTCACACTTAGAAAACGGATTAACAAAATCCGAAGACAAACATAAACATAACCCCCAATAACAATAACAGAACACATATATATAAACGACTGACATACTGACAAACATTACAGTACATGTAAAATTGATAGTGCAGTGAGGATGGCCAAAAAACATCCAAAGTGCTAACAGTGACTAACACCGCTACTGAAGATGACAGGCAGCCGAAACCGGTCTAGCAAAAGACCAAACCGGCGAGAGGAGACAGAAACATCACGAACCTACAGAAAAAGTTTTCCTTAAGCGCCCCACTCCGTCAGTTATGACTGACTGTCAACAGCGTGTCATTTTGCGATACATTTTTTGCTAACTGTTCACTAGCAAACGTCTAAGCTGTAATAGGTGAAAGTGGCCAACGGTCGGCGATTGGACACTTGTTGTTGTCATTTCTTGTGGTCTTGATTGGACTCACTTTGTTTTCGGTGCTGTTTATTAGCGTTCTCAAAGGCAGGATGATGTTGAGCAAATTGAGCAGGGCCGTGGGATATCTGTGGGTGTCTGGGTGAGTGCACATCTGGGTCAGAGCTTCCATCTCGTGTTCACCGCTCCTGACAACAGAACAATTCAATCACCGAGGTTTCAGATCTCGAATTATCACTAACTTCCGCCAGGATCGCATAATGCTGAGGGAAGAGCCTGGAGATAGAAAGGGTCAAGAACAAAAACCCTGTAGACCACACTCGGGTAGTTTCTCAGGTGATCACAACCCTACTAACCGAAGTTTGTCCGACAGTAATACTCGATCCTGATGAGAAGTGTAACAATTTTCATGCATAAAAAAAATATAAATATACAAGTAAGTCTAATGCTATTACAGGGGCCGTAAATAGTCCAAAAAGGTCTAGATTAAGATAAAATAGATGAGACCAGACAGGTGCTCAACACTGATCATTGTTTCGATAAATGAGTAGTAAAACCTAATTTTCAAATGAAACCAAATTTTGTAAAATATATGTTGACACTGTCGATTACATTTCTCAACAATTCTTAATGGCAAAAAATTGGTTAATACAGAATAATATTCTAATAATAAAATAATAATGAAGACAGTCCAAAAAAAAACAATTTTTTTTCTTTAATTAAAATATTCATGAGTTTCTTAAATTTATTAAATATTGGTATGTGAAGTGATAGTACTTAATATGATGTATGTATATTTTAACATCAACATTTATGAGTGTTTTTTTGCAAGTATTGTTTCGTGTCAAACTACGGGTTCACAACCTCTTTTATGTCACACTTCTTTGCACCTCTTAAAGCAGAGGTTCAAATGAAATTGGTCAAAAACATATATACTTAATAATGTATAAACAGAAGTTATGGGTACAAAAAAGAAAAAATATTACAAAAAATTAACAGTTGCAACCGTAGACAAAATACAATTTTCATCCATGCTTGATATTGCTTTAAGAAAACTTCATAACTAACATGCTATCTTCTTGTACTCCTGGTTGAGAATCCCTGTGTTAAATTTCAGCAGCGCTTATTTTGATTTCATAATATATTCCATTAATTTAAATAATCGATAATTATTATATAAATTTGCCCATAATTATGAAAGTGGTCCAAGTCATATATTTCTTGTTTTGAGATTTTTAATGAATTGCATTAGAATAAATTCGCATAAATTGGTGCGACCAAATTCACATTAAAAAAGAAATAAGTAGTCTAACGTAAATAGTCATCCCTTGATTTAATTTTCTATAATATATGAAACAGTTTCGGGTTTGTTATTTATTCTCTCTTCCATTAACTGAGAAGTATTTTGTAAAAAATAATTTTCCGTTACAATTACAGTTCCTTCATTGGACTGCATATTTATATTTGTTTTTGGTTGGTAATTATTAATTACATAACTAAGTAGGTCTAATCATAAACCTAAGTTAACATAATTGTATTTCTGATTGACAATTGAGATTGCCCAACCAGACCTTGTACTTGATTATATGTTTGTGTGTACAACAGACAGTTGTTTTATACCAGTGGTTTTAGCCACAGTTTGCTATTCTCTTTTCGTTTATGCCTTCCACTCTCCGTTCTTTTTCACCTTCGTACAATCCACTGCTTGCTGGATCCTCAATCAGAGGATATATTATGCAACATTTTAATTTAGAATTTATTAGTCTCGATTAATGGAAGTTTAATATAAATACGAAATTTTGTGCGAATTTCATATGAAAATGTTGTTTTTAACACGTTCGGCGCCCAACGTGATTCGGTTGAGTTTCTCGTCGGGGCCCCCCAAATCCGACTGTTGGAGGTATTTGGTAAACAAAAAAAAAATGGAGATAAGAAAATTCCGCGAAGTTTTAGTCACAGATTGGTTGTCCTTAGAAAATACTGTGCGCCCGACACTAATAGACACAGAAGGAGGATAGTGTCCCACCACCACTTGGAGGTTCGCAAGAATCTACAGGAAGGACAAACCTGTAAGAAAGATGTCGTCATATCCTGTGTTACCGAAAGAAGAGGGAAACTGTCGGACGCCAACAAGCGAGGAAAACGTTAAAAAACGACAACGTATTGTTTGAATTGCCAAAATTGCCACAGATGTGCCTGGACTGTTTCAATGAATATCATCCGACATAGATAATGCAATATTTTATCCTACATATAAATTAATAATAAAAAGTAGAGTATTATATGTATACATTTGATATTTTTATCCGCATATTCTATATTTATACTTCAGTGCTTGTTCTATTAAATTTCTTTTAAAAATGCAACTGAAATTTTATTTAACTTCAACAAGAAAAGCGTCCATATATATGGGTGACGGGCTACGAAGCATACCGTCACCCAAATATGGGTGATGTGTTAAAGTTCGATGTGACAGATCACTACCACTAAAGGGATAGATTTTGTGTCTCTGTCTCCGAACCTGGCAGGCCACAAAACGGGTAATCAAGTTTTTGTTTTACGGTAACGGCGTACGACTCACTCTAGAGGGTCTTGGGCCAGAGCTGTGGCGAGATGGACCAGTTTTTCGGCGAGGGTGAGACAAGAGGGCAGGGGCACACCGAGGTGGAGCCAGGCTACAGCGGTTTTCACTGACTGGCTGCTCACCTCACCGCTGCCACTGCTTGCGCTCCCGTCGCAGCAATCGAGTATCCCTTCCACCAGATTGATCACTTAGAAAACAAAATTTAAATATCATTACATTTGTTTCCACCCCCCTCCGAGGCTTTACGAGCCACATATTTCGCGCTACACTTACAAAGTAAAGGGATAACTTGGTTGATGCGGTTAATGGATCCTCGCGAGATGCTGTAGATTTCGCGTTCTTCTGTAGCTCCTGTCCGTCAGCCCGGTCTAACTAAAGACCGAACCGCGGAGGAGACAGAAGGACGTGAAATCTACGCTATTTCAACCCCTCTCAAGAGAGGTTCAACCCTTCAACAGACCTATATACAAAGGTTATATATAGGTTACCTAATTATTTATAACCACGCATTGTTATTAAACAGTTTGTTCACAATCGATGATTATTAGATCACAACCGTTACTTTAGTTTCTGTCTGCAAGTTCATAATTTCTGTTTTAAGATCCATCCCCAATTTAATAATTAAGTAGGATTAGAAAATGCAAACTACTTAAACCAGAATTTTCTCATTCATTTAAACACAAACTTGAAGCATCGCGTATTATTATATCCCATGATACAGAAATTGTATATAAATTAAAATTATTATTATTAATTATAATAATTAAATCAGACTGAAACAGTCCAGTACTAAATTTCATTGAACATTAAAATGAACAGTTACTGGCTTTACCTTGTGGCGTGGCTTTTTCCAGTTCAAGCCGCACTGAAGTTTTATGCCTTTGTTCCAAAGTCATGCTCTGAAACTGAAACAGACACAAAGAAAATGTTTATGCAATATTATTGTTATTTTATCAATCCAATATTTAACCTAGGTACTACTTTCTTTAAAATACCGTGGAGAAGAAAAACTGAGAAGTATTTTGTAAAAAATAATTTTCTGTTACAATTACAGTTCCTCCATTGGACTGCATATTTATATTTGTTTTTACATATCCTATAAATGGGCAAGATTGGTAATTATTAATTGCATAACTAAGTAGGTCTAATCATAAACCTAAGTTAACATAATTGTATTTCTGATTGACAATTGAGATTGCCAAACCAGACCTTGTACTTGATTATATGATTGTGTGTACAACAGACAGTTGTTTTATACCAGTGTTTCTTATGGCAACCAATAGGCAATTGTTTACCACACTGTTTAACCACTTGACATACAATGACGTCTCTGAGACGTCAAGAACTGTCTTTGGCTAAAACCGGGTAGTATTTTATTAGATTAGCAGTTTCGTTCGTGGATCGATGCTGTTTTGTTTAGAATGTTTAGATACATTCCCCCTCTCAACAGTACCGATAAAAAAATCGCATCGGCAAATATCAAGAATCACAATGAAAACAGTAGTATAGCAGTGAGCTCGCATGCCGAACGCCATAGCACATATCTCAATTTTGTAAAATTCAGAAATAATTATCCCAACATGTTTGAGTTGAATGCATTATATGAAAGTGACGATGAAAGTTAGGCTGCTCTACTGGTGGTAGTGAAATTGAAAATCAAAGCATTCATACTGTTGGGTATTCAAGTAATCTACTTCAGATTCAAGTGAATCTAGTTCTATTCAAGAAGGAGTGCGTAAACGTGCACAACCTATTTCGAGCAGTGAAGATTCTGATGCAGAGGATGAATGGAATTGGAAAGAAAAGCAAAATATTGTCAGTATAAAACAATTTACAGCAACCTCCGGTATCAGTTGTTCAGTTCTACAAAGATGGGGTATAAATTGAACACCTCTGTGTTTAAACTATTAAATTATTATTTTATGGTATTAATTAATTATCAACCTTATTAAATGTTATAAAGCATGTAAATTTCAAATAAATGGTCCCCTTTCTGAGCTTGTATAAGAGTGTTCCTAAATGGCCAAATTAATTGGTATCCTATGGACGCGTCGACGTGCATTTTATTTGTATGTCAAGTGGTTAATATTTTTATATACCATTCTAACCTTCAATTGCACATTTTTTCTCATTAACTAGATAAGATTAAGTAGTTAAGCTCACCTCTTCTGGTATGACGGTGAGAACTTCGAGCAGTATCCATACCGTCCTCTCAGGTGCTATGTTGGGGAAGCTCTCGGGTCTGAACATGTTCATCAGGTCCTCCAACGAATTTTCCCAATAGTGAGGCGTCGTCTGTATCAAATAGGCGGACAGCTGCAAAGTGCAAAATGGGGCACATTTTACCATACAACTATTATATAAGTAGTACTTGACAAAGACAAGTTAAAGTTGGGGAGTGATCTCGATCTATACCCAGCCTTAAGCCAATTTTTTAAACCAACTTAGGGACCTGCACAACAGTATGAACTCAAGATTTTAAAAATTTCATCAACTGTAGTATACTTTGGATAATAATGTCTTCATGCTCCCAACAATATCTAATAAAATATATAAAGATTGAAGTGACCTATTGTAAAATTTAAAAAAATATTTTGCCTATTGGGTGAACATTTTTGATAAGTTCTCTTTGTATTTAACATGGTTTTAAGAATAATGGCTACTCTCCAAATACGGAAATATACATTAAGCCACCAGAGATAGAATGAAAGTCGTTTGATAAATTTACTGATTTCATTTAATGAAGAGAAAACTTAAAATGTAGTAGGTAGGTTTTAATTTTCAACCAACAGACATATCTCCACGAGCGACCTTCTTTACAACAGATAGAATGACGAAAGTTGGTTCATAAATTTTTTGGATTCATTTAAAGAAGAAAAACATTAAAATATTGTAGGTTTGTGGTGTTTCACATCCAAAGTGCCAACAGTGACTAAAACCGCTACTGAAGATGGCGAGCAGCCGAAACCGGTCTAGCAAAAGACCAAACCGGCGAGAGGAGACAGAAACACCACAAACCTATGGTAATCCAACCCCTCACAGACCACAAAGCAGGTATGTTAGATTAAAATATTGGTTTTAATTTTCAATTAACATTAAAATATCCTTGCAATCTCAAAGACAGGATGGAAGTAGTTTGATTGATCTATTGGATTCATTTAAAAGGGAAAACACATTAAAATGTAGGTGTTAATTTCCAGCCCCCTGAACTATGCTGTGTATCTTGTAGAGCACAAACAGATTGCTATGATCGTGTTAAGTGCCTCCTTGAAGTATGAGACTGCGGTAATGATATTGAACTAGCGATGCTCACTAGTGATACTCACTGCAATGCATAGCCGGTTGAGTACAATTTTAGGCCCGGCTGAGTATTGGATGATAGTCTCGAGCAGTTTGGTCTTGAGAAAGCCGTACTGGTCTGTGGGCACTTCGGACCAGTTCTTCATCAACTTCGTGTGAAGCGTAGTGGCAGCAAAAAACTGAGCTTCGGCCGACTAAAACAATAAAAATAAACATGAATACCATCGACTAAACTAACTATGAGTCAATATTGTGCCTGTCAACTGCAGTATGATTTGCACCTGAAATTAGAACACAAATACATCATTTCTGTTTACCATTCTTTTGCGTTATGCAATTAGGCTGACATGGCCAGTTGAGCTTCTCTGTACCTAAAATGTATTGTGTACTCGGGTCCCCTTCCATTGACTCCCTTTCACATTATCTATTTCATATGTGTCAAATTCATTTCTGCCAAGGGCCTGCATGATCATGTATTCTAGTTCCTTTGTTTCCCATCCGCTATCCTCCCGCCACCGGCCTAGAGATCTCCTCGGTACCAGTGCCATCACTGGGTGGCTTCATTACTGGTAGAAGCGAGAGACATAAGAACACTCCGCAATCGTATCATAAGCGTCAATTGTAAGGTCGATTCGTAATTGATGCATCCTGGCCTGGTTAAGGTTAGAAAAGGGGTATTTTAACCCGTTGACGGTAAATGACGGCTATAGTCGTCGTGCACATTTTAATTGATAAATAAAGAACAGCGTTAGTGCGAAATGACATGATGAGCAAATGACGGTTATAGGCGTCGACAGTTTTTTTGCAAAAACCGTGGTCAAATGTGATAATTACTTTTACAATGTGAATATACAATGTGAAATTACAATGTGAAATATACAAGTTACAATCGATTTCATCTGGCAGCCATAAACAATTGAAAAAAAAGTGTGTTTCTCGTCCAATATCGTCCAATAAAAAGTGTGCGGCAACGGGTTAAGTGGGGCGAATAAAATACACCATTTTATAAACTGTCATCGTATATCGATGTATCTTCTCTGTTCGATATACCATATCTGCCGTATTGTTCTATATATTGATATACAATCGGCCTGTTGTAAAGGGGTCATTATTGTTATTAAAGAGTGACAGGGCTGCGTTAGGAATAGGGGATGCTCAATTTAGAAGTGAGGAACCCCATAGTTCATGGGGCAGGACGATTTCTGCCGATTGTAGAATAAATGAAACTGAATACTGACTGGAGTACTGGGAACGGTTGGTTACCCTGTTTGGCTGTAGTAGTTGCCAGACTATGGCCCAAGCGTTGGGAGATGATTGGACGGCGGTGAGCCACTGGTGGGCCTGTGCCTGCAGCGAGGAATCCGTGTGGTAGAACTGGGAAACGGCGCTTTCCAAATTCTCCACCGTTATATCCATTTTGGCTTCCGGCTTGTTTTCAACGGGGTCGGCTCAGCGGAGACGGTAATTGGGCACGCTGGAGGGTTTCGGTCCCGGCGCGAACACACTCGGCCCGAATGCGTCCCACTTTCATCTGGACGGGATGAGTCCCGCCAGCCGATGGGTAACTTTTAGGAAAACCCCCAAAAAAACAAACAAACTAAAAACACGGAAATCGCGACAACAGCCAGAATCGACTGTCTTCGAATCTACATTGCAGGCATTTGAACAGCTGACCGACTGCAGGGTTGGCCAACCTAGAAATTTTTACACTGAAAATTCGGTGCTAAAAATTCGGCGGAAATGTACCATTTTAAGACCGCCACAGTAAATTACATTAATTATCGATTATTCTGCTACCCATCCTGTACACAAGAATAAAAATAAAACGAATAAATAACATAAATTACAATCTTAAGATTTATACAAGTCTGGGCCTTTCTTTCCGGAAAGGTTCGACATACTAGATTCGTCACGGGTCTAGACATCGCTAGATAATTATAATTAATTAAAAAAATCAGCAGTCACTATTTAAACCGAAAGTTTACGATACTCAGTCGAGAGGATTAAATAAATAAAATATAAATTCAAGGCTAACGATTCAAAGTGAACAACACTTAAAAAAATTATATAAGACGTAAGATTAGCAAGTATTAAAATATCTGTATACAAATTAAGAACGGTGAAAACATCAGCGATACATGTTATCGATGTGTTAGGTGTTAAAGTTCCAGTAGGTCTATAGGCTACAGGGGATGATAACCTCGAGAGAGAAAAATGGGAAAGGAGATTCAAGATTCGAAATTGCGCTAATAAGGTTTTTCATTCGCTGAGTTTCTGTCGCCGTCAGTAGACAACGATAATGCTCCAAAGTGGCGGATAGGGTCTTTTTTTAAATGAAAAACAAAACAAAAAACTTTCTATAAGTGACCAAACTTTACTTACTTTCTCCGTTCATTCAGAGGGCGGAATAAATTAAATAAGTTTCGGAAATCGTTGAAACTTCTTTCTTCTGAGAATTGTTTTGTTTATTTCACGGGAATTTGAAAGATAAGTTGATGTTTCAAAGAAATTGTTTCACCCGCTACAGCGAGAACAAACCGGCCGATCCACCTACGCAGGCTTGCCAACTAGATGTAGAAATTTTTACCTTGTATAGCCCTCATTATTATTTACTTTGTATTATTTTCAGAGGTCCATAATAATAACACCAATAATGTAATATTCTATAAATCTTTAAAGTTTAATCATTTAATTAATTTGACTAAAATTGTTGTCATACCCAATATATTAACTCTTGTTCACCCGATCAAAAGCTATTATATTATCGAATTGTACTCATTTACACAGTTGGACATACACTCTGAATAAATTATTTTTTATTTAATTACGAAATAATTAATAAACTAATTAAACGGTTTTATAATTTACAACATTCTTTATTTTCTTAAAATACACATATAGTTTACATTATACAAATTCTGGTTAATACATACATGCAAATCGGCCCGCCATCCTTTCTACACTTACATTGATGGATGTTGGGACTTTATTATTCTTGTTTAATGTACAGTGTTGGTATAATAATTAGGAATAATACGTTGCACATGGATTGCCTGAGAGTTTTGACTATGTTCACGGGTTTTTAACGCTGCAACTTACCCGATTGTTGTAAATCACCATAGTAAATATCCCATGCAATATGTAAGTTCCAATACCTATGTATTTAGATAGCTATTGTAAGGCCTCCACCATCGGGTATTTCTCAACCCACATTTGTATATTTTAAATTTTGTGTCCTTCGAATTATCCCTAATGCTCCCTGGCATGTTTCTAATCACACAATTCAACGTGACCCGAACATAGAAACAGTCGACGATGTTCCTTAAGTTCCATTCCCACCTTAATCCTCGTCCGTTTCTTTTATGACGAAAATCAAACACAGAAATATATATTGTACACATAACAAGATAAAGTTGGTTGTGTGTGTGTGTGTGTGGGGGGGGATGTGAGGACTGATTAGGAATATGGTTCAAAACGAGATGTAGAAATGAGAAATCCCTGGTTGAGTAAAGTGCGTTTTTACCGGTTTTAAATAACAATGGAAATTATATTTTCGATCGAACTTTAAAAAGTATAATGTTCGTTTCATGTTAAGCCTCTCTTAAAAAAAAACAGTATTATTCTTGGGATAACAAGATTATTATTCTAAAATAATAAGAAAAAAATGTTATCACAAATATTTCGAGAATTATTATTAAAATATAAAGAAAATTAATTTATTACTTTTATATTTGTTCAATAAAACGGAACAAATATTTTTTGTTCTTTACGATTAGATTTTTTTTTTATATTTTACATATATGTATCCGCTTGGGCTACCAGACGTTGCACTTGTGGACGGGGTTCATTTTCGTGCCCAACGGACAGCCGAAGTCTTCGGAGAACTCCGGCATGTTGGAAATTGATCCGATCACGCGATATTCGCTGGGTGAATGTGTGTCCGTGGTAATCCTGTTGGCCAAATCCTCGTCCCTTCAACAGAAAACAGAATTCGAAATTTCCGCTTATAATTCCGGGCGACGGTATTAGCCCGATAGGATCGGGCTGACGAGGTTGTCACAGATAGGAATAGACTACAGAAAATATATTCACGGCTAACAATAATACAACTCATAGCCTATGAGCCGTACAAACAATAGAAAACCAAAAGCTAGACATCTGGTAAACACAGCAAACAAATAATAAACTATATCAAACGAAGCGAGATAGCATTGTGATAACAGAAGACACAACAAACAGAAAACAAGAAATAGCGATAAACGGACTCATTTCATACTGAACCGACCAAAACCTGTACGTACAACGTGCAATCGAGCCCTTACTATAAATCGCATTGTAACAGTGTGTGAAAAATATAACAAAATAAAAACCCAGGAAAATACTTAACGAAGCCGCATTAGAAAATATTAGGGAATGGTACCGAAACAATAGACAACATAAAAAATTCCTAACAGATACAAATAAATTAGTTGAGAAGTTAAGGTTAAGGAACTAGTGGCCAGGCATTATATTCACAAACAGAAGGGAGAATATATAAACAAAAAATTGTCTTAACGGAAGTCAAATGTTATAATAAGTTCGCCAAATTTAAGGAGCTGGGATACCCGACAAGTATCCCATGTGCTAGAGCTACCTCAGCCGGTACTGAGGGTGGCGGGCGGCCGAAACAGGTCTAGAACAAGACTAAAGCTAGGGTGTGGCAGGATCCATCGTGTCCTGGAAACGAATCCTTCCAGAGTGATCCTGTTACTACAACTCGGGTAGTAGGACTAACGGTACTAAGTGTGAACTAACCTGTAGACGGAGCACCAGGAGTTAGCGGCGCTTATCCAGAAGAGCTGTCTGGGCGTGTACTGCTGGAGCCCGGGCAGTCCCACTTCCTCGCCGTTCTCCTTCACCCACCGGGTGTAGGCACGGTATGCCTGTTTGATGCCACCGTTATCGGCTATGTTCTCCCCCTGGGTGTTGATCCCGTTCAACTGGAAAACAAATTTCGGAATAAGTATTATTCGAATAGTGTTCTCAATGTTCTGTCTCTTCTCGCCAGTATCGCTCTTTTGATAGACCGGTTTCGCGGGACAATCTGACGCATGGGATGCCTGTGGAGCATCTTGCTCCCTCGGTCACTTCACTTCTACTGTGGAGATTATTTTGTTTGTATGTGTGTGTGTGTGCCTATTCTGTCCTTGTTTTGGAATTCAGAAATCTAAAAAAAACAGACATTCTCAAACTTCAAAACTGGGATAGAACACACACATTACGTACACGTCGACAAACTATCACCACGGTACAAGTGAAGTATGACAGATCGGGGAAATGCCTACACACAAGGATCTCGTGTGCCAAAGTGACACACACAGCTACTGATGACGGCGAGCGGCCGAAACCGGTCTGGGCAAAAGACCGGACCAGCGAGATGAGGCGGAAGATCGAAAAAACCATCGGTATGAAAATGTGTAAGCCGACTCGAAAACAAAGTAAGCAATAACCGAGAAGAGTTAATTGTTACCTTCATGTTGACCTGTGAGTCAGTGTAGTTGCCGTACTGGTGTATTATGCATTCGGACTTTTCCATGAACCTCTTCTTAGTCTCCGGATCCCACCAGTCAAACAGGTTCCCGTCCTTATCGAACAACCTGCCCTGAAAGCAGCCTTAGCAGTCGAAAATTCGGATACTGAAGGAAGAAATACTGAGATACTTCTGTACAACCAGTAACTCGGTCTTTTGTCAGACCGGTTTCGGCCGCTCGCCGTCCTCAGTAGCAGCGTGCACCACTTTGGCACACGGGATGCTTTCTGCACTATCTCTCAACTTGGATCTCATACAGTACAAGTGAGGTAGGGTGACGGTGCAAAGGAGGACGCCCCAACGAGCATCCGACGTGCCAAAGTGACTGACACTGCTACTGAGGATGGCGAACGCCCGAAACCGGTCCGGCAAAAAGGCCAAACCGGCTAGACAGAAGAACACGAAATCTACGGTATTCCAAACTTTTGCGTTTATTATTTATTTCCAGTGTTTTCGCTGATATCTGAAAACTCCCTGATATCTGTTGGGAAATCGTCAACACTACGCGGCCGAGTCCCAAAAGAGTTGGAAAGTTGATATGGGAATGCTCAGAATCGATGGATACTGTCATTGCTGACAGTAGCAGTAAAGAATACCCGGTAGTGACTGCGGTAGGCGCCTCACTGATAGCGGAACGCTACTTCGAATTAGAGCGCGAAAGTCCGTTAAAATATTGGTTGAAATAAACTATTGAACAGTAAACTATTAAATACAAGTTTTGAGAAGATTGCTCCCGCCGTACCTAACAGTTTTCGGTACCGGTACTTAGCTATCCCCAGAACTTTAGTGTGGTTCCGTAGGCATCCATTTATTGTGCTTTCACTCAGCGGTGTAAGCGAATAATGATGCGTAAAATTGGCTCACCCTATCGTCGAATCCGTGGGTGATCTCGTGGGCGACGACGAAACCGAACGTGCCGTAGTTCATGTACCTGGGCCGTTTTCCGGTGAAAAACGCCCCCTGCAGAATGGCGGCCGGAAACTCTGAAAATGGAGAGAGGTAAACATTCAGCGAAATGGCTGTATACGGCATCTTTATTCAGTTCATTCTCTCTTTTTGCGTTTCCTGGCCGCAAGGTCCCCCCTACGAAAGACACCCGGCCTCCAAGTGTACAGAGGACTCGGTCTTGATCCCACCCGTCCGGACGACGGAACCGGTAAGAGTTCGGAAACGTCGGAAGCGGATAACACCCTAGAGGGCCCCAGACTAGCACCGGGTCAACTCCTCCCCCAACCGAGGTTCCTCCCACAGTATTACCAAATCCTACCGGAAGTTATTCATAATTCAAACTCTGGTCGAGTAACCTTCCCTCAATGTATATACTTTATCTATATATATAATACTAATAGTTTAGAATACCTGTTTTGTAGCCTGCGAGGGGTTGGAATACCGTTGGTGTCGCGTGTTTCTGTCTCCTCTCGCCGGTATGGTCTTTTGCCAGACCGGTTTCGGCCGGTCGCCATCTTCAGTAGCGGTGTTAGTCACTTTGGATGTTTTTTGGGCATCCTCACTGCACCGTCACTTGTACTGTGGTCTGACCGCAGTAAGACTAAAGCGACTAACACCGCTACTGAAGATGGCGAGCACCCGAAACCGGTCTAGCAAAAGACCGGACCGGCGAGAGGAGACAGAAACAGACGAAATCAACGGTATAATAGTAATAGTATCGTAAAAAAACTAGAATAATAATGTATACGTAACTATTTCCATAAACCAAAAAGTTGCTAAATGATTACTGCACACCTATTGAGTTCTTGATGGAACTGCAGTAAGCGTTTATTACGGCAGTTAGAAACATATCGGGGAGCATTAAGGATGGTTCGAAAGACTTTTGAGTGGAATCTCTGGATGCGAGTGGGGTCCACGCCGATTTCCATACGGTTGTAGAATCTACGAGTTAATCTACGGGTTTGTAGATTGTGAGTCTGTTGGCTGAGGTCAATTTTGATGTCCGTTCTAGCAATGGCCTTAATAGTCCTAATTTACGATTTGAGTCGATTCTTTTGGTTGTGGGGAATGTATAAATTAGGAAGAAACGTCCACCTATTTCAGAATAACACGGAATACACATATTTAGTTTTTTTTGTCGTTTCGATAATTCGACGTTCCCCAGTTTCGTAACAGCAAAAAACATTCGTGAGCAGTGAACCTTCGGCCTTTAAGATGAATAACGAATTAAAATCTTAAAAAATAAGGAAGATACCAGGAAATAGAAATAAAGTTAGAACTGACAGGAGTAAAGAAAACAATTATATATAATGAGAAAACAATACGGCGGTGTTAATTGTCGGTTTCTTAGCCGAGACCGATTTTGATGACAGTTCCCGCGGTGGCCTGAGTGGACCTAATCGTCGGGTACGGGGAATTCTAACCGAAGGAACTTGCCGTTTCTTTACGCATTATGTACCGAATGATTTTACTACATACCTATTGACAAGTGCAAAGTGTGTGGGTGAATGTGTTTGTCCGTGCAAGTACTCGGGTTTTCCCGAATTTTCCCCGAATTACCGCATAAATATTGTAAAAATTCAAGTACCCTCTGTCCTAATAATTAACTACATGAATGTAGAAAGGCCCGTGCCGGCCGGAATGCATTTATTAACCAATATTTGTATATCGTTTTCTCGATTTTCTATTTGTATTTATTGAAAATAAAGTTATTTGTATCTTGTATCCTGCATACCTATTGAGTTCTCGGTTGAGCTGTAGTAGGCGTTGACTACGGCGGCTGAGCCGTGGGACAGCCATTCTGTCTTGTTTACGATCTCCCGGAGTCTGCCCGAGTCAAAGTCGGTCTCGAACTTGGTCACGTTGACGACAGCTTCAACGTAGGGGCCCTCCGCTCTCACCTCCAGCTGTAAACGGTCAGCACAGTATCCATATTTATTCTCTATTAACCATTGTTTTTATCGTACAATCGACAACACGATAATAATAATAATAATCTTTTCAGTCTTTATATTTGAACTTACCCCGCTATAAAACTCGGCCAGTTTCTGATCGTCTATAAGTTCTTCGGGGTAGGCGATGTAGGCCGTCATCGCTTTCATCTTATCCAGTGCACTCTGTCTGCGAACGAACAATGGCAATAAATTATTAAATAGAATTGGTTTCAATTTCTGTATTGAGATATGTAGAGCAATTCGGTATTCGGACTCCCAACGTGTAAATCCATTGGTACAACGAATTTTTTTAAATTACCAATTTTATGAACCAAACAATATACCTAATGTACATCCAGTAGTAACAGTGCTAGTTCAGTTGCGAGTTGGCAGTTGATAAATACAGCTCCAGAATGGGGCAATATATAACAATATATTCAGTATACATTATAACAACGAAATGTATGATAATACTAGTTAAATGGACTAGTTTACCTGGTCTTGTTATCCATCCAGTCGACGGTCTCCAGTGTCTTGTACATTTCTTCTTTGATGTTGTTCGTTATTTCCACGGCGACCTTTTTCGAGTCCTTGTCGAAAAACTTCCTGACGTAGAGCGATCCGAAAGCAATGACCAGACTGAAACAAGCGGTTCGAAGTTTACTACCAAGACCGTTTTGGAGGCCGAAACCGGTCTAGCGAGAAGCAAAACTGAAGCGGGAGAAGGAAGATCGATAAAAATATGGAATCGATAATACATTTTTTATTAACGGTACAATAAACATTTATGGTTGTAGGTACAATTGCAGAATGTTTTTATTACACTCCCGATAAAGATGCCAGCCAGAGATGGTACATTTTTACGTATGTCTGGGCTACAGTTAATAAATATGATAATGAACGGGTAACAGAGGATAGTGATTGAACGAGTGAATTAGGACGTGAAATGAGACGGGAATGGAACTTTTATTAAACTTATTTATTATAACTTATTGTTAACTTTTATTCATTCCCCAACTGTCATGTAGGTTGAGGTGGTAGGGCGTTATTTGAAACAAACCGGGGAGCATAAAGGATTGGTCTCAGGACTTCTGATTGGAACCTCTAAATGCGAGCAACACAAAATTCGGAATATACAAATGTATATAAAATGGATCTTTAAGGATGGTTCGAAGGGCTTTCGACAGGTTGATATTTGAGGTATGGGGGATTCCAATTCTAAACTAATACAGTTCGGGCGTTACTCTTACCCCCCGTTGACTGAGGACGTGCACTCCTTCCACCTGGGCTCCTGTTCTTTCCTACCGGAAATGTTGGACGAATACTGGAGCGCCCTCGTCGTGAACCTCTCGGGAAAATAGGGCAGTGTGTACCTCACCGTGCTCCACATTATATAGTTGGCCAAGGTCCTGAAATGACACAACTGTATTCAATTCGGCGCAAACCCTAGACTGCTTTTCGGCATTGCAGAAATTCAGGTTTCCGAGTCCTAGTACCGCGCGTAGTACTGTGCCCTTCTCACCTTAGACCTTTCATAACTTATACATATTATGTACGAATTACAGTTTTGATTTTCCTGAAAAAAAATCCACTTTTTATATACATAAAGTAATTAATTTTAATTGTTCAATAACGAGCAAAAATGTTATTTTGCACGTCATTTTGGAACCGGGAAGAGCTACGAAACGTCGGAAGCTGACAACAACAGTTGGCTACTAAATTCGCATGTATTTAAAAGCGTTACCGGGAGTTCTTAATACTCCATTTTAAGGAGTAATTAAAAATATATTTTTCCTTGTATAACGCCGCGATTAACTAAAAAAAAATTACCTTTTTGTCGTCTTCTTGAGGATTGGTCCCAGCTGTTCGATGTAGCCGATATCGTTGATTACGATCGTGTCCTCGTCGGTGACCTGAACCTTGTGCTTGGGCAGCATTTCGTTGATGTACTCCTTCCAGGGTATGTCCGGGAACCTGTGCTGGGCTTCCGAAATCGTCATCAAGTTGTACAGCTTTGTTACGTCGCGCCTCTCCTCTTCGGACAGCGAGGCCTGCACCGTAGAAAACAGCAATAGATAATTTATTTATATTAGTTATAGTCGAAATTTTGAAAATTTCAACACTTCAGGTATTATCATTTATAACATTCAAACTATACAGTCGAAAATATTAAGAGGAATAATTAATGCACCCTACTATGTTTTCATCCTAACCCTACATACAGATCGTCAAGTCCCGATTGTCCATTGGAAGATAAAGGAGAAAATGGAGTCTATTAGTATTTATTTATAATTTATATTTATCTTACATAGAGAATTCCCTTTTGTCCATAACAGAAACACAACGATTTCCACTCAAAAATTACACACCATCCTAATCCTGGTCCGAACAGTACTTACCTCCCGACATGCCCAACGTTCCTTACAGATGCCTGAAAAGGAAGTGGTGAAGTGATTTAAATATGCCAAGAAAATGAATAAATTTAAAAGAAAGGGGGAAAGCCAGTGAGTTTCTTCTCAATTACTATCAGTTTGTGCTACTTGAACATCAATGTTGTATTTTACAGTTGTGGCAATATAACAGTTAAAAAAATTTAATTTTTTTACCGTAGATTTCGTGTGTTTCTGTCTCCTCTCGCTGGTTCGGTCTTTTGCTAGACCGGTTTCGGCTGCTCGCCCTTGTCTTCAGTAGCGGTGTTAGTCACTGTTGGCACTTTGTATGTTTTTTGGGCATCCTCACTTCACTGTCACTTGTACTGCCTACAGTGCATCCAAAGTGCCAAAGTGACTAACGCCGCTACTGATGATGGCGAGCAGCCGAAACCGGTCTAGCAGAAGACCAAACCAGCGAGAGGAGACAGCAACGCACGAAATCTAAGGTATTCCAACCCCTCGTAGACCACAAAACAGGTATGTTAAATTAATTTTTTTATATCCTCTTTTTATAAAACCTATTATTTATTTATATAGACTAGGAAGATAGTTGGGCGACTCACGTTTGCCAACTGTATCTCGAACTGGATGACTTCCCGACACTGCGCCAGCACATCCTCCCTCTTGGCGCCCATCATGACCGCTATGTCCATCATGTACTCCATGTAGGCGGTGACGATCTTGTTGCCGAAGCCTTCAACCAGGTATTCGCGGTTCACCGTCGTCAGGGCCTGATCCAACTGGACGGGAAAGCGAATATCAAAATTTCGATATACTGACGGCTCGATGGCTCATCCAAACGAGAAAACACCGGGTAGGATTGAGGAAGGAGGTCCGATCAGAATCTCCGGATGGGAGCCGCATTGGCGGTTTCAATATGTCGTTGTAAATCGCGAGTTTGTGTTAGCTAAGATCAATTTCTTAGGCAATGGTCTCAGTTGTAGGTCGATTCTTTTGAGCCGGTTACGGGGATTCTGCAGAATTTTAGTAGTGTCGACTCAATCAAGTTTACAATTATAAGTACAATCGACACATGTATACTTTTCACGCGTTTGTCTCGATAAAGAAACCACCCGATGATGGCACTTTTTGACAAGGCGGGAATGGAACTTGAGGAACCGGGATTTCGCGACTTCGTCGACTGTCGGTATGTTGAGGTCATTATGAAGCCGAAAATCGGGTCCGGTTTGAAACAACGAGGGAGCATTAAGGATGGTTCGAAGAACTTTCGATTGGAATCTCTGGATGCGAACGATGTCGGATGTCTCGGTGGAACCCAGCATAGTTCTATACCGTATGTCCGTGTCGATTCTAATATGGCTTTGTATATTGAGTTTGTTACTTAAGGTCAATTTTGATGTCCAGTTTTAGTAATGGTCTTAGATGTCCAAATATGCGGTTTAAGTCGATCCTTTTGAGCGGGTATGGGGATAAGGTATAACTTTTTAAGGAATACAGTGGGACAGGGTAGACGACTTAGTGCGGTGGTGAAGGTTACTCAGAGCTGACGCACGCACTCACTGGGCTGGGCTCTGTCAAGGCCTGCACACCTTGGGTAGAGAAAGACACGTTATGTGGCAGGTGAGATAATATAATCAGGTCACATAAATAATTTAAATTATTTTATGTCAATATAGGTGACATTCGGTGGGCCGCCAATCAGGGTATTAATATAATATTAATGTCCCCCCACTCACCTGCGTTTAGTCATCTCTCTCTCACCTATTGTATTATAATGTGTAAAAGGACAAGCGAATAGAGGGAAGGAGACAGTCTTGGACAACACTCTGGTTAATTTAGTCGACGGTCATGCTCCGGAGCATTTTTTACTACTACTATTCATTAACCGAACCCGAAACCTTTCTTAACAAACAAACACACACACAAATAATATAATACTATATGCATGGTACTTATTAGTAATTGGAGAATCCGCGAACTATTCGAATCACCTGACAATGAGCTTTCAAAAAGTATCCCCTGTATATATATAAAAAATGGGAGATAATTGATACTGACGTTGACTATACGTCTGGAGCTGTTCTTGAAGTCGCTGATGACGCTGAACTCGATCAAATAGGGTACGGAATATCCCAGATGCCTGAAGGTGTATATAGCATTCAGCCAGTTGAAGTTATCCTCGTCCCAGTCGGCGCCCTCAAGCAGCGGCCAACCGCCCGCCTTCCTGATCTTGTCCTCCAGCCAGGCCGTACCCTCGCTTTCGATCTTGCCTGTCGTCACAGGGAACGAAGAAGCGGAAATTACGAAAAACTCAACCATTTCCTGAACTCTGTTGCGATTTCAGTTTTTCCTCCGATCATTTATTGTACGATCAACTTCTTTCGTTGTAGATGCAATAGCGGAAGGTTTTTTCTTGTCGCTTACTCTTCCCAATTAAGAAGCAACCCAACGACGAGACTTTTTGACGTATATCCGGGCTACAGACCGAAAAGCTCTGTTGGCCAGGGGGGGGATAATGGATGGGTAACAGAGGATGGAGATTCGACGAGTACAGGACGAGGAATGAGACCGGAATAATACTTTAGGAACCGGTGCTATTAGTCCTCCCTGGGACAGAACCTTTCTCAAAGGGGTGCCCTTTTATAACCTTAGTACTCCTTAGTGAAAGGCGATTTCAAGAACCGCAAAATTTAAAAAAATTTATTTGGTAATAAAAATGTAAGGCACTATTCCAGGAATTCGCCTTCCATATTCTAAAAACGCCCAATATATCGATTGTTCTAGTGGTTCCTGCTCTATTATCACACTACCTACAACTAATTACCTCAATATAAATTATTATAAGTTAGTGGCGTTCAAATCGTTGTTATGGTCGGCAGTAAAAACTTTAAAAAAATAAAATTCGAACCAGTTTATTCCTGTTTGTCGTTGTCTCATTTTTTCCGTCGCTTTTCTGTGGAATTTCGCTCCCAATACTACAATTAACACCATTTTTTACAATGGTTTAACACCATGTCACGTGACTAGGCAGTGTCCGAGTTTCCGTTCGGCGTACCGACTAGGGAATTTCAAATCGTCGGATACCACAAAACGGGTATTTCGAAATATGTTCGCCACTGTGCTATGCCAGCAGTTTGAAGCACTCGGACAATTGGCAAAGAGGGTTTCCTCGGTTAATGAAACCGGTCTTGAGAGTGGAATTTTCACAGAGATGCCAACCGTAAGGGAGAATCGAATAAAAAAAAGAGAATACTGAGCGATACTGACTTTTGTTCATGCAGAGTGCGAACATGTTCCTAATGTTGGTGATGTGCGGCGGTTCTGTGTGCGGTGGGGGCACGTCCTTGGTGAGTATGTCGTGCAGCTGCTGCTCGAGGTGGTCGTCTATAAGGCCCAGCGTCGAGATTTGGCCCTTCTCTTCGGGCACGGCCACGTTCTTTCTGAATTGGCCGCACGCGAACTGGTAAAAGTCGTCGCACGGGTGGGTGCTCCTGTCCATGTTTTTGATCAGCCGCGAAGCTAACAAACCGACAAGGATGGGACAGTATAAAGCGAACTTAAAGTAAGAACTCGAATCATCACTAACTTACGATGAACCGGTGATGGAGAACCAGTAAGAGCTTCGGCAGCTTAAGGTCAGTTATGCTACCCCCCGCATACAAATAACTAATATTACCAAAGGTTGGTTCCCGGTAATGCGGGAACAAACGCGTCTTAAACCTTAGAGGATCGACGACACCTCACATCCAAAAATATTCAGAGCTCGAATCATCGCTGACTTATGATGGAAACAGTAGGAGTTTCAGAACGTCGAATGCAGACAGCCCCCGAGAGGGCCCCAGTAGAGGAAAGGGCAAGAACCCTTCAGAGCTCGCTCGGGCGATCTCCAGACAAAGGAAAAATCGCAGGCGTTCTTACGGGAAGTTGGTTAGTGATAATAGACAAAACTTGTTTGATACATGCATTATGAGCCAGTGAGGCTCTTAAAATTGCGTCACCAGGAGTTGAATGTGTCATGTGTTCAGTTATTCTTTAGACGGTTTGGAATATCGTCACGGGGTTTACTCATGTCGCCTGAAACAAACTACAATGCCTTCAATGACACCGTACTGTTCAGCTGTACATTCTAATTGATTAATCGAGACGCTTATTATGAAATGGCCGGTGATTCATCGGGACGCCAAGTTACAGGTCCCGGTCTCGAATTACGGTGGCGGATTGAATTTTCCTTTATGTCACGATATATTACACTCTACAGATGGGAGTACCCTCCCAATACCCGCTTTTATGGATAATTAGTGAAACATGATTTAATTGCGCGTTTTATCTATCGTTCTATATTTCTCAAACTACCGGTAATTAATCTCGTCTATAAATATTGTAGAATACCGTAGATTTTGTGTGTTTCTGTCTCCTCTCGCTGGTTTGGTCTTTTGCTAGACCGGTTTCGACCGCTCGCCATCATCAGTAGCGGTGTTAGTCACATTGGATGTTTTTGGGCATCGTCACTGCACTGTTACTGTCAATTAAAATTAATACACCCAGGCAAGAAAGGCAATGGATGAATTTAACAGAGAACATAAAGATATTCAGGAACAAACAAAGCAATATAATAAACGAAAAAATAAATTCCCAAAGTGATGCTACGCACCGCTAATCCTATTAAAGTACTTTAAACACCCCTTCCCGCTTAAGACGACTTTTGCCTTTAACACTTAAGCCGATTAACAAAATCCCTCTCAAACCAAAGAAGACAACATCCGGAAAAACACAATAATAAGACAGGTATACATATACAAGACAAAATACAAACACCACAGCACAAGTGACAGTGACAGTGCAGTGAGGATGCCCAAAAAACATACCAAAAGTGCCAAAGTGACTACTAACACCGCCACTGAAGATGGCGAGCGGCCGAAACCGATCTAGCAAAGACCAAACCGGCGAGAGGAGACAGAAACACACGAAATATACGGTATTCCAACCCCTCGCAGTCCACAAAAACAGGTATTCTAAACTGATATTGCAGAATGTTCTAGTATTGAACTTTTCCATTTACTTCCGACGTTAAGATCTGATCGCGTTCATTAGTGCCACCCTGTATCGAGCAGTATCACCAATTATTTATTCCGTTTGGGTACTGGAAATGGTCAAGTAACAGGTACATTGTTTAATGTCGTGTTAGTGGGTATACCGGCATGGATGCATGCGTCCGAACAGCACAGTTTTGGCCGGGTGGAGCCGTTAGCGCAGAGCGCGTTCCCGTCGTCATCGAATTCCGCAGATCTCTTGGAAGTATCCGAGAGCTCCCCGTTCGAGGTCAGCCCGTACGCCGCGCCGGTACTATCTGCAAGAAACAGGTATAAAACGTCGATAATAATTATCTAATTATTAAAAGGATAATAATAATCTATAAAGAAGGGTAAACACGTTCTTATCGCCAGAACCGTCAGCACGCGTGTAACAGACCGAATTAACATTGTATCCAATAAACGTATGAAACAACTTTGCTTCTATATTTGGTAGCTCTTCGTCTATTTCCATAATTGGAGGAGAGTAGCTCTTCGGGACCGAGTGTTTGCCAACTATGACCATAAATATGTTTTATGTTAATCCGGTTATGCGTTACAGTGCCAACAACGGTATATCCGGTCACCAGTGGCGCCACATTAACATAATATTAACATTGTACACAATTTCCAAAGTATCCCCGTTCCAATACTTGTGTAAATTAATTTAGTATGGCCCGCGGGCAGGTATGCGTGTAGAGCTCGTACATCGTTTTCGACTTACTGTGTACGTTCGCGGCTGGACAGGGTTTTTCTGAACTGCGACCGATGGAAATGATTGCTATTATGAGAGCGGCGCAAATTAAAACCGCGCTCAGCGCTATCAGCCACCGCTCGAGCCCGCTCCTTCTCGACCAACATGACCCCTGCCTGAAACAAAACAATATATAGTTTAGCATAATTGTTTTCTGGTCTGCGAGCGGTTGGAATACCGTAGTTTTCGTGTGCTTCTCTCTCCTCTCGCCGGTTCGGTCTTTTGCTAGACCGGTTTCGGGCGCACGACATCTTCAGTAGCGGTGTTAGTCACTTTGTATGTTTTTTTAGGCATCCTCACTGCACTGTCACTGTCACTTGTACTGTGGCGGTTGTCTATTTGTCGTGTTTGTCTTGTTATTGTGTTTTGAAGATTTTGTTAATTGGCTTAAGTTTGTCAGATTGTCAATAAAAAATAATAAAAGAAAAAAGGGATAATCTGACAAAGATTTAAGCCAATTAACAAAAGTGAGGGTGTCCGAAAAACATCCAAAGTGCCAAAAGTGACTAATACCGCTACTGAAGATGGCGAGCAACCGAAACCGGTCTTGCAAAAGACCAAACCAACGAGAGGGGGGGGGGAATCCCACTCATGGTGGAGTACGGGATCCGTTCTTCGAAATTCACCTTTTATGTCAATATCGGAGGACCATCATAGTGGGTATTATAATTTAATTATTAATAAATGGAAGGGTTTTACTACAAGACAAATGACCCGTTTATTAACATTGAGACGGCCTTTTAAGAAAGTAAAGACCTTTAAAATTCTTAGAGACGCCTGAAAAGGAAGTGGTGTTTTAAAAGGACCAGAAAAATAGAAATAAAATATTTGAAAACAAAATGTTGCCACTAAAGGCAATGGGGTTCTCCCCATTATTCTTTAATTGTTACTAGTGCTACGTTAACATCAATGCTGATTGTATTTTAGAGTTGTGGAAAAATGGATATGTTAGGGATATGTCCCCCAGGTATGTTTTAAGCAATCATTGCCAATATGATGCATCTGAAAGTTACTTTTCCGGGTTGCATTAGTGAAACATTTCCTCTCAAAACTTTCCGGTGGCCGGTTCTTTAAAATCAAGGTCCGAATAGCTTGGAAAATTGTTGAATTTCTTGGAAATTCAGTTATTCGAATCGTGGAATTTCGTTTCGTAATAAATTGAAAAAAATTGAGAAATGTAAAAAAGATGTTGGCACTTTTTTCAATAATATTTAAAGAATACTGAAATATGATACTCACCCTTTATCTATCACCAGAATATTGTTACGGCCCATCTTATTCCCGGATGTTAATCTCGAGCCAACGAACGTCAGCTCGCAAACTGAACACTAAAAACGATTATAATGTTCGCCTCCTCTGAACAGGTTTCGCCCAATTAGTCCTGACCCTGTGAAACCATTGTGTTCTTGCCTCACTCCCTCGGCTCCTGAAACAACATTGGAACAGTTTGTTCGATTCCACTGAACACGAATATATAAGGAAATATGTTGCACTTTCAAACGCACATTAATCCACATCGTGAGCTCATTTTTGCCGTCGGTTCTGCATGCGCACCTCCGCCAGGGATAGTTTTCCCTAATGGAAATGTCGGGAAAAACCGACGGAAAGGTGACGAACAATTCGCTGGGCAATGTTGAGAGCGAAAAATTTCACAAATACCGGCAGGAAAAGAAAATGGGCTAACAAAATAGCTTCCTCTTCACGTCCCGCCATTTAGATAGTAGATCCACTCGAGTTGGCCGTCCACAAGTCCTGAAATTTTATTTTATTTCATTCTCCATTCTGGTTGGCATTTGTGAGAGTTCTGCTCTCACTATTGCCCCGAGCTTTCGTTCTGAACTGAATCGTCACTCGTTTTCTTTTTCTGGACAAACGTGGGATATAAAACAGACTGTACGCAATTGTTCTTATAAACAGTTGTCACGTCGATTGTATACAATAAATAAAAGGAGGAAAAAAAATAAACCTCCGCAGATGGCGTGAGTTTATGCACGTCTTATTCTCCGGCCGGGGTCTGTAAAATTGCGCCAATTCGGGCAATTACTTTGAACGGAGAAACGGCCCTTTTAACCGGCAGGCACAATTCTAAGCCAACGTGGCGCAACATTCCGGAAGTCGGCCAGCCCAGGAAACGGGTCGACAAAAAGCCTACTCTTGTTGTTCCATCGGTTCATTGCACAAAACAATTTTCCGCTGATCGCCCACCAGCACAATTCGCGACTGTCAGCGCAATCTGCCTTATGTATAATCTTGTTTATTTTTTTAAGGATTTTTAAAACTAGAATCCGCTGCACGATTGTGCGATTCGGAAATTTTTATTCGATTCTTTTATATTGGGATCAAAGTATATAAGAATTAAATTGAGTGAAGGCTTCCGCGACTAGAATTTGAAAATTGTCACTGACTGGCTTTCGGTAAGATTGCGTAATGTCGTGGGTCGTCCCCCACCACCACCGCCCCCTCCCCATTAGGGAAGAAAATACACGAGAGGGCGCCAGAAGGAAAGGGCAAAAACCCTTCCATTTGGCTCCACTCAGATTTGCGTTTCCAAACATAAGAACAATCTCCGAACACCAGGGGGTCAACCCCCGCCAACAGAGGGGATTACGCCATCTTACCGGAAGCCTAATATATAGACCGTTATTTTGACTATAATATAATTATATATAATAAACTCGTTTTGTGCACATACACGTTAAGGCGATGGCGCGAAATTTAAAAATAAATTACATCGATCGGGATCAATTAGACGCTACTATAAAAAAATTATGTAATATTCATTACCGTATTTGTAATTCAAAAATACTTATATCCCATTTTAAACCTATTTTATCTAAAAATATAACTTCCACCTAGTCATTTACCGCACGTAGGGTTTTCAGGATTCTAAGAATGGTCCATTCTTAAATAGATTCTCCGATTGTCCATTGAGAACAGATAAGGGTTCCTAAAGTATCGTTCCCCGAACGATTCTGGTCGAGGTACGCAAGGAAGCAGCCGCTTTCACGTCTTATATTTCTTTATATTCCGTCTCGGACCAGTCACTTAAGACCGACAGAGACGTGAGCTTTGAAAAGTGATCTCAACGGGCTGCGTAAACCATATCGCGGTTTTTGCGACGGACATGGCGGCGAGCGGAAATGTCAAGGACTTTTCCAGCCTTTCGGCCTTATGAAAAACGTATTTTTTGACTTTGCTCGCTCCCGCTCTCCCAACACATAGTAGTATACCATAATTTATCGCGTAGTCCGGTTTGACCATTGGTCGGAGGAAAACTAGGTCCGAAGGCGGCCGGCGACGAGCTTACGCAGAACGAGACGTTATACTAATTAAAGTAAAATTTAAATACCTAAATTATCAAAAAATAGTAAATAAGAACAATACTATTACGGTGCCTGTCTCACGCGTGGGAATGGGTACGTAACCTAACATTCGTTCGTTCGTCTACCGTTAAAGATAGTCATAGTTGGAACATAAATGTTCTCATCGATGAAAAGTTTGTTCGTAAAAATGATGATTAGTTATTAATTAGCTGGAAATGTTTTAAAGTTAAAAATCCGTCCAGGCCCCGTAGGACACACGATGGAATGGAAAATACGATATTGGAAAAGCGCCAGAAAAACATGGGAAAATGTAATAATGGGCGAGTGTGAAAGGATATGATTAAGTTCAAAAACTACTAATTCTCCTAGGAGAGTTATTACTGTAGGCAGTTCTGCGAATAATTTTTTGTAAAATTTGTAATCGGCAAGGCAGCACGTGCGGCCGTCTCGGCTCGTGCGTCATCGTGCAACCGGTTCCTGAATTCTACAAGCCGCAGATTCTGCGATGGAGCCGGAAGGGTATCTGGCGATAGCCAGTATGTCTAGCGTCCAGGACGCGACACTATCGTCTCCAATTTGATTATCCCCAAAGCGGGGTTTTCTCCCAACGTCGGTGAACAAGAGGCGGGATAGCTCGGAGACGAAGCCGGCGAAACCACGACGAACAGGAATTCCGGCCGGTATTCAGAGCCAACGAATACCGAAATTCCTGAAAATCCATTAGATACCGAGCAGTAGAAGCCCGAGGCGCGCCAAGCAGAACGACAAATGTCCCAGCCTAATCAAGTAGCATTAGCAAAAATGCGGTTTGTTTCCCAATGATCCGGGGTTACTGCCACAGCCTGCAGACAACGCAGATCAGCGGGATAGAATAAAAAAACGCATTGCCCCGGCAAACGGGGTAAGGTAAATTGGTTCACGAATGATCACACGATGAAGAGGAACAAATTAAGTATTGAAGGTAAAACTTTCACAAATACAACCCAAAAAGAAAATGAACTAAAAAAATGTCATTTCACTGTTATTGTCTAGGAATTACATTTTTTCGCCACCAAAGAACCATTCGCCAGGTAGTATTGAGAGCAAATACCGGTTTCGCATATCGTATAGTTTTCTCGGTCTTCTGTCTTACCAGGCAAATGAGAAAATAAACTCACAAAGTGACGCAGTTAATACAGCTCAACAGATGAAACTTGGTGACTACAGGCACCGGATAATCCAAAAACAGGATTAAATAATCCTAAATAGGTAAGCCGTGAATACCTATCTGTCTAAACAAAATATTAAACAAAATTTAACTCCCGATTCGTCATCCCAATCCTGTGGTCTATACCCTACGATCTTTTAAGACTTTTAAGGACGCCTGCAAAGGAAGTGGCTACGTGATCTCAATATACCAGAAAAATAAACAAATAAAATTTTAAAAACGGGGGAGAGCCAGTGGGTTTTCCACAGTTATCCTCTACTCGTGCTACTTTAGCATCAATGCTGTGTTTCCAAACACAGTAAAAATCCCGGAATAGCTGGAATACTAACAACCCCTTGTAACCGACGTTCTTCCCACACGGTATTACGCGATCCCGCCGGAAGTTAGTTGGTGATAATAAACTGGAAATGGTTTAACACGAAACTGCGGGGACAAAAATATTTTTTAGCGTTAATCTATGCGCGTGAAATTGTTTTCGAAGAAGGTTATAATCGTAATGGCAGAATCGAACTTCCCTATTATCCGCCGTATTTTCCGCTTCGCTATAAACACAATAGGGCTGCCAGAAATTAATCCATCCAGGTAAAATAGGCAAGAGAATGGACACAGTTGAGAATACGGAGATAGTCAACAACGCAACAAATGGAAATGCATTCACTCTATTCAATAAAAGGAAGCTTGGTGATTGCAAACATGGAACAATTAAAACAAGGCATATAAAACGAGTTAACAAAACCACTACTAAGAAAAAAAGAGCTACAGAAGATGGCGAGCGGTTGAAAACAGCTAGAGACGATAGAAAACCGAGAAAGCTACGGTATTTCTCGTTAAATAAAAAATAGATATATTCGATCAAATTTTTGGCATGTAAATTTAAGAATTTAAGTACATAGTAATAGACAGTACATATTGGGAGCAGGCTATATGGGGGCTAAGGTCTGTCCCATTTGTGCACCAACTGACATCATTATATAACATTTTAAAATAATGTTTTATATAATTATAAAAATTATATAATTATACAGCTCGACAAATTGCGGACACTTTACTTTTAAATCGGATTTTCTGTGAGGTAATTTTCGATTATTGCCACTCAACGCCTGTGCTTACACAAGATACGGGCTCTCGTAAATAATTAACGCATCTTGATTTGGCGTTTGATATCACGGTGTATTCAAATAGACTACTGGAAGGAACAATATTTATCGCCCCAATTTTTAATATTATATTTAATAACAGTGGGCTTTGATAACTGCACTTCAACGTATTTTTGATGGAAAATCCGCCCATCGAATGTAAATCTGTACCGAAATTCCAGAAGAATCAACATGAACTTATTTCATAGTTAATTGTTTTTCACCAAGCGTCGTATTGAAGCTCCCATGTTCAAATAGGTATTTGCAATAACAATAATTACTGTAGGTTTACATTATATCCTGTTGTGAAAAGAGAATTAGTTCAGAATTGAAGGTTAAAGAACCAGCCGGCAGGCAGTATTGAGAGAAAAATTTTCACAAAATGAGAATAAACTGAAAAAATGTCATTGGGCAGTTATTTATTTATTACACCCAAAATTACAATTTAGACTTCAATGGCTTGACTTTTGAGTGACAGTGCTAACAGGATGCTCCATTGGACAACGGACGAAATTTGTGGTATTACAAAGTTAATGATAGAATGCAACTGACGAGGGGGAAAGACCGAAACCCGTCCCAGTACCAAACGTCAGAAGAGTTCGATTCCGAAACCTGCGGAAATATACCCGAAGTAGTTTGACTTCTGATACTTAAATTGGTCTGATAAATTTAAGTTAATCTAGAAATGTGTCCCCAGCAAAATCTTGTCCAAAATTTACTATCACGCTGCGGATATTTTTGTCCTGTCAAACTCGGTTGAAAACAGCGGTATCGCTTCTAAAAGCTGTACATAGATGTGAGCAATACTTTAGCTAACGCTTTTGCTGACGCAGAGGAACCGGAAACCGTGCTAATAGCAGATAAGTGAAACTAATGATAAAACTAAGATAAAAAAAAATTAGGACAAAAATGAACCTAATATAATTTTTTTTTTCGTAATACGTATTTTATTGATAGCCGAGCTTGTGTTGTAACAATAACTGTCCTAACCCTCTAAAGTTTAAATTTATTATATATATATATATATATATATATATATATATATATATTAGTTTTCGCCTTTTTCTATATTGGGAAAAAAGGTTAAATATTGAAAATTATAAATAAGTTTTGATTTAACGGTTGATTCTAATCGTAATAAGAGAAATTGCAATGTTGGCACATAATTATATTACAGACTACTGGCGACGGCCGAAGCATAAACTTGTCTAGAATAAGGGCGAACTGGCCAGTTGAGACGAAACAGTTTCATCTTTACTCTCGATTTGCACCGCACTTTTTCACGCCGGGCTGTGCACAATTATGAAAAGTTAAACACAACCAATTTACACAACATCTGTGTGTGTCCCCTCTTCAATCGATCAAGCTGTTAATTAGGATTTGGCTAGAACACTGATGGTGACACCTCACTTCAGAATGCTGGGACGGACTTAGCGTTCTGTAAATGTTTGGATGAGCACGTTAAAAGTGTTAAAAGGAAAAATAATTATGAATTCAAACATATTCGTTAGGAGAGAAACGCCTGGCATAAAACTCCATCATAATTTCCGTTTCAATTCTGTTCCTTTTATTATTACCCTCCATCGTTGACGTTATCAATAAAGTAAATCGTGAAATCATTATTTGGCTTTGGCTGCACCCGATGTTGAGATTGTCAAGCACTTTAGAGCCTGGTTACAAATTCGTACCTACCCGGGAATCGAACCCTCCGACTGGGACCCACAACATTCCAATTCGAGGTACATTTATTTATTATTTTAGGATGACTAAATATTCCTATATTTTTTTAAAGTTTTTATGACTCCATTTTGACTCACCAGTTCAATAACATAATATTGAAACGATAACTGAAAAATGT
Organism: Lethocerus indicus; assembly: GCA_019843655.1. Classification (NCBI taxonomy): domain Eukaryota; kingdom Metazoa; phylum Arthropoda; class Insecta; order Hemiptera; family Belostomatidae; genus Lethocerus; species Lethocerus indicus. Next base: position 3,146,389 of record JACDQD010000001.1, read on the forward strand.
TTATTTCCTTAGATAATTCGACACAATAACTGAAAAATGTTTGTTTCCTTAGATAATTCGACACAAACAACTGAGAAAATTGCGCTCGACAAAATCGTCGAGTAACCGGAAATAGGAAGTCAACAGAAGGAATTTGGTTTTCCTAGTTTCTTCAATCTCTTACAAGGACTCTCGGTTAAGGAAAACTACACAGTATAATAATAAATTATTCCACGTTCCAACCCTAACGTTACATCCATAACGCTCCATCCGGCGTTAGTATCATTTACGACCCTCTTCTTCTCGTCGCCTTCAGTAGCGGTGCAAGAAAGACTTGTTTTTCTTTTTTAAAGTTTCTTAAAAGTTTAAAGTTAGTTTAAAGTTTTTTCAGCCTGAGTACAGGGGGGCGCCCGCTTTGCCTACTGACGTCCCCGAGAAGGGAAAAAACCTTAATCCGGTTCGGAGACAGTGGATGGACAGTGGCTGGGTAAAACGACTGTTTTCAGATGAGTGCCACTCCGATTGCGCTCGGACATCTTACGGAGATGTATTTTCGGGAATGTTGGTTTTCTTCCTCTTCTTCTGCCCGAGACTGATCCATTAACATTATTAAAATTGTTTTTGCATTACGAGGGTCAAGGCGACAAAGAACTTTTTGTTCCTTCTACATCGCGACACTTAATTCTTTTTGTTATTTTTTTAAATTCCATTCCGCCTTCTGGTTGAACTTTTTTTTTCTCAACACTGCCCGATAACTGGTCCTTTAACCTTTACTTCTGAACTAATTACTTGTTTATCGTGAGAGCTCACTCATAGCGGTCGGTTTCTCCTCCCGAATCTTCGTCGGGAACATTTTTCCTTCCTTATTATTGTGGGGTCTTCATCCCGCGTCTCACCGCCGCACCGACAAGCACGGCTTCTGAAGATGGCGAATGGCCAACGCCGATCCGCCGGGAGAAGGCGAAGTACCGAGAATACTAAAGTATTCCTAATAACAGGCGTTAGAAACTGGAAAATGTAATTCTGCTCCGGTATGTCTCTAACCGAACAATTCACAATGACCTCTCAACATACCGACAGTTGACCAAGTCGCAAAATCCCGGTTCCTTAGATTCCATTCCTGCCTTTTTTCATCATCAAAATTTGCTCCTTCATTCCCTTCCTCCTTCCATCCGTTATACCGCCGACGTCGGCTAAAACGCCACTGGCGGAAGGATTTCCTTACGCGGCCGTAAAAGTACCACCGGTGGTTTCTTTTATCTTGCCAGCCACGTCAACATAAAACTCATGACATCAATGTACTCATAACTGTAACAGATGTAATAGTAGATTGTACAAGGAATAAAACAAACTATCTCTCTCTCTCTGGATGGAGTGGTTGGGGGTCCGAAGGGAATCCCTATAATACAACCGCGAGCGATTCCGGCCCCACGCCTCCTGATAGGGCGGGCAGATGTTTTTTCACTACCTTATAATTTGGCTTATCGTTCGGATTTAATTTCTGCCGATTAGTTTCTGAGTTTCGTGGAATCCTCTTGGTCCAAAAAAAGAAAAAATCAGGCGTTGCGTTCATCAGCGTTACGGTCAAGCGTTACACATTTTTATGTAACCAGAAGTAAAATTAACTTTATCTAACAATTTTTGTAAAATATGTTGAGACCGACGTGGACATACGGCATCAAACTATGCGGTACTAACATGACCTGGCTTTTGTGCAGTTCCCCCATATCCGACGATCAGGTCTTCTTAGGGCAATTTCTAGAATGGATTTCATAATTGGCCTTAGGTAACGAACTTACGATTTACAAAGCCGTATTGAAACCGACGGTTTCCCTAAATATAGGGTTCCACCAAAGGCATCGCACGCATACAGAGATTCCAATTGAATGTCCGGAAATCGAAAGTCTGTAACAGGGATATACAGCGGGGGGGGGTCAAAAGTGGATGACCCGGGTGGCTTATCGGATATCCGCAATTGCGCGTACGACCATAAATTGAAAATCAAGATTACGAGCGCCCCTCCAACTCACCCACTTTTGATGCAATTCGAAAAATTCATGATTCCGGATATAATCGCGAATAATATTTCTCAAATAATATTTGAATTAAATACAAACGTCATTTTAAAAATGTTTTAAAGAAGTGCAAATATGTCGGAATTTGTATCGCCGTTAACGTTTCAATTTATGCAATGAATGTTTTCGCGGTTGATCATATTTCTATAGTGTGTGTATACCTTTCAACCCACGGTAGTAATAAAGAATACCTAAACGCCAAGAGAGTATATAAGAGTAGTTAAATATAGCTCATTTTATATGACGGGGGAATGTAACGCCAATTAAACAAATAAAAAAAGTGTTTTTCTGTTGGACAGGAAAATTAGAAGAAAATGGAAGTGGAACGTACAAAAATCCTCATAAGGATGCGCAAGGAGCCCGCAATTCCTGTTTGTGCCTCGAATGAGGGTTATATTCAAATAATTAATAATTAAAAACAGTCGAAAGTACTCTAATTACTGGAATCGAACAACAGACCTTCGATTACTTAAGATGGACGCACTAAGCATTTTAATTACCCGTAACTACTGCATTCATTATATGAGGAAACACTCACACGTGTGAGTCTTTAAAAGACGTTTACATAATAATATATCATGGCAGTGGAATATTATTTATTTTCCCTTGACAGTCAGATAGTATTCAATACAATTGTGAGGGTTGGTATTTTAACGTTCCTGAAATAATCCCGATGAAAAATACCGTGTAATCGAGGTTAATTATTATTATTATTAATTAAGTAAAACAGAAAAGATAAACTCACCCAATTCTCGTGTCACCGATGAGGGCCGCGTAAGGGTAAGGAAAAACAAATGCTACTGCTGAACAATTTTCCAAAAAAACAAGTACGCCGTTCAGTATTTCGGGTGGAAAATGGGATGATGAAAATAAACACGAAAATGAAAAAAAAGAAAAAACTGGCGTCGATGGACGCAGGACAGAACCGCGAGTGATGACGGTGAAGACTTGGGACACCTATTTATAAACGACGCAACAGGGCTGCCAACTCTTAATTATCGAGACATTCACTACGCGCATTTACGAGTTATCAGATCCCGAGTTTGACAATAGCGTCATTTAACCGCAAAATGAAAAGAAATTATAGAAGTTTAACATACCTGTATATATATATATATATATATATATATATATATATATATATATATATATACACGACAAACAGACAACCACCATAGTACAAGTGACAGTGACAGTGCAGTGAGGATGCCCGAAAAACATCCAAAGTGCCAAAAGTCTGATACAACTACTGAAGATGGCGAGCGGCCGAAACCGATCTAGCAAAAGACCAAACCAGCGAGAGGAGACAGAAATACAACAAATCTACGAAATAATAGAAGGTGCCCTGTTGAAGCGCATATTTGGGATATGGGTGGCATACAATATATAAAATATAATGGGTGAATCATTGTTTGGAATATCCCCGGAAGTGGACTGGCGTCGACTAAGTCCGCCAGGCGGCGGAAGTGCGTACCGGGGAATACCCGAACTAAGCTTTCCAGGTCTGTGGATTTTCGCAAAAGGACTTTAAATCCTCATTGGAACTTGCGATGAGAGCGTTTCGGGGACTCTCGGGGACTGTTCCTTCCTCGTTGCCGACATCTGAAATAACAAGAGGACATAGTAACACTACCAGTTGCAGTCACGCCCAGTGAACAGCGCAGTGTTACTATCACTTCTGTCCGGTGTGTAATGCCAAACCGGCAGTAATGCACTTAGGATTACTATTCTAACTTAAATTTCGTGTACATATCAAAATTTACTATGAGGAATCATAAGGGACAGTTTTCAAGAGGTTTCAGTCAAACCATTTCAGTAGATTTTCATAATTTTCGGCCTCAAACGAACAAACTCCACCATTTTATAAATACTGCAGATTACACAACTTAACGTCATTCATTAAATAATAGAAAAGCTTTATCGACAACATTACATTGTCTTTCTGTGCACGATTGTTTTTTTACGTAAAAATTTACTGGGGATCTTATTAATTTCAAAGAAGCAGTCGCCAGGTAGTATTGAGAGCGGAGCTTTCACTCATGCCATCCAGGCGAGAAAATGGACTAGGATTTAGTCACTCAACATTTATTTTTATTATTATATTTATTATTTAAACTTATTGTTATTATTATTATTATATTTCAAAATATATTTCGATACAAACAATGTATCTGTTAGTAAGAAATTACATTTCTAGCCACACCTATTATAATACAGTCAGCATAATTTCCGATTGCAGTTTGAAAATGAAATATATTTACTACTTTACTACCGTTATAATTATTTAAAGCGTGTATAAACATGTTTTGGGACGTCGTGTATTAAATTGGGACGCCTTTAAATTGGTAATTCTACCGTTATTCATTTTTATGACCTATCTACAGAGAAAGATGCTAAATCAATTTGAGGAGTACACAATTATTTTTAATTTTCTCTAGTGTCCGATGAGTGTAACACTGTCGTGAAAGTACTTGAAAGGCGCGTCGGACGGACGAAGTACCATCTCGCGGTACACGTGTTCGCACATGTATTACTCGGACGTGCCCCACTTAATTCTAGACCACGGCCAACGCGTACGTCTTGCCTATTGCCATATATCGGTACTTCAAGGACTTGAGGACTTATGGTGACGCAATGTCATCGCTTTGATGTAACCCGACAATCGGACTGAGCGGTAGCTGAGTGTGCGCTTCTATCCCCCAAAAACACAATAACAAGACACGCATATATACACAAGACAAGCAGACAACCACAGACACTGACAGTGACAGTGCAGTGACGATGCCCAAAAACATCCAAAGTGCCAAAAGAGACTAACGCCGCTACTGAAGATGGCGAGCAGCCGAAACCGGTCTAACAAAAGACCAAACCAATGTGAGGAGACAGAAACACAGGAAATCTACAATTATTTTTGAAATTAAACCTACACGTTTGTACGTCCCACGTTGTTCAACCGAGAATATTTGTAAGCCAGTGTTGCCAATATATGTGCTTGACAATTTAATGCTTTAATGCATCATCGAACACAGCAAAACTGTTCAAGGAACGATTGGGGCGTTCAGTGGGGAAATAATTTCTGGACGCTGCTTACTCACCCAACTTGGCTCCGGACGGTTAAAATTTATTTGCATGCGATAGGACACGAACTTATTACTAACTTACTTCACTTCTTACTAAAACAGGTTCGATGACCTGCTGTTTGCCTCAAAAGGGCAACAGTTTTTCTGGCGCAGCGCCCACAATTTGCCAGACATTTGGGAAAACTAGCAATGGACAATATTTGGAATAAAATATTTTCCATCAATTTCATACAATAAACGTACATTATTACAAAAAAAAACCGGTTTCAGATTTACATACCTGGTAAATAATATTAAGTTTGATTCGGGTTATTATAGCTATCTTGTCGTAGAGACAATTCCTGAATTTTTCGCACTTAAAAAAACATGCACTTCATTGACTTTATGCCTGCGTTGGCTTGATTTAATATAGTCAATTAAAAAATCATATATAAATATAGAAATTTTCTCTATATATATATGTCGTTCTGAGTTTGTGTGATTCAGAATTAAACTCGATTTTAGTACGCTCAAGCTGGTCTTGTTGAAAGGAACAAATCTTAATGCCTAACCTAACCTAACCTAACTTTATTAAGGACATCACAGGTGTTGATAATTAATTATTAATCGTTTTGCTACCGCGGGTCGTAAAACGTCAAAAGCTCGTCACTAACATTTTCGCGCTGTGATTTGTATATATATATATATATATATATATATATATATATATATATATATAAAGGGCAAACAATTTTTTTCTTTAGAAAAATGAAACGATAACGGTCTTCTTTCGCTCCCCTGTTCAAAATGCCACAAAAAAATAGATAAGCCTGCTCAACGCAAGATATCCCAAAAACGGTTTGCAGAGTCGTATGCCAAAAACGATTCCGTATATTTTGATAGAAAGAAGTTTGGGTACTAAAATAGTTTAATGTCTGATAATATGTATAACACAAGCTAATATATATATATATATATATATATATATATATATATATATATATATATAGGCTTCAGTTCATTGAGATGAACCCACACGTAAATGTCCCTAGTTAATAACTACAGTTTATTATTTGCCTTACTACTGACGGTATGCTACTGAAGGGGAATATACATATATGAAATGTTCGTAACTACAATTACATTTAATATCCTCACCTCGCTGAACGTGAGAGTCATTTGGCTTGACAATTGAGCAAATACGGAATAGAACTATGGGGGTTCCACCAAGAAATCCAACATCGCCCGCATCCAGAGATTCCAGTCAAAAGTCCTTCGTACCTTCCTTAATGCTTGTCTGTTTAATAATACATCAAGTTTAATACCGCTGACAAACGAGAAGGAATATTCAAAAACTGAACATTGCCCGTTCTCAATGTTGCCACACTAGCCAGTGAGGAAAAAATTCCCTCACGATCCAAGTACAAGTGTATAATTCAACACAATAATTTCAATTTATTAAGGAGTAGAACGCTTATGAACTCGATTGTTTGTAAATTTATGCTTTTGTAAAATGTTTCGATTTCCCATCATTTTGTCAGGACTCAACTTTTGGAATCAATACATCTTATTATCCTTATCATTATTAAGTATTATATTAAGTACTGTAGATGACTTCAGCATCATTTGTGACCTACAATATGGGATATACAATATAAGTAGCGTTTCGAATCGGTATCTAGGTCGATTCGATACAGAATACGGACAATTGAATATTCCACAGTTGGTATTAAGCCCAAAAATATTCGTTAGAACATAATTTTACATTATATTTTGTAAGGAAGAAAATAAATAACAGAATGAAAAACGATTGGTAGCATGCTTCCTTAGAATCAGAATCGATTGAGCCCTCGGAGTTTGGACCGAGCGTCGGATTCTGTATTTCTAGCGTTTGTATGAAGCGATTCCTCCCTCAAATAACAGGAAATATGAGTGAGGCATGTACTGAATGACATTAGGGAAGTTGCTTATCGCAAAGGTACATATATTTATATCTTCTATTTGTCTGGAGATCAATATTAGTATACGGCCTTTTTATATTGATTTTGAGGCAAGATGAGATATCTTTAATATAAACATAATCATATTATGTGTGAAAGGTTGTACCACAATGTTCCCATATTTTTTATATGTTCTGGACCCTATGTCAAATTAATAGTATTTTTTGGGCCTTGTAATTCTCTTGTTATAATTCTTGTAGTCACTTTGAGATCACATGTACCTACATCGTGAACAATAACTCAATGTTGAGTTAAACAAAGTGGCATCACTTTTGAAATTTGTTCAAAGTTCAGTTGTACACACAATTTATGCTTGGAAGGCTACAATGATATATTCAAAATGAGTTGATGCGACTGAAACCATTTTTAAATATGTGTACTTGTAATTTCTAATTCTTAATGGGCTGTGCCTATTTTCAATTTAATTACCGCATTCCTCCTATTCATTTTAATAAATATTTCCTTTATTTTCAGAATATGCGGTACAAGATCATTACAGGCCACATGGGCATAAGATTTGAAATTGTTGCAAGCAGGAGTGTAGATTGGGCATCATACATGGAAAAGAGGACTCAGAAAATATTATTATGACTAAATAAAATGAGCTGATTTCTCATATAATTGTTTTTCTTCCCCACCAAAATAATCATGACAAAACTGCTAACTCAGATTTGCGTGAGACCATTCCATAATAGGTGATTTGGACGATTCACAGTTCATATTTAAAATGAACAATGAATGAACATAAAATGTTCTTATGGACAATTATTTTGTTCCTTTACTTCCCCAAAAAAGAACACATTACAAGGATAAAATGATATACGCCACTTTGAAGGTATACAGAAGTGAATGGAAATATCAGTAACTTTAATTAATAATTAATATAAAGCATATTGAATGGAAATAGTCAATGATGTTTTGAAATTATGATTGTTTTATTTTTTGTTTTTTAAATGTTTCTTACTACTATGCAGAGATGAAATCGCTATAAAAATAATAAATATTAATTTGCTTACTGGCTACTGGATTCTAAAGGGGCATCAGTACTGCTATCTGGTGGGGTAACAAGTATTTTAATGAGTCATTCAATATAATTTCCAAAGGTACCCTTGGACATAAAAATATTAGATTAATAATTTGAAATTACACTAGTGTTACTGATAATTGTTGTAATTGTTACAAAGTTTTAAAAAAATAATACATTTAATAATATAAAGAGTGTAAACTGCTTTCAATATATTATCATTTATTAAATTATAGTTAAGTGATTAATAATTAGTATGAAAATGTATTGAATGTGACCATTTTCATGTTCTACAGTATTGATATGAGAATTAAAGCTCATAGTGGTCAAATAGTTGCTGATTCTGCTATTTCAGCAATGATAATAAAATATGGATTTTTATTTTTTTAAATAATTTTATTTATTGATATAAAGAAAGAAAGGAATAAAACTGTGCACTACCACTGATGCAGCCTAATTGAATACTAAACAATCTTTTTGGGGTTGAAAATGTAACAAATTTAAGTTAAAATCTACATGTTCAACTTCTACTTCTTAAACTTGAAGTTCACTGGCTTTGTTGATAAGATTCACTAATGTGAAATTCAGATTTCTTTTATAATTCATTATTATTTAAATCATTAAAAATAAAATCATCCTAGAGATATAAATAAAGATATTTTCTTAGCCAATGTAACAATATTGCAAATGTTTATAATGTGAACATCTATAAGAAGGCTTAAATACCAAATAATTTTAGTCTATAATTATAAGCTCCTACTTTTACACATTAAAAATAATCTCTTTCTTGTGTAGATTTTAATTATTTTATAAAAATCTTACTATTTCAAAATAATATCTATTCTAAAAAGGGTCAGGTTTTTGTTAGCCTATTTCTCATATTAATTCCATTCATCAATATTATTTTTAATAAACATTTAGAAATAAACAAAATTATATTGCTACCTTATTAAAAGGATTATTTTAAAAATGAGAATCAGGGTTAAGAATCCATAGTTGTTAAAAATATAAAAAAATCCAATTAAAATTAGGTCCTAACATGTTGAATTCTTTGTTTGTTTTTGTTATGGCAGTGGTAATTGGCTTTAATTGTTTTTTTTATTATTCACTGTTAAAATTAACAGTATCAGTCTCCATAATTGATCAAAAGTGCTTTATTTGGTTTTCAGCCTTTTAGCAGCCTTTCTGTTATCAGCCAGATAGTAACAAAAGGAATTTTATGGTTTGAATGCCTAATTTTGAGAGAAATTTTGAGCCTTAAATCCAATAAGTAAGATTGTAGAATTTCAACTTGTTTATTTTTAATTTTACTTCATTCTGCAATTATAGAATTTTGTAGAATTGTTGGATACTTTATAATTTTTAATTTTGATCCTTATTTAAAAATCTTAGATCATGGTTCAAAGAAATTATGTAATATATCAAGAAATACAAATCTGTATAATAACTATGACTATATTGATACTTTGACATTAGCATTGTTGCATTTATTCATATGGCTCATGGCACAAAGAGTTACCGAAAATTTTACCAAAAATTGTACCATCACAAACTATATTTCTGGACTATCTATAATTTGTTATTATTGCAAAAGAGATAACCGATGTTTGCATGACCTCAATATATTGGAAATCCCTCGCAAATAAGATAAAGTAATATACTGGTTGATTTGTTTAATTTAATCCAAATTAACTAAATCAAATATGGTAATTATTTATGTAATGCCCCCCTGGTTCTTTAGTTGTTATGTAAAACCAGTTTCATCTTACGTGTATTCAGTAATACAGCGAGAGTCCTAAGCATCCGGTTGGCACTGACGAGAGTTCACTTAGACGGCGATATTTCTGGTAGATTATCTAGTAAACAATTGATAATTTTATGAGACAGCGTAATACTTGAATTCTGTCAGCAAAAAAAAAATAACAGGCGTTCAGTCAAGAGTTTATCGATAGAGTTTTTCCAAATATAAAATAAAACCACAAAAAATATGATTTGCTCTGCGATTGAGCACTGTTGGCGCCTGGAAATGATACAGTTGAAGCGCGATTGACGATCAAATACAAAATATGATTCAGGGGGAAATTCTCAATTCGTTACAGCCACCTCATAACAACTTACAGCTGATAATCGGATCACTGTAGCGAAAATTTAGCGTACAAACATTAATTTGTGACCGCGAAAATTAATTTATAATACTCGCAGAAGAGACAATTACCTAGAGTATTTAGGAAATGTAAATTTAATTGTCTCCACTGCAAAAAACTGAAATACCCGAGTATTTTTCTGTTATAAACCATCTTGAAAACAGTCAGTGTGTAATTGAATGAGGCCGGCCGTGTACGAATAGCTTAGTTACCAATAAGGGTTTCCTCATTTCTAATTTCTACGATCGATTCGCAAAAACATTCGCCATCATCATTGATACACCGATAGAGGACTACAGTTTGTGTATTCGATAATACACAATTTCTACAGTTTGTTACATCATCATTAGACCTGTTCTTATCGCCGCGCTTTAATGAAACTTTGCTCAGTTCATATCTTCTACTCGCGATATAGATTCAGAGGAAATATAAACACTGACTTTTCAGTTTACCCACTCCCAGTTATATCTCAGTTAGCGTTTGACCGGCGACAAAAACACAAACTCGAGAGTACGTTCATTGAATCGGTTTGTACAAATATAATTTTTTAATTGAACCGAATCAACAAAATAAACAATTTTGACTCGATTGACTGGACTCCCGTTTGACCTGCACAAACATCTAAAAATCCAATTAGGAGGTTTGTTTATTTTGAAAATAAATTTTTAATAATTTTAAACGACGTTATCTGGGCCGGGGAGGCAAATTTACTGTTTGCTGTTTCTTTTTTTCATGAAAATTCGACAGCTCGATAGCGGTTTGTTTGCCCAAAATGTTTGTGCGTTAGGTGTCGAGCTTGGCCCCCCGGTTTTCTCGAGATACCGACGGATTTGGCGATATGCAAACTGCAATTTCCCGAAACAGGAAAAAACCAGGATCAGATAAGGAATTTTCACTGTGGCTTTCGCACCGTCGGCTCGGTTTCGGAACTTCGGTTCGGAGCCGGATCCCGATGACGGGACCGGGTAAGATTTCCGAAACCTCGGAAGCGGTAATATGAATATGAAGCTAGGTAATATGAAATTAAATAGTTTCGTACCAGAGCCAGATTCGCTTCTAGGGCCGCGACTACTGTCGAGACTGGTTAGATCATTAGAAAAAATTACGTCACAGACGTTTATTTCATATTTTAGCTGCCAAAGACCACGAGAATATAAACTGGATACTGATATTTTAATTTTTAATAAAATTGTTTAAAATTAGAAGGTATTTTATTCGATAATTTTAAATTGTTTTTCAAATACTTCAACTTGGATTACTAGTACTACCCTTTTGTAACCTTTAGTGAATGAAATAATTCAATGAAATTGCAAATATAATGAAGTAGTTTGACTTCAAGTATTAAGTAGTTTCACTTCGGTTTGAGCGTGGGTTTCACAAGATCATTTTTCTATTTTTTTGTTTCTTATCAACACTAAGGCACACGTTAAATATTTACCGACTTTTCCTCTTCGTTTTCCTCGTCCAAACTTTCACTCTCCGCGGCAGAACAGAACGGTAAATACGACTCGAGTCGCGTTGTTTGAATAAAATGTTATACCTTGACGAGAGAGTAGTCTAGATGGAGAAAAATAAAGACTGTTGTAATCCATAGACTGGTGGATGAACCAGGGCCAAAAAACAGTGTAAAATCATATAGAATAAAAAACTACAACCTTTAATCTTTTTTTGACAGATTATGGACATTTTTCCTAAATAATATAAAAGAAAAAAAAAATATTGGTTTTTACTCAATTAATGCATCTGTGAAAACCACATTTCTTGTAATTGCCTCTTGTGGTCAATGCAATACACCTTATCACTGAAAAGTCACAACACTCAATCTAACTTTTTTATTCTGCTTTCAACTACTTCGAATATAATTTTAGTTACTATTTCATTATTAGGACCTTTCAGGATTTTCGAAGTATTCACACAAAGTTTTCAAGGAAACATACAAGAAACTGCGAATATTTCGAACGATTCGGTTTTAAATAAAATTATGAAAGTTGAACGCGGTCGTGGCCAAGTGTAATGAAAGTGAACGGGGAAAGGTCGGTAAATATTTGCCGAAGCGTTATAAGTGGGCCGCGTAAACACAAAAAGTTAAATCTCTTCACTCGCTCCTCCATTTGTCTCCCGACTGCGGCGCCAAAACTTACTGTAGCGAAAAAATTTAAAATATACAAGGCTATATTGAAACCGACGTGGACGTGCGGTATCGAATTATTGGGATCCACCGCTGCTCGCGTCCAGAGATTCCAATCGAAAGCCCTTCTTACAACTCTCAATACTCCCCCCCCCGCTGGGTATGTTTCGAATCAGGGAAGTTTCGGTCTCAATACTACCTGGTGACTGGTTCTTTAACCGTCACTTCTAAACTAATCTATTCCAGTATAACATTCCTGATTTGTATGTATACTGAAAAATAAATTCCCAAAGCGACGCCATATTTGCCTCGATAATCCTATTAAAGGACCTCAACCCCTTTATGACCGACAATCTGACGCACACTTAAGCCCATTAACAAAATCCCACACTTCCCTCTCAACTCAAATAAGACAAACATCCCCCAAAGAAACACAATAACAAGATACGTATATATAGACACAACAAACTGACAACGCCCACAGTACAAGTGACAGTGACAGTGCAGTGAGGATGACCGAAAAACATCCAAAGTGCCAACAGTGACTAACACAACTACTGAAGATGGCGAGCGGCCGAAACCGGTCTAGCAAAAGACCAAACCAGCGAGAGGAAACAGAAACACAAAAAATCTACGGTAATCTATTCCACTTTATCTTCAAGCTCTTTCTTGCCGCCGGCTTTTCCCAGCAAACCTTTGCCAGGTACACTTTTCCTCGTTTCCAAGCAGAGAGCACCGGTCCCAATTTAACCTGTAGAAGCATTGAACGCGGAAAGTAGTGAATTTAATATGCCGATTCTCGTGATCGGTGGTTCCCCAGAACTCGACTCCATAGGCCCGATTTTCTTTAAAAATACAGTACGAAAATATTGATTAATTTGTTCATAAGCGATAATTGTGATACATCTGTTGTCGAGGAGTTTAAGTAATAACGTTTCTAGTTTAACATACCTGGTTTGTGGTCTGCGAGTGGTCGGTAAACCGTAGATTTCGTGTGTTTCTGTCTCCTCTCGCTGGTTTGGTCGTTTGCCAGACCGGTTCCGGCCGCTCGTCATCTTCAGTAGCGGATTTGTCACTTCCGGCAGTTTGGATGTTTTTTGGGCATCCTCACTGTCACTGTCCCCCCTCAAGTCAAATAAGACGAACAGCATCCACCCCAAAAAAATACTCCTTAGGTTCAGAGCTGTCCCTCTCTATACTAAAAAATACCGTGACGACCGTGGGACAATATTTCCCCTTTCAACAATACCGGGCAAAAACAACATTGTTGACAAGCTTTCGGCCAAACGTGGACAGACAATGGAAACCGAGGAGACCGCGGACAGACTTAATAGCAAACTAGATACAACAGGTAACATAGATAATAGTAAACTGGACCGGGTAGATTGTCACACAGTGTCCTGAAATACGAATCAACCCGGTGAAAATACAGTGATAACTTTGATATTGGCAATGCCTTCATTTCTCATATTCGTTGACGCCCTCGCGTACGCTATTGCCAGATGGCACAAGTGCCGGCCACTAAGGCGTGAATACAGTGAACGCCTCTGTCTTCTGTCATCGTCGGTTTGAGAGCACGGCAATCAGAATTAACGATCCGAAGCCCACGGAGACAGATATGGCCACGAACCCAAACAAGATGCCGGTATGACTCGAGGAGAAATTGAGATTTCGTCAGCTTGGCGGGTATTTCTTGAAGACGTGACTCGGATAGGGCAGAAACAGAGATTCTGACAATCGGAAAGACGAGTGCGGCGATAAGGACATCTGGAGCGAGGAAGGAGCATCGTTATCGCACAGTTCCCTATCGCCCTACGGTCATTCGCTTCAGCGTTTCTCTCCTGCATTGTATAAGATAAGTAAACGTTTTCCAAAAACCAGTTTGTTCGGGCGAAAAATAATTCACACCGGCGTTAGATGGTCGGAGCATTGCTATCTCAAACAGTACAAGTAAAAACTGCAATTGTTACTTTATTAAATTTCTTATAATTAACTTTAAGGTTCTTTAACCTTAAATTCTGAACTAATTTGCTCCTCTTAGTCGCGAGGTTTTTTTAACAGGTTGTTTTAGCTCATACCGAAATAAACGAAGACGGGGAAAAATATGTATTATTTGGATTCGAACCTGGCCGTGTTAATGTGCGTTACTTCCTGGATAAATCTACAGTAATTTAAATTCTTGATATATTGTACTGTACAAACATTGTTGTTGTACTGATTCAGAACGAAAGTTTGATGAACCAGTCTCCGCCGGGCGCAGTATTGAGTGCGGAACTCTCTCAAATGCCAAGCAGAATGGAGAATCAAATAAATAAATAGACACAGAATTTCTCTACGTTCGACGGGGAACTGAAAAAATGCCGTTCACGCGATAGTTTGTGGTTATAGTGACCGAAAAATCCGGTGGTCATAATTATACCGGGATATAATTTCCAGTCCATCTTCATCTAATCAATCCCCTCGGGGAACCAGTTTTCATCAAATTGGGCTCCACGTGGTGTGGGCCATTATAACTTTTAATGAGTAGTAGTTTCTAAATGATCGGTTATTACTAGGTTCTCTTGTTCCTTTTTCAGATATTTTTTTTCTCTCTATCCCGCCTAATGGAATTTTTTCGTCCGACCGACTTTCGAAACGTCCGTCCGGTTCTGATCCTGCCCCCTCCCCCTTGTTATTTCCCATTCAAATATAAACTATTAGACTTTACAGTACAGTAAGTTCATAGACAGGTATTGGCGGAGCGCAACTGACGATGTCGAGAAGCCGAAGCCGACCTAAATAAAGTAAACTCGACTGATGATTGAGGATAATCGTAGACAGAACTAGAGTGCTCACACGATGCTTTCACAGTGCTTTATATTTGTAATTGTATCGGACCATGAATACGGCGCCAATCACGACAACTATTTTTAAAACAATTTTTGGCCTATTGTAATTAAATTTGACGTATTTAACTTTTGACGTATTTAAATTTAATCTTTATTGTATCATTTCGTTAATTTAAGAATAGCTGCAACATTAAAGAAACCTTTATTAATGTTACGTTGATTATTTCTCAATGAATCCGTGACATTTTTTATTTTGCGTTCTGCATTCCATGTATGTATATAAAAATAGCACGGGGACAGTGCCAGTCGGACTGCTACTGAAGATGGCGAGACTGTCGAAACATAGCGCAAGAGTGATGGTCTACATAACCATGTAAAGAAATGTTTATAAAAAACAATCAGAAAGGCCTGCTAAAATTGCTATTATATATTAAAAATTACCGTAATTATCAACATAAATAATTATTATAATTGCAGACTGAATGGTTTGTCTCGATTTTTGTTGACGAACGGTTTGGTCTATTTTCGGCATTGGATTTGGTCCGCGGTGCGGGGATGACGCGGTAACAAATTGATCTAATTATGACTCCGATTTATTTTAAATATATTCTATTATTGACAAATCATGTGCCTAGTCATACTGACAGTGTCGTCCTCACCGCCGGGACATTAACATTTGTCTTTTGCCGATTCGCATAAGTCCAAATTCCACCGTTGATATCTGTCTATAATATTGTGTCAGTAAGTCTATTTTATCCACAAGTTTAAGAATGTCCAGATAGCGGTGGTGGGCCTAAAATCAGGCAAGAGACTGTCGACTTATTATGCGTCGTGCCAAGTCTATTTATTATTTCTGAATTCCCCGCGTTACTTCGGATGGTCTAGATCTTGTTTCAGGACAAAAACTGGGCTAAACGCCGTATAAAATACTTATAAATATTTAACTGTTTTGCGGACGGAAGGCGGTTAACCCATAAAGGCCAGGTGAGCCTAAACTTTTATCTTATTTCCTAATTAACCCCTGTATCTAGGTACTGAAGACATGGCGTTATGCCGAAACCGGTCTAAAAATGGGCCAAAAACGCGACAGCGAGTAGCGACATTCTTCTGATAATCCCATATAACCCATTAAAATATTTTCTCTGTTTATTGTTCCCGGTTGTTGTTTTACTTCGTCGTCTTAAAGCCCGAAGGTTTACTATTTACGAACGTTTTTTCCTGTTACGAAACTGATAAGACATCGAATTATCGAAACGATCTGTTTTCTGTGTTATTCTGAAATAGGCGGAAATTTGTTCTCATAATTTATACATTCCCAACGACCGAAAGAATCGACTTAAATCGTAAATATTAATATTAAATATTGGGTTGCGTTTTTATCGAGAGAAACAAGTGATATAAAAAAAAACTTTCATCAATTGTACTTATAAAGGTTGGTTGTACAATAAATAAAAAAGAAAAAATATACATATGTACCGATGAAAATTTAAATTTGTGAATCATCGTTGAAACTCAACTAAAGTTTTCGTGAAAATAATAATTTTTTGGTGCTCTAATACACTAAAAAGGACTGTAAGTTTGCTCTATTTGATAGAGTGTGATGTATGCTATAATTTTCATGCTGTTGTACCTAGATTCAATTATTTATACTATACAGTTCTGCAGTGTGTACTTTCGGAACTGAGAGAAGAAAACAGGAACAAAGTATAGATTAGAATCGGTGAAATCGTTTTCTCATCCGGCCCAGAAGTCACTGACGATGTCGATAGATATTTTAAAATAAAAATAAATAGTACGTTTTTATTTAATATAAAAAAAGTTATACTTCGTAGCTATAAAGGTAATTGTTATGAACTTGACCACGGGGTAATGGGGTGACTGTCACGGGAGACCTTGTTGCGTCATACCCTTTTTTTTGCCGCCTCACTGAGAAAGTGAGTTTCACAGTTTAACAAAAGGAGAACTCTCTCACAATGAAATTTCATTGAAAATCCGACATTTGTATAGTGCCAGGAAGGTCCCTACCCATTCAGGAGTCAAAAACCCCTGTGGCCATAATGGATATCATATTCCACACAATACCGAAGAACAAAATATTCCCTGCTTGTTTCCAAATTGAATTTTTCTCCATAAAATGTACCCCAGCAAACACATACAGAGAAATAAGAAGTTTACTAAAAAAGGTTAATTTCTGTTCCATCAATTGGTCTGCCCTAGGAAGGAAAAATATTTACCAATCCATGTAAATATTTATCTAAAGAAGGCTGTGGGAAATTAAAATATAAATAGAGGAATGGTGTATGATAATTGGACTTATAAAATTACTAAATATCATTTATTCCTTCTCATTATTCTTATGTAAATATGTTTAGTAATGCATATTAAACAAATATTTTAATTGGTGGCTGAATATAATTTGTTGATAGATTAAAGAAAGACAAACATTTTTGGGTAAAATGTTTTCCACAAGTTTTTAGACATTTATTTCTAAACCAAATTTCAATAATATTATGAACATAAGTAGACTTGTTGCCATTATGTAAAGAATTAGGGTTGTGTTGGATGAAATGTAAAATGAAATTTTTGTAAAGAAGAATTTAAACAGATATATTGAGAACAGTAATTTTTGTTGTGTAAAGCAAAAGGAATCACAAGGATAAAATGGAGTATCAATAAAGAGGAACTGTACCTCACACAACTAAAACCACAGGGCATTGATAAATCGGGTTCATTATTGTATTTCTACTATTTCCACAGGCCATTTCTGTTAAAACTGTTGTTTGTCATAAAAATCTGTTTTACCCACTTGTTTATGGTCACGCAGCAATATCATAATCCTATTAGGGAACTCAGCATGAATTCTCAAAAGTAGTACTAGTGATTGCATTAAGATACAAATAAAAAATCATAGCAAAATGTAAAGACGTTTAAATATCATTAAACCAGAAGTATGAGAAATTTAATTTGTAATTCTACCCAGTCAAAGACTCAATAACCAGGAAGTCATTGAATGTTTATTTTAATAATATTATAGTTTATATATATATATATCTTGTGGGAAACAATAAGTTTTATATTTAATAATTTCAATCGGAGAAAAACAATGCTGTCAGGTTGTAAATGTATAAAATAAATTTGCAATATTGCGGATATTTGTTCCAATACATAGAAAGCCTTTATAACAGAGTTATTTATACAGTTATAATGTGTTTAAAGAAGATAAGAATTGCCATTAGGGTCAAGGCATTTTTATAGCTAATTTTCTCAATGGGGGAAGGTGATTTAGTTGTTTCGGATTTAATTTTTTTTTTAGTTAATGAACTAAATATTTTTAAAGTGTGTACAGAGGACTTAATGTTTGGACGCCAATGCATTACTTGGAATGTGTTCAGGAGGTAGGTAAGTGGCTGGCAGAATTGTTTCTCCGAAAGTTTTCAACTGAAAGTTCGCTTTAAATTTATTTTTTTTGTTTGCGATATAGTGAGTAAATTGGAGTGTACTTACGTTCGGTTGATATTCGAAGTGCGAGGGGAATATATGACTGTTCGAGGAAAATCTTGTGGGTCGATCTTGTGAGACGCGAAGCCTCCCCATTTCGACCTATCGCCCAAGTCGATAGTAGCGGTTCTCGCCGTATCGATCGCTCGGTTCAATCCTGGGACTCCCCCTCCCAGCCAGTGTCAGTTTACAGTCATTCACCGTTCGTACGTTCCGCTGACCGCCGCTCACTATCGGTATTCCCCCGTTGACAGTAGTTGATTTCGCACCGACGACCGCCTTCTGGACGGTCCGCCATTTTCGCGCCGGCCGAAACCGGGAGGGGTGCCGCCGCCAATTCGCCCCAAGAATAAGTTGGGTAAGTCTTCACAACTCTTATTAGCCCCGAATCCCACTTCTGAATGAATTCGTTCAGTCGCGATCCCGGAACTCGCCAAGTTTCGCTGCTCATCGCCGGAATAAGTAGCAATTCGAAACTTCGCTAGCCGGTTGCATCATGCATGACGCACATATAATAATAATAATAATGATAATGTGCACATTATCAGCCCCCGGGGGTGGAGGGGGCTAAAGTACCGGTATAATAAAGTACAATTTATAATAGTCCTATAACAAAAATATCAGTACCACTGTTACTACTTAAATTGAATGCAGTATCCCGCAGCATGCAGATAAGGATAAATAATATTTTCCATATTCATGCTGTCGAAAATCTTTATTTCTTTCAATTTTGTGCAGAGCACTTACCGTGGTCTTTGTATAAATTTATTTGGACCACTCAGACCACCTTGGATTACTTGGAATAGGCTCGAGAAAAATATTTTGTGTATACAAATTGTGCTTTTCTCGATTAGAAGGATTCCCACCCTTTCCTCTCAAGTTTACCAGATAAGGCTGCAGATAAGTTTTTTGATAAAGGACATTTTACATATTGTCGCAACAGGCAAATATGTGAACAAATTTTTAAAGTGTGCTTTATCTCCTGTATCCTCTGCAGGATGATTAAAAAACCTTGTTTCATTGTTTCATTGAATTTTAAGATACCTTTTCTTCTTCAAGTGCATACTTTTATTAAAGAGTGTACTTGAATTTTAAAAAAATTAGGAAACTATCATGTTTCACCAGTGGGACTATCTTTTTTTATAGGATGATGCAACAGGAGCTGTGTTTTTGTGTAAACTTTACACTAGATGAAATCCATTGCTCAGATATGTTGTACAAATGTTTCTGTAGTAAATTCCAAAGTAAACAAAGAGACACATCTGTTGTTACGATACGTTTTCTTCTGTCACTCGTTGCATTAAATATTTAGTGACTACAGTGAACTTTTTCAGGTCCAGGTGTAAACGAGACAATATTTAAATCTTGTGTTAATTTTATTTGTAATGAAATGTTCGGGACCTCTCATTTTAGTTGTCTCCCACGACTAGTGGCAATTTGTTGTGCTCTCTGCAATCTACAAGTTTCAAAAAAACATTATGAACCTCAAAATAGAAGTTTCTGATGATTGTACCTTGAGTGAAAAACCCATCCTTCAAAATTACCTCAGTCCAAAAGTAAATTGCTGGTTTGCATGAAGGCTACATTGGGCAGTTTTTTCAGTCAAAAATTTTTGAGGAAAGCTGTAAAAGGAGGTAGGAAGTTGTAAAGGGAACATATTATTTGCTTTTTCAGAAATGTACCAATTTTCTTGGCTTTTATTCCATATTCTTAGGTTTAAAAAAAATTAATTCCTGGATTACATTATTTAATTTCTCTTTATTTTTAACTGCTTTATTTTTCTAGAGAATATATATTTATATCACACAAGGTATAGTTGCCAGCTTGTTCTAATGAAAAACTTATAGAAACTTTGTTATTTTGTAGCCTACAGAAAAGTGCCCGAATTCCATTAAACATGTTTTCTCTATTCAATCTCCTATTTTGTATTTCTGTTGTTTCATTTCAATTCCCTCCAGTTAAAGAACATTGAATGCATTATACTTAATGTTACCAAATCAATGTGTAATTTAATTCCTCTGAATCTATAAAGTGATCATGATTAAATGAGTCATGTGATAAGCTATCCTTCATTGTTATCCATTGCAGTGACCACATTTGGTAAAAACAAGTCTTTAGAATAGTGGCTAATGTTAACAGCTTTTTTGAATTTTTATTTTCTATATGTATCTCGGGTTGTATGTTTTATATAGACATGTTTAAGCATGCCCATAATCACAAGAAATTTACATATTGAGCTCTTCCTTTCGGTAGCAATGATCTGCTATTACATTTATCAATTCTGTCATATAATATTAGATTCCATAGCACTGTTGGTATGCTGAAACTGACACTATCAAATTATTTTCATAACTTTTAAATTTTAACTTTTTTTAGGAGTAAAGTAAAACTAAGGAAATTTATTATGACTTTATCTGAGCCATTTATTGGAGTTTTATTGATAATGCTTTTTATGACCCATAATTTCTGAATATCAAAGATCAAAATGTATTACTACAAATAAAGTAATGAACACTAGAATCTAAAGTACGATACCTTAATTAATTAATAACAGAATTAATAAAAAATTAGTGGTTAATGATTGCATAACATTGTTTGTGTACATAGTCATTATACAGTATAATAAAAATGCAGTTTTAATGTTAGAATTAAATGTTTATTAGGTAGTAAATTTGTGTATAATTTAAATATATAGTACTTTATTTATAATCCATTACATTCCTGTTTTCAGCAGAGCCATAACCACTTTAATACCCTTTTTAAAGTCAAATAGTGAATGATAAATGCCCTAATTGGTTGTATAGATTGGTGCAGCTGTTCAATTTATCCTGTAGAGAAAAGGTTCTTCAACTCGCAGGTTTACAAAATAATTCAATATCAGATTGTATATTTTACCAGCAATAGATATTGCTTGCTGTGAGAGCACTCTTTTAGCCCTTCCAAGGTTTTTCATTCATGAACTGAAATTTACATTTGAATGGAAATTTGGACTAGTCAGTCCGTCAATCTGAGTCCCTTAACGGCTGGCCGAATTTTACTATATATTTCTGCCGAAAAAAGATATTACAATTATAATTTGTTATTTACAAACAAAAAAAACAGTTAATAAACGCACACCATTGCGGAGTTGTATTGTTGGAATTAGTAATAATAGCCAGATGCGGCTAGACCGGTTTCGGATTCTTCCCCTTGTAATTAGCGTATTCCGTTCGTAATATAGCTATGAATGAAGCATCCTATGAGCCCTGTAATATGGCGCGATACAGCGCAGGGGTATTCGAAATACTTGTCGGGCCACAGACCGATAATTGGTCTGTTTTTGTCGACGTAATCAAAAATCGGCGGGGAAAAAACTTCCCTTTTTTTGGGTCTATTGTTGGTCAGGTACTTAAGCCTCAAATCTCGCATCGTATTTTGTCATATTTTGACGGTTGCTGTTTTTTATTTTATTTTTTTACTTTGTCGTAAAACGGTTTACAACGGATCTGAAAAGTGGACAGCTCCGAGATAACTCTGAAAAAGCTCTCCATTTTTAAGATACACTTTTGTCAAAAACTGCGGATTATTCGCCAATGGCTTGGGATCAGAGACGACGAGATAACGCGGTTTAAGGGAAATCTAGATTTTGTTCAGAACTCTCATTGTTTTAATGCGTAAAAAAAATTAAATAAAAGACAGGTACAGCATAAAGCGATAGGTTAAAAATCTGTAAATCAGAAATGAATTACAGTCTCATTGAAATGTCACCTTCAAACGAAACGGAAAGGGAAAAGTAGTTGCCGGATCGGTTTCGGCTTCTCGCTATCTTCAGTAGTTCTCCCTTAATAGCAAGAACTACACCGTTAAAGTCCCGAGCCTGTTCAGAATGGATACGAATCCAAAGTTTGTGTATGTGTACGTCTTCGACGCGCTCAAACTATAGTCAATATAGGTCGGACATAACACCTCCGTCCGGCTTATCGGTTTCAGGAAACGTACCCCAAGACCTTTCGTCGGTAAACCCTCAATATTCATTGACACGATTGTACCTTAAGGGGCCAGCATAAGTAATCGATTAAGCGAAGGTCGGATTGAAGAAAAAAGTGTTTAATAAACTAAACAATAATTTTGTGATAATAAAACTGCTTCAGGGACAAAAGCCTAGTCACTATTATCGAACAAAGGCAATGTGCAATCGGACATTTTGTCATCTAACACTGTTCAAACGCATATGTATGCATATTTGCATATGTTATATATAATTATGGAAACTAGTTGGGGTCATTACGAAAGAAAAAGGTGTTATAGCTGTTATTTTCAGTACTGACGATACACCTGTTTAAATTCTGTAGACCTGCATAGAATGTTGATGCATGTTGTTTACCGAACATGGTTTACGTTCACGAGAAATAGTTTTCTCTTCTGACTCTCCCAGAATTCACATATATATATATATATATATATATATATATATATATACATAAAAATTGTCGGAAAAAACAACTAAACCCGTTTTAGACTCGGTACCTCAAAACGTGATTCTCGGGCGAAATTCCTCAGCGATTGCGATAACTCGTAAATACAACAAAATCATCTTTTCGAGTCTGACAACCTTGTCAGAGTTTTCAACTACATCACGGATGGGCTAATTATGTTTTTTTCCCCCAGTGACAATTATATCGTTAGTAAATAAAATAATCGTAGTGGAGGAATAAATTCGTTTTTTCTTCAGGGTAAGCCGCGACCGGCCTATTTCGGTACCGGTGGCCGATCTCTCTCCGAAAATTGAGATCTTAAAATCGAGAATTGAATTTACTTTATGGGGTCAACGCCGTTTCCGCCTTTCTGCGTTCATTTCTGAAAACGCGCCAAATATCAATTCGTTTAATCGGGAAGAAAAATTAAATTATTACACACATCTGAGATTAATCGGCATTCTTGCACACTGTCAGAGATCTATTTTCCATTAGCCTAGACCGATTAAAAACCCCGTTTATCGTTTATTTGAACTATTTACATTTTTCTGGACCGAATTCAGTCGTGTTCAAATAATCAAATTCGGATAAATCACGAAGTTTTTTATGTCCAATTGACAAACTTTAGTGCTCCATTGCACGAGATATTGATTGGATTCAATCGTGATTTAATTTTAGTTTAAACGGCAGAATTTAAGGAGAATGCGGATATTTTTTTATCCTTCGTGTTTATTGTAAAGTGTCTATTAGATTGTTAAATGCCAAAATGTCTAGTTGTTGAATGTGTGAATGTGAAAATTAATAATCTCTTCGGGGCAGTTTTGCTCTGAATACAGCCTGGCGACCGGTTCTTTAACCTTTAATTTTGAAGTTACTCATCGCGGACTTTCCGACTTTTCAAAGCGCCCTACCAGTGTCCCCAGTTAATGTATTGGAGTGTGAAACGCGACAAGAACGCACCTATAGTTTTCTGCCTCCAGTCAAAGCCTGGTACTGAAGTAGACAGTTTTCGGGTTCTCCCAATCGTCCGTACCATTCCGTCTTTAACGAGGTGATCCTAATAATTAAGTTTCGAACCAATCTATTTTCCTATTCATTCTTCAGACGCCGTAGGGTTGTCCTACTGACGGCGGGGGAATCCCTGAGGGAGAGAGCCCTTAAGTCACTTGTCCCCGGATATTGTAGGAAAAAACCCTCCTCCCAATGCATTGGGCACACTGTAAAATGTACCGTTAGTACAAAAAATAATCTGATTCGGTTCACAAATTGCGTTATAGAAAATTGCATTTTCGTGTCGAACAATTAGTGGCCGAAGCGGTCGAACACAGTTAGTCTTATTAACTTAACGCGGTATGTATATAGAACGCACCTGTTGCCGGCACGAATTACCCCCTGTCCTCCGCTCTGCGGCAATTCGAAACCGCAAATTGTAAAATTAGCTCTTTCGAATTTAATTCACTTATTGGGTGAATAGTCACGTGGGTTCGGAATATCATTACCCGTTCGGTGTGGAAATGGAGATGAACTATAGTGCGAATAGGCGCTATTGTACAAAGATAGAATTGTAAGAGAAAACGTGACTATGAATATTCTAACCCAATATTCATCCTGGGTTCATTCTTCCAAGGCAGTTTGAGGGTATTTTTTATAATTTCATTCCCTCCTCTGGGATTCGTGAATTATTTCTTCTCAACACTGCTTTTCTAACCTTAAATTCCGAACTGATTTATTCGCCGTATGCATCTTAGAGTTACTTCGCGTTTCCGACCAAATTTCCCCGCCCTGCCGCTTTGTCTACCGACTGAGACACCTCGGAGAGTGAAAAACTTAGTCCACTTGTCCCGATATATTACCTCGAGCCTAAAGAGATACTGGGATCTATGATCCCTTGGTACGTGATTCAATTCCTCCTCTTCCACGCATGCGCACAAAGCCCGGTCGAGTTGGGCATTGACCGTTGCCAGGATCAACAGGCTCATGTTCCACTAGACCTTCAGTTATTTATTTTTATTAAGCTTGTCTGAACTATTAACTCCTGGGCGAAATATTGAGAGATAAATTTCTAATAGAAAAAAAATTATAATATCTCAGGGCTGGTTGTTGGCCTCGGTGAATACACATTTGACGGGGCCTTAATTGGCAGTTGATTGTAGTCGGCCCGCCAGTAATTTGGTTCAATTTGTTTGTTGCGGCAGCCGGCTTCCCCGCGTCTCTTCCTTTCGTTCAATTATCAAATTCCTTCCGATAACTAGGCGTTCCTCTTCCGCCCCGGCGTTCTCCCTCTCTGGATGAATCGATTCATCGAACGGAGTTAGGACTCTCGCCGTTAGCGTTCTGTCGGTAATGCTGTGGAGCATCCGGCGAGCACTGTCGCAATTTCAATGCGCCACTCAGGCGTCTAAACCTGTTAGCGACTGCTGGAATCATACTCAGGAATGCTACTGACGAGGGCGAGAAACCCACACACAGGTCCACTCCAAAATATATATTCCTTTACTATATTTTTGATTTTGTCAGCCCATTCAGTCTTGCAAAAATTAAAAAAACATTTTTTAGTCAACGCAATTGCGCTCTGCTGCGGTGCACGTATTAAAACAGGGGCTTACTATTGCTCACGTAACATTGTACGTATACTATTGTAAGAGGGTTGGCCGCGATGCAAGTCTTAAGGATGAAACCCTACAGTGACTTATTAAGTCCGACTTATTGAGGTATTTCACCCCCTCAAGTCCGCTCAACTGTAGTAAGTAGCCTCGCAGGATTTGTTACATAATCATTCGTGGATCCACCCGTGGTGAAGTATTGGAAACTTATTGCCTTGCCCTATTTATTGTATAAGTGAGGGGGTTTATTAAAAAATTGAAAATTTCGACGGGGGCTTTATTATCAAATATATGTTTCTATATACATACATCATTTTGTCTGTTCTAAAGGGTTTGAAATATCCATCGCCATGCCAAACCGGCTTCGACCTCTCGTCATCGTCTGTAGAATTTGCTCTAGTGCGGTACAGATTTTTTGTTTGTTCTCTTATCTTATGAATGTTTTGCTCTCAATACTGCCGGCCGACTGTTTCTGTTAATCTTAAAATCGGAACTGATTCGTTCTCCATCGTTATAATGACCCTGCAGTAACAGTGCAGCAACGACGCGTAGTAACAGCGCATCTGGCCTCTGATTTATTTCCTACCGTGGTTTTATAAATTATTTGTATTTTTGTCCCACCCCAGGTTTCAGGTTCAACCTATTGACATTCAAGTGATACTGATTTTCAAGTAGTTGAAGCTCGATAAAAAAAAGCAAGTGATTATATATAGAATATAATAGAATAGTAGTATATAATATAGAATAGTATAATACTTAGAGGTTGGACCTCGGGTGGTGAGCCCAGTTGTGGTCCAGGAACTGGCACAAAAACCCGAAACGCGGGTCCGAAACCTCCGAGAAATAGAGATTTCCTTTCGGTTTTGCGGTTTTTTTCGGTCCTTCCTTTAAATATACGATATTTCGACAACTCGGAATAAAAATTAAGCCGGCTTTTGTCGGGCTTCTCGCCGACAGGAAACTCTAAACGGCTTTCGGCCCTGTCATTCGATGCCGCCCGCCCAAACTCCTCTCCACTGTCCGGCGTATTCGTACACAATATTTGTTTTTAATTGTCGTACATTCGAGATTTAGCCGAATTGACGAACGAATCCGAGTATCCACGACGAATTTATACGGGGAGAAAGGGACAACGATTTCCGCAGTCAAACCTCGCTGGTGGAAAACTACTGGAACTTGGAACTTTTGGGATGTCGGAAGATAGTAGGGTTTCGAGGAATTATTTTAATATATATATATATATATATATATTTAAATATATATCTTTTCTTCCAAACCTTCCTGGCGGCTGGTTCTTTAAACTTAGATTCTTCCTATTCATCGTGGGCTCATTATGCCGTCTGTTTCTACCCTCGAATCTTCTTCAAGGACACTTTCCTCGTTTCCGTCTTCCTGAGATATGTCGCTGGGATGTCCCTCCTCGCCCTTTTGGCTTAAAAGTATACGAAGTGCTTCGGCAGTAGCGTCTCGTTCTCAAACGGCGTCCCGACGTCCACTCGCCTCACGACGCGATTGCCATTGTGCCGCATTGAAATTCAGCGTCCTTGGATCCCGTACGGACGTCGCACTTACTGCAGCGGCACTTGCTCAAATAAAGTGTTTTCGTGTTCCGATAACAATAACAGCGAAACAGTAACAAACGAGGAAAAACAGTAACACAGAGTGGGGTCGAGGGAGTAATTTTCAAATATTCCTATCATCTAGCTATAAATAATAAACCTGTCGTATTGCTGTTTACGTTTAGGAATGATCGTATACCGGCCATGGAGCGCTCCAGCATTCAACCTCAGACCAATAAATAAATGTTGAACAATAGTTCAGTTGTATTAAAGCTTCAAATATCCCTAGTAGTCGAAACTAGTCTTGTATTTGGATCTCTCCCTTTTTTCTGATATTAACTGTACGAACAGTTCTTGTAGTTCATTCTCTTTCTCTGGATGGTATTTATAAAGATTTTTATCTCAATACTGCCCGGTGACCGGTTCTTTAACCTTAAATTCTGAACTGATTTGCGTATTTTCTAGTTATATATATATATATATATATATATATATATATATATATATATATATATATATATGACTAGACTCGGTTGGCAGAGGTTCACCGCCAGCCTATCGGGGATTCTTCCCGCGTTTGTAAATCACCTGAGTGGGCTCCATTGGAAGGGTTTTTGCCCTTCCTTCTGGGGCCGCCCTTTCGGAACTCTTACTGGTTCCGTCATCAGAGCCCGACTCCTCTTCATCGGAGGATCCTCACTCTGACCGTCGCGTTTAACATACCAGCAGTCCTCTTTTAGTCCATTCTCCTTTCTGGCCGTTATCTGTGAACGTATCACAAGTAGCACTATAAAAGTCTCAAATGTACGAACGGCAGATGTATGAGAGTAAGCATTGTTATAAGCGGTTTCCTTATCACGTCCGCAGTCCCCCCCCCTCCCGTGGTCAGCGGACGTATCAAATTTAAACTGCCCAACATTTGCATTACATTTCTCAGGCGTTATTAGTATTTTAGCTAAAGAAAAAAAAATCACTCCTAAATCTAACGAGAGTCACCATCGGTCAAAAATTCCACCCTCCGTATGGAGAAACGCAACAACTGAATCGGAATTTCCAATCAATTACCCCTCAATCCTAAACACTCGGAGCATATTGGCAAATCGCCACTGACATTCAGACCAGCCACTTTTAGGAGAACTGTTCGGGAATAAACTACCTGAAATTGAAGATCATTCCGCATTGGGCCCGAAATTTCAAATGATAACACGATCCGAATTCACTAACCAAAATGTCAGGTTTTATTCCTGCTAATTTATTCCTGAAAATGTTCCCAATGTAAAGTACTGCTGTAAGCACGCCTGGTATCCATTCGCAGTTCGATTCTCCAGGAACGATTTTTCGTACTAATAACGCACAGTCTAGAGAGATAAATGTAATTTGTAAATTTGCAATTGGAATAATTGAAATTTTTACGTCGTCGAACTTTATCGCGTACATATTTTAACACTCTAGTACAATTGCACTTGAGTGAATTTAAACAAATCTTGGTCAATTCATACGAACTCCCAATTGAGATAATCTGATTAATCTTAAGCACTGAAATCGAGTACTGCAACTTGATCTTTTTATTTGTTGCAGCAGTCGGAACAAGGCCGGAACACTCGAAGAAGGGACGTGTCAGGAAAAACTCAACTGTGATTTTAGTTGTAAACGCAGCTTAGTCAGTAGGAACATATAAGTAGCAATGGATACTAGGGCAATGCTGGTGGTCGCCTTCTGCGCAATAGGTAAGTCATTCTTTATGCATTTATAAAACTATAATCATTATTAGACATTCAAACAGTTTATAGAGTATGAAAGTTTTGCCATCTCCCTCACTCTTTGTTTTGGTGTATATCGTATAAAGGATTAAGAAAATAAATAAGATGACAATTTTGGACTATATATATATATAAATAACGGGAATTTTCTCATTTTAATTTTATTCTCCATTCTGGTCGGTATTTGCAAAAGTTTTGCTCTCAATTGCTCGTCAAGCTCTCGCTCAGAACTGAATCATTGGCCAATTCCAGCCGTCGGCTTCCTCTCTCGAATCTCGTAGAGGTGAAGGGTAATCTCGGTAAAAAAAAGGGGGTGTGGGGGAGGGAGGGAATCTCGCAGAGGGAAAACACCCATTCTAACTAACGGACATATACTTGAAGGATACAAGGATAGAGCGCTACCCATGTCGGCGTTGCCTCAACTTGTCAATTCCTCTTTTTCGATTATTTTCGCCTTCCGTTTCCTCCTGATACTCTCCCTCGCCTCTCTACGTTGGCTAGCGGCTTTGGGAGAAACCCGGTCAACGACGTCCGAACGTGGGCAGATAGTGGACGGCCGTTGATAGGAAAAACCCGCTTCCTCTGGGAATCGCCCTAATGCTCTCCAGTGCATCGTTTCCGTAACGGGGCCTCCTCCCTCGGCGCAGTCGTCACCGCCCGTTTGCCAATCTGATCCACGCATAAAATCCGCCCTCGTCCTTGGGATGGATTCTAAACCGGTCGCGCTCGGCTCCGGACACTCGCCCAAATAGAAGAGTTTCCCTGCACCGATAACGGTTGGAAAACCCGCGTCCAGACGGGGGGAGGTCAAGATGATAATTGTTTATCTTCTATTAATAAATAAATAAACCGCCGGAGGACGGCGGTACGAGTATATCACGTACTTGTTAGTAAAGGTAATTTAGGATACATTACACAGCGCATAACTGGCCATAAATAAATAAACGAATAGGCGAATGAATTTTATTAAAACTTTATTCCACTGCAAATACGTTTATCCCGAGTATTCGAAATTAGTTTCGCATCGGAACTTTCCCCGTTTAATTTATTACCTGTTTCATACATCTGGGGTTTACGTTTAGGAACAGTGTTAGGAATCAGATCCTAGGTTCGATTCGCGGTAATAAGCGTATTTCATACCGTGGAGCATGCACTCCGAGTGGTACTGCAGCGCGCGATACTTATTCTCTGTATTTTTTTATTTAACTTACCATAACTTGTAATTATAAGAATATGAGAGGGGAATATGTCGGAATAGGGAAAATTAAGAATATCGTGCACAAAAGGCCTCGCCGGTTTGGTTTTTGCCGCTTTGGCCGCTCGCCGTCTTCAGTACCGGTGTCCGTCAATCGGATGGTGAGTCATCCCGTCCTCACGGCCACGCGACTTGTCCTCTCCAAGTCGGAATATACCAGCCCTACAAATAGGAAGTCGGGGTGGCACAAGACCGCCGGGTACGGAAGATCGAGATAAGTACGGTGCAGGCCCGTAAAACGGGTATTACAAACTGGTAAGATTATTATGACTCGAGTGGCGATTATAGTTGAAAGTCTACGAAGACTACGAATGGGGTCTTTGTCTTTGATCTTGACCGCAAGATTGAAAAAAAACTAGGTGTTACGGTCCGGTCACGCTGGTTCCTTTTTGCCGCCGGCTTAAAAAGTTAATCGTTTCCCCCTTTCGTTTTCCACTTCGAGCCATCGGCCATCGGGTTTTTGGGGTTGGAGACCGCCTTTCATCAACCTTGAAAACCGATTCTCAGGCCGGTTCTGGTTGCAGACAGATACCGTGGCCCTTGTCGAACCCAGTAGCGGACGTTTGACTGGCGATAAGCCAAAATACAAGTCAAAAATGTCAGCTGGAGTGTCGCATCATTGACCCGTCATTTAATTCGCCACTGACAGACCCCGTCTACTCGTCACGACGTCGTTTAGACCTCAATTTATTTTTTATTTTACGGTCAATTTAAGGTTTTTTTCTGGGACCCTCGAGAGTTTTGAATATCAAAATTTTTCAAATCTCCACTCCCAACACCATCAGGCTTGTGGTACTCATAGTAGCCTCTGCATTTATAGCTTACCTCGTCTGTACTCCCGCCGATGTATATCGAAAATTGTAAACGCTCAACCGAAATAAATTTAATTCGTGGACGAAAAAAAATTGTGGAGCATTACAATCGTAACATAATTATCTATAAGTAGTAATAAGGCCGTGTTTTTCCACTTCGTATACGTGCAAAGAAGTACGAGCATATTAGACAATTTTCATATTTAATCAAACATCGTTGTACAAAACGTTTAACAGCCTGAGATTTCTTAAGACTGGGTAGATTATTTAACCGTATTAATTAAATAAAATTTGAATTAGTGTATTTAATAAGGTTCATGAAATACCGGATGGGGCTCTCTTTGACCTTTGCGTGCCCACACGTGCTATATGGTATCGGGATTTTAATGACAAAATTTCCCCCCATTGTAACGTTTCATATTAAACGCAAAACAAAATGTTTATGGATGCGGAAAGTCGTTCAAGCCGAAATATGTTGAACAGA
The DNA here is from genome assembly GCA_019843655.1 of Lethocerus indicus. Lineage (NCBI taxonomy): Eukaryota > Metazoa > Arthropoda > Insecta > Hemiptera > Belostomatidae > Lethocerus > Lethocerus indicus. Next base: position 3,178,051 of record JACDQD010000001.1, read on the forward strand.
ACTAGAACACAGAATAAACCCAAGGAAATGTTTCCAGAGTAACATAATGCGCTGACATGTTATTGAGCTTCGGGCGAAGTTATAAATGTTAATTGGCTTTCTAAATATAAGAATTGATTACCGTTTGAGGTCAGGATTTGCATTTTGCCGATCGGACAATTTTGCCCGCCCCTCCGCCCCGTTTTGCATTTTAATAACAGACAGGAAAAATAATAGTTGCGATCTGGATGGTCTCTGTTTTCCGTAAGTTGTTGTTGATTCTTCATTAGCTTGTTGATATTAGCCCAGCCCAGGTTACTGTTAATTGCAAGGACGCCAACAGGCGGCAGGCGCCGTTGGATTGAAAAACAAAATTGGATTAATTAGGTCGGCAATTTTTCTTGAAATAGTTACAAACGATCGTACCAGATTTAAGGCCCTGAGGGCTCCGGCATTTCGCCATCTTCAGTAGCGATCCGTCAGTGGATCATCGCCGGTCGATAGGTCTGTCGCAGAAAACTGAAGCCGGTCTAGATTAAGATTGCGAAAATTGCTAGAAATTCAAGAATTCAATAACCAATAACAGCGGCTGTTTATAATTGTGGGTAGCTTTGTAGTGGGTTACGACAAAAGCCACTCGAAATCACAGTCGAAATCTCGACCTCCGTTTTTTCTTTTCTGTTTTTCTTTTTCGTAATGTAAAAACCTTTCGAGTGGAGTGTTAAGTTTCCCTGTGTGTGTGTGTGTTCATCTTCTCAGCATGAATTAAAACCGATCGATCAATCACAGAGAGGCTATCTCTCGTCAAAAATTGTAAAACAGGTGTCAGGTCTCGTTATCACGATCTGATCGTTATTGTCGCCAATTTTTCTCTTGACGTTGACCAAACCGCTCTCCGTCGTCAATTTTCCTCGTCCGATATTAATATACATTTTTTCCATCGTCATTCATCATTTTTTCCGGATAGGTAATATGACCGATAGTTTGTTCATTAAATCGGTAGGTAATCCGAATGGAAATTGTCACTTCGAATTCATATGTCTATTGAAATAATATTCGGTCCCGGGAAAAAAAATCGCATAAGTGAAGCCGTAATCGTGGTAGGAAAACATTTGCTTCAATTCTATTTTTATTTAACAAGAAATAGCGTGGTTTTCTCATGTTTGGTATTTTGCTGTTCGCCATCTTCAGTAGCTCTTTTTGACAGTAGGCATTTGGTTAAACAGCTTATGCCATTTTTTTTAATTATTGGACGGTTTCAGGTACCCCAAGTTTCCTTTTGTCAAACTGCATTCTAATTGGGCGAATATGGAATCTCTATACGAGTTCATTTCTTCATTTATTATACGATTGTTTTTTAACAGCTCCATATTCTGAACTATGTCCACCTACTTTGAGGCTTTCAAGTCTTTTCCCTCTTGAAAATGTCTAAACCTTGACTCATCTTCCAGTCCCTCCGTTGAAAACATATTCTTCCTTCTGTGCACGGTTGTGCAATAATTGCAACAGAATCCATCTTTAGAAATGCTAATATATTTATCCGCACGGTTATTTATAGATATTGGTCAGAGGGGGAACGGGGAGCGTAAACAAAACGCGATAGTAATGATTGTGGAATTCGGAGTATTTCTTTGTATCTCAAAAGTTTCTATGGACTTCATGTAGTTTCGAATTTCAGAAAATTAACAGACCGTTTTTGCGGTTAAATCTCTTCGTCATATCGAAGGGTTATATGCGAGAAACCGATTGTCTCGAGTTTCTTTTCCACTGGTAGACCATTATTTCCTCTCGGGGCGATGTCAGCGGATATACATTGTGTAATGGACATATGAATTTTCTACTTTTACATATCTAATTATTACGGTATATCGCGTGATTTGTTGTACGTGTGTTTTTTATATGTTCATTGTTTTATTTTTTTGGTAAAATGAGCATTGCCTAGCACAATAAGACAACAATATATAAAAAAATTAATTAAACTACGATAGACGAAAACTTGCATTCATATAGAATTTTTCATATTGTAGAATTACTTCTATATGAGGCTTTACAATTCAAAATTTTAGGCCGAGTACTTGTGCGACAGTTACTTTCAGGAACTTTTTATCTCAATGGCTCAATTCGGTCGGGTTATTGACTCTTACAAAAAAAAATCGACCCTTTTTACTGCTGGTGTTTCCCCTTGTTGTTTGTTTTATTAACCGCACCATTGGTGACGCGATATGTGTACGTCGTGGGCGTTTCACTGTTTGTGAAACCCGTTCGAAGCCCGGCTTTTGGACCAAGTCCAAGTCGGCTTCAGGTAAGTCAGCCTAGGCTCAGACTTTTTGTTTATTTGTTCCGGTTCTAAGCCCGTGAGTTACTCCCCTTTAACTTTTGGGTTGCGTAATGAGGGACTTTCATTAAGCGGGACAACGCTGATCAAGTCCCCGTTGAAAACTTTATTTTTCGTATTTTAAAACATTTTGACTGACAAAACATTTTGACTAACTCGGGAGGATTAATTAGTCTAATGGTTCATAGCAGACGGACTTGCTCTCGCTTATAAAATTTAATTACCTCAAATTTCTACGTTTCAATTTTTTTCTTTTATGCGTCTAAGTGGCGAGTAAGTGTGGATTACGGTTCCCTTCATCGTCAGTAGGCAACGTGAAATGCATGGGGGCCACAATGAAAAGCACCAATTGTACAAACTGACTATGCATCCAGCATTGAGAGCAAGACGAACGGAATATTCGTTGAAAATTTGATTTTCCTTTCACACTGTTTTCCGAATTTAGTCCGGCCCATCTGTACGCCCCTTCAGGAACAAAAATTATAATTACGACCGTTAGGAATTTAAATATCACAATTAATAATTAATATTGGGTCGCCCACAGGTATAAAACGTTGGGTCCGATAGCGACGTGAGTTCAATTCTCATTAATACTGGGCTCTGTGTAGGCAAGAATAGATTCATTTCGACCTGAGTGCACGCTGATTTTAAAAAATATAAAAAATTGTCACACGGAATCATGTATATAAATAAAAATAAAATAGAATTTATTACGCTGTTGAGAGTAAAACAAGAACAAAAAAAACAAACTATATAATAGTCATATTTGTGCGAAATAAGTTCACTAGGAAATTGTAAGTACAACTAGTACAGGAATTACATTTGATATGTGACACTATTAAGTATTCAACTGGATGTTAATTTCAAACTAAGAATGATGGCTATAATAAAATTATAATTAAAACATTATACTTAATGGACAGAGTGTAGATGTGAAATTTCTATCACATGTTTATCTTGACTCTTTAACACAGACTTTATCTTTTTTTGGAGGTAGTTCGGACAAATTTGCGGTTCAACCATCATATTCCTCCAGTACTGTAAGGCTATTATAGAAAAGGGATCCGGGACTGTGGGACAATAGTGATCAAATATCCAATATAGGAGTTAAACGATTGTTTAACCCCCGACGCCGACACTAATTGACTCCGTATTATTTTGTGTTCGGCCGAGCTGACATTAATCTGAGAAATCGGCTATTAATGGAGGAGAACATTAAGTAGGTTCCTCCTGTCGCCTGTTGTGTTCCGGTCTTTTTGACTTTATTAAAAAAAAAGATACTACAGGTATTTTTTTTCTGAGTACCTGTTTTGTGGTCCGCGGGGGTTTTGGAAGACCGTAGATTTTTTACTAGACTGTCCAGAAGATCAGACCGGCCAGGGGCGGCGGAAGTACGCGAAACCTACGGCATTTTTTTTATTGTTCCACGCCTCGACAATCGAAAATTCCCCCGCGACGACCGCATTCTGAGTGAAAGTAGAATTGTTGATTTTCGGTTGTGGTCTGCCTGCGACTGTACATGGCTCGGATGACAGGTCCTGGATGGGACCGTAACGCTAAACCCGACACGGACGGAATCTGATCGAATTCATTCTAGAATTACCGGACCGCTAATCGGTGGAAAAAAAACCCCAACAGTGGATATTTAGCAATTAGACGATAGTTGTATAACAGGTTTCACTCGAGCCGTTCAGACCGCGGACTCTTTAATTGGTTCGGAAACTGACAGGCTTTTAAGTTCATTCACTTCTCCTTGTGGCACTTGTAAAAACTTTGCTCTCATTACTCCCTTTCGACTGGTTTCTTTAACCTTTTAATTCTCTGTGCCAATATGCTCTTTTCCATCCTTTTTAATGTCGAATACTCTTTCCCTTGTTACCTGCTCGCGCTGAGAAACATTGCCCAGGGAAAGGCCTATTGTGCACGTCTCTCCGATATAGTGGATCCCAGCGGAATAAAAAAAACATTCCTGCGAATGTCTTTAAAGGTAGCCCCGTAAGAACGTCCCGACGCCCGTTGTTGTCACAAGGTCTCTTCCGCCTTCAAACCAGACCGTGGAACGAACGCAGAATATTGGGTTGATTGAACGATATAAACCCTAAAGGGGGGTAGCAAAGTGTTAGAGAAACTGCTGTCGGGTTCTAATATTACCGAAAAAATAAAGTAAAAATTGTACATAAATCGAAAAAAAACATGTAAAATACACAGGAAGCCTGAATATGTCAACTACATTAAATTAATTTATAGTCTACAGAAATAAAGAATATTTTGTTAGATTTGTTAGATGTAGAATTTTGTTAGATAGGACATAGGCTGGGTGGCGTAGGACATCAACGCACGTGCGTTTATTACTGTTATTGTAGTAATAAATTCTAATTAAAAATATGGACTTTTTATTGCACAACAATGAACAGTAGTATATGTCATATAGGTGCAATTGATTTATTTAGTTCTTTTATTATTGATAATGAATGGGTAACGGAGTAAAGTGAAAAACGGGAGTGAAATTTGGGAAATTTGGATTTTATGACTGGATCGACTGTATGTTTGTCGAGGTCGTGGTGAAGCTATGTCGAATATGCCAGAAGCAAGACTTCTCGCCGGTTCCGGCCTTTCTTGAATTGCGCCAATGGCCGTAAAAATATTTTTAAAAAGGTGATAAAAATGCTAAAATAAAGCTGCGTGTCACTAATAGTATCTTCCGAAAGTGGCTTTTCTCAAAGAGGGCTGTTCGTGATTCTCGCATGTTAATTAACACAGCCATGAATCCCGAGAATCGGACGATGAATAAGCGAATATGACAACATATGCGGAAGTTTATTCTTAAGTTTCACCTTCAACTTGACTGTTTTAAATTGTGAAATTTTATTTTAACGACAGTGTTACTCAGAGTGGTAATTCACTGGAATTGAGCTAACAACAGTAATTGATCTTAGAAACACGACGTCGCTCGACTACAGAGTCACTTAGAAATGAATTTACAACTGCATTCTAAAACCTAACTGGGAATTGTGTTGTGTATATTTTTCCACGGTCATTAGTCATTTCCAGCATGTACTGGTCGGTATCTGATTTTGCTTATTGACCGCATCTTGTCCCCGACGAGAAACATTACATAAGAAATTACTTGTAAAAAAAGGAAATAAAAAGTCCCTGACAGAAACCAAGTTCGGTACAACAATACAGATTTGTTAGATTCAAGGCAATATCTGACTTCAAAATAGCCGACTCGATCCTGTGTTTAATTAAAACGGGCTTTTTCTAGACATAGAGAGTTTGGGGCTCTCTTGCTAGACCGTTTTCCGCTTCTTGGCGTCGTCACTCCAGAGGGCACTGAGGCCTGTCCGACTGCCGATGACGCGTATCATCAGCACTTTCTCCACACCGAGTGTCATCCCTCAGTAACCCGCCTAATTACCATCACCGTGCTATACTGAAAGACATCGGAAGAACGAATATCGCAAAAAAATCCCGAAACGTCAAAATATAAAGGGAATAGGAATTTCATAAAATCCAAATAGAAGGAATTAACCATTTTTGACGACAACTGGCGCAAGCTACGTATTACCCTAAATTTTGTTTTCTTCAATTCAAAAAATGAAATCATCATAAATACTTCGCTCCAAGTTACATGAAAAGAAATTTTTGCCACTCCGTTTAAACAACAGGCCGGAAAATATATGAGGCCAAATACCGTCTGTGTTCTCGGAAGAAATGTGGACAGATATAAAGTTACCTGGAAAAAGTTATTTTAGCGGGGAAAACTCTCAACGCGTGCCAACAACCGGTTTCACAGAAGTCAATCCTGTGCAAATTTCCTATAGAAACGCTTAGGGCGATAAGCACGTTCTTACCTCCCGCAATCGGCGGTCGTTTGAAAAACCTTCTGAAATGCCACGAATTTCTAAAGTTTAAAGCCGTGAAAGAGCCGTGATATTTTATGCGTTCGGTTTGAATAATCTGGAAAATAAAAAGTGCGATAGCCTTAATGTACACTCTCTAGTGCGCTTAACACTAAACTTGATGAGGGAAATTTCTCTTCCGAGCCATCTTTCCGGTACTGGCGGTGTACAATCTCTAAGGTATTCAAGTGCTGTCCACATCACGTCTTCATTTTTGCACGCGAGTACATAATTTGTTTACGCTGTTCCTATTAGATACAAAAATAGTAATGTACATACATGAAAAAGTAAGTAAAAACAATAAAACTGTATATAATGTTTTCTTCTTCCTGTTGCTTTTTTTCAGGATGTCTCTGTACAGTGAATGGACGGCTCCTCAAAACGTCGACAACGGACATGGAAATCGTCATCGGAAATGAGGCACAGTTCAAGATAGAACCGCTGTAAGAAACTTATTATAATTTTAACTTTTTACATTAAAATTTACTGATTTAAAAACAAATGATCGAAAATCGCGATGAAAATTCAATACTGGCAAACTCCAGTATAAATAATTGGGATCGATACTACGCGTTGACAAGTTAACCTCCGACTGAAAACTAGGACACGGCTTAATGCTTAGCGTAGGCACTTTACAGAGCAATAAAGTAACGAAACAATGTTCATAAATTAATGGCCAATAAAAACGAAATAACTCCGACGTGCATAGAAACTGCCTCCGAACCGGTTTAAGCGAATCTACATGAAATACGATCAGTGAAAAATTTCGGGAAATAAATATTATTGCATTGGTTCTGACATAGTTTGTTATTTGCTATTAGTGGTGGAAGAAAATTTAAAGAAACGATTTTATTAAAATTAAGTTTTATACAGTCTTTAAAGTACACTCTTAGAAAGTCGTTATTTAATAAATTATAAGTTGAGTATCTTCGCACTGTCAATTTAATTAATTTAAAAATGTAGAACATTTTAAAAACATTTTGTATAATTAAATCTGTAACTGTTATGTCATTTTTATCATACATTTAATCATCTTTGATGAATTCTGAATACAATTACCATTCAGAAATCGGCCACTTATATAATGCGAAATGACGGAGTGGGGAACGAGTAGATCAAGTTTGCGGCTTAGGAATTTGTGACAAGGTGTACCGGTCAGCGGACAGTTTCCTATATCAATTATATGAGGTCAATATATTCGTTTCTCAATGACGCCGTCCTTCCTCAATCCACTGCCTCCTCGATCGGCAAAAATAGTCCTCGAGGTGGCATCCTGACTGGAAACAATCGACTTCAACCGGAAATTAGGACTGCCAAGGGCATTACTGAAACGGACATTATAATTGGCCCCAGCTAACTTACAATTTACAAAGCCGTATTGAAATCAAAGAGTCCGTCGCGAACCATAATTAATGCTCCACTGTATGTTTATAAATATTTTACAGTGACGTTGCACTCACCGTCCTAATTCACTCGTTGGATTCTCCTTTCGCGCATAGCGTTCCACGTTTGTTCCACAATTTGCTTTCCGACTTCGGACGCCATCTTTCGTTTTGCTTACCGGACTTTTTTTCCGTGTCCCACATTTGTCCCAATATGCACCTGCCGCAGTGTGAAAACATTTCGCGCCAATCGTGACCTCGTCATGTAGATATTAACCTCGGTGCTATTCAGCCAGTAAGTCGGGTGGCGTAGTGGTATTTTAAAACTAGAAATTGTTTCTTAGTGTTTCATAAAGTACGAATACAAAACGATATAATGTTATAGTACATGATATTCAACTGATATAAATCCTAAAGTGCCTTTTGCTTTTACACACCTTTTAGACCCTATAACGTGTGTTGTGCCACATATATCGCCAAAAGTTTATTCCTATTTTTAGACATTTTTTAGAGATACTTTTTTTTGGAGATATTTTTCTGAGAAAACACAGTATTAAACTTAACTAACATGTTATTTTCCAATGTAAACAAAAGAATCATACACCTAAGAGTTAAACTGGCCTACAGATCTTCTTTAGCCACAGGATACACGTCAAAAGAACCATCATCGGGTGGCTTCTTTAGCGAGAGAAACAAGCGATATAAAAAAAAATAAACTTTCAGCAATTGTACTTATAACTATAAATGTTGTTGTTTCTGTCTCCTCTCGCTGGTTTGGTCTTTTGCTATCTTCAGTAGCGGTGCCAAAAGTGACTAACACCACTACTGAAGATGGCGAGCGGCCGAAACCGGTCTAGCAAAAGACCAAACCAGCGAGAGGAGACAGAAACACACGAAATCTAGGGTATTCCAACCCCTCGCAGACCAAAAAACAGGTATTCTAAAAAAATAATAACTTCAATGTACTGAGGCAATTTAAATTTGGGAGTCATCATTGAAACTATTGCGCCAAAATAATGTTTTCGAGTGAATAAAAATTCTGTAGTGCCTTAAAACAGCCTTCTAAAGCTCATTCTAATATATGAATATGGAATAAAAAATGAAGACATTTTATACGAATGGAAAAACATTACTTTTATTGTGTTTTAAATGTTAGTATTAAACTTTCCATCAGGCGCATAATGGGCACAGTCGCCAATTGCGCTATATGATTTTAAGAAATGGTTAATTGTCTATACTAATAATTGTTTATCGATTCAGGGAGTCACTTGTGGGGAAAGTGGAGAGGATAGACCTGTTGTACAAGCACAAAGACATACTGAACGTCACTCCGTCTTCGATCCATGTGGCGAATTCATCGGGATTCAACCCCTGGCCGATACTCGTCCACGGCATCAGCCCCGGACACGATATCATACATCTCGTGACGAAGCCAGCCCCCAAAGAGTAACTACAGACTCTATACTTCAAAAGATCAAATTACGCTCGGCCCCTGGTGCTGGTCCTGGATTTTTCCTGTGTTTGGGCGAGCTCCAGTATAACGGTTTCCGAAGTTTCGAAACTTTTACGGACCCGTCGCCAGGGTCCGACTGAAGAGTTCAAATCGTGGTCCTCCATATACCTGACGGTGGTCATATTACTGGCAACATTAATCCCAGTAATGCATCCCTAATAATCCTGTTGTAGTGGTTTTTATTTCCTTTGAATGGATTTTTGCTCTCTCCTGAATTTCTAAGAAATTACCTTTTTTAGACATCCACCTGTTGACCTAATCTTTAGTCGAACCCCGATGATGTAACCGGTAAGAGTTGTGAAAAGTGCTTCCACTGGAGCTCATAGATAGTTTCCAGACAAAGGAAAAATCCCTGTGTAGCAGGGTGTTCATGTTCATCCTCTGGTAACCGAGGTTCTTCCTCAGTATTGAGTGACCTATCAGAAGTGATAATTCAAGTTCTCGATTCTGAAATCTTCACTCATTAGTTAGCACTGCACGTTTTTTATCTCCTGTCTATGACAAATATCAAGTTTTAATTTAAGACTGATAAGGCCTGATGGCCCTGCTCTTATCAAGGGGAGGATTGCAGCAAGATAATGCATTATTACAATGTGCCCCTTAGTCAGTACCAAATAATAGTTGGTATAACATACTATACAATGCCTTCATGATCCTTCATGATATATATATGTGTATATATATATATATATATATATATATATATATATATATATATATATATATATATATAATATGGAAGGACCCAATAAACTCAAGATTTGAGACTCTAACTATAATTAGTATTTATTTACACCCAGAAAATTATTTAATAAGTAATAAGAGTTTTCATTATTTAATCCGAATGGTGGAATTATAGTTTTGGTTACAGTTGCTTTGTTTAGTCCAAATACGTGGGACCTCTAGCCCCTCTGAGTTTCAGTTTTGTTTTCCCAAACGCGAAAGGCTTCACTAAAGCAGGAACTGGACAAATATGGGTATATACTAATTAGTACGTTTACGCGTCCGTGGTGATTGTCGATTGAAATTATACATTTAATATTAATATGATATTAATTTCCGTTGTTGTTGCAGTAAGAGTGACGACATATTCATCAGGGTGACGGTTGAGAAGTCATCAGAGTTGACGTTGACCAGTGTAATCGTCGGCTGGGTCTATTTCGCCGCTTGGTCTGTCTCATTTTATCCTCAAGTCTACGAAAATTGGAAGAGGAAAAGGTAATTCTGTCTGATATTTAGAAAACTCGATTGAATGTCCTGCCTTTTTTTTTTTGCCGAGTACAACAATTTCTTACAGTTATTTTGCTCTTACGTAATTGAAATTTGTAGAAATTAACAACAGTTTCTAATAATATACAAAAAGCCTTTAAGTTAGCTTTTGATTTGATACTTTATATTTAAAATATATTATAAAATTAATATTATTCAGATATGACTATAAATAATATCATCTGTCTCTCATTAACTGAACTAGATACATGATTTTTTTAATATGATTTATAATTTTTGTATGCAAGTTATTTGATTAATTATTTTTTCCAGTGTTGTAGGTTTAAATTTTGATTTTTTGACGCTCAATATTATTGGATTTGTTCTATATTCAATTTTCAACTGTGGCCTCTATTGGATTCCTGAAGTTGAGGTAATTATTCTGTTACAGTTATTACTTTTTTAAAATTGTTTCTCTGCATTTTAACTAAAGTTGTTCGAATCCATTGTAATTGTGAAAATTTTCAATCAATTTTTAATTTTTATTATGAAATATTTAGACATTTTCATTCTGTTATTTAAATGAATCAAGCTTTACATTATACATATCTTCAATTTGCGACACACTTTTTCTTAAATCGAATGTTCCGTTATATGGGATTAGTAATATTGTTATAAATAAATTATTGTACCTTTTTACTAGTCTCTGAGAATTATAATACTTGAGATCCCCACACTGAAATATTAAATAACATGCTGTGTTATTTATCTTGTTTGCTGCATTAGATTTTAATTAACCCCATAAAACTCATTTTTTTATTTATTTCTCTGAGGTATTACCGAGGGCAAGGTTAATATTAATATTATTACTATTAAGTTAATATACTGTTTTATGACTGCAGAGTTAGATTAATTTACTTTTTAATTTTTACAGGAGGATTATTTTTCAAGACACCCCGGTGGTCTGAATCCTGTCCAGTTGAACGACATTGTTTTCGCGGTTCATGCCACCATAGTCACCTTGTTCACTATAGGACAGTGCCTATGCTATGAGGTAAATCATCTTATCAATTTTTAATTTTTTAATTGCACAATAATTGGATATCAGTAACAGTACAATCAATGTGCACCAACCTTGACTGAATGGGAATGCCAGAAACAAAAAAACCAAATGATCAGATCCGAATGAATGAATATCGTGGATGACTGAGTAGTAGAAACTCATATTTAAGGATGATATATCCAATATCCACAATATTCGGAAATTGTAATTCATTTTTCCTGTTGAATAATTAGTCCGAAACTTGCCTTGGTTTGCACTATTATAGATTTTCATTCCTTAAATATGATAATGTTATTTCTGATTCAGGCAGCTAGCTGTTAAACAATTATTTGCTTGTATAGGAACTCATGTATATAGCACTATTAAAATTGTGATAAAATTAAGAATTAATACATTAATTAATGATTCATTTTGAAATGTACTGTTTTTAATATTGTTTTGTATTAATAAAAATGTCAGTGCTTACAGGATGCCCCACAGTATATATTATATTAATATATGTTACGTACAGTTCAATATGAATTACAGCTTTTGACGAGGTGACTTCAATTTCTCTCTTGAATTTTTTAAATACTTTCAATTTTACCAACATAATAGAATTGTAGATAATACAAATAAGAATAAAAACTGTTTCTCTCATCTATATATACATAGATATTTAGTTTGTTATTTTATATTGTAATGGGGAACTGAAATAAATGTGCGATAATTTTTTAGCATTATTTGACTAAACTTTCTCTATTCGTGTTTCAGAGAGGAGATCAGAGCGTTTCGCTGATAGCCAAAATCATAGTCGTTATATTCGCAATAGTCGTAATCGTAACATCAATACTGTCCGGCGTGAAGGTGATGCAATGGTTGGATTTCCTCTACGCGTGTTCCTACATCAAACTCACTATAACGCTCATCAAGTACATACCGCAGGTCAGTCATTGTTTCAACAAGTTTCAATTTAAAGTTAGTTCAAGTTTAGTCTAAAGTGCACAAGTCTCATGTGCTACATATGCAACTTCAAAGTAATAATTTGTAAAATTTCTATTAGTAACTACAATCCCTGTTTTTTATATTAATAATAATTGTTATTGAATTAAATTATGAAGATTTATTAAGGAAGTTTTATTTACAGGTTTTCAAAAAAAGAACCTAACACGAAGATATTTAATTTATAAATTTATATTTACTGTATATAGACTTATATTTCATACTTTATAAAAAAAAGATATAATTACTTTTACAATGTACACTCAATGATTTCTATCATGTTGAAAGAGTACCGGTTTCAGTTTCTTCATATTGTTTACTATATAATTTTCTTTTATTAAAACAACACCTTGTTGCAATATTGAACAAGTTGAAAATAATTTCTTTGCTCATTTTTCAGGCCTACATGAATTACAAAAGGAAAAGCACGATCGGGTGGAGCATCGGAAATGTAGTGCTGGATTTCACTGGCGGGATCCTTAGCATGCTTCAGATGATCATCAATGCCGATAATTACAGTGAGTTTCATTTGTATATGTTTTTTTTACATATACAGTTGTAATATTTCCCGCCGCTCTTGTTTATAAAATAAAGTCTTAATAAATTAGGAAAACTGACTTTTGTCTGTACGTTGACTTTCATTCTTATTTATTTGTTTCTCTGTTATTTAGATGATTGGGCATCCATATTTGGTGATCCGACCAAATTTGGTCTTGGACTTTTTTCAGTGCTTTTCGACATATTTTTCCTCATCCAACACTACATACTCTATCGGTGAGTCATCTAAGTATAATGGAATTTTTATTCAGGCAAAAATCATTCAAAGTAAAAATTATTTAATTTTTGAAATTCAGAGGATCTAAAGATTTTTTTAAGTACAAGTAATTATAACTGTTTTATTGTGATAAATTACTTGCTGCAGTCCCAGTTAGTGCTTGAAAATAAAAATTCAGAATCATTTTTACAGCACGTTTCGTATAAATAAATTTGGATGAATAAGTAACAAATTTTGAAGGCCTGAAATCGTTTTAAAAATGTTTATGATCGAACAAAAAAATATTCCACTACATATAATGCTCAATTTAGATTTTAGTAAACGATTTTAGTTTTAGTAACTTGATAATAACAAAATTAAAGCATGATTCCAGCAGGACAGAAACAAAGCATCTCGTTTCTGACAAATGTTTTTCACCCATAACACTGAAGCCTCGATTTGGCCTTGGGTGTCTGGGATGAAAAAATTATAAAATAAATATATCATCAAATCTTTTCCAGCCGGGGAGAGAGATCATTATTGAAAAAGCATGTCGTTTGCACAGTTCCAGTATTTTACTAACTGTAATTAATATGCTAACACTGCATATTGTCGTTTAGAATGGTAGACTTTAAAAATAAATTCCAGTTACAATATCTCTGGGATTGCCGACATTTATCTAAAATCAGCGTACCAGTCTTTTGTTTTTGTTATTTGATGAAAAATATTTTTATTAGGCGTCTGTGTTTTATCATTTATCGTTGGCCTGTTGAATAGCCTTGTGGGTTATTTAGAGGCATTCAAATTTTAAATTGAAGGAAAAATTGGTCCAAATTAATACGACACCGCTGTTACAACTAAGGTGGTGATTTCGGAATTCCTCTTAAGTTTTTGAAAATTCATTTTGGTAGTCTGTTCCTTGAACAACTAAAGACTTAAAGTACAGATACAAGTGGTAAGAGATAAAGGTACAGGGAGTAAGTGAAAGGGAATTCTGAAGTTGCAAAGTGGTAGTGGTGTTCAAATTGTGCTGGTCCACCAAATTTTCATTCAATCGCAAATTTGAATTATTCTTGTTTGTTTTTTTCCTGCATGCTTTAAAATTTAATAGAATACTAGTAGCTGAGTTCTGTATTCTTTTTGTATGAAGTAGCAGTAGATGTTCCACAATGTAGTCTGTAGATTGGTTTCTCTTGTAGTCCTGTACTGTAACAGTATTGTATTTTTGTAAAACGAATTTTTCTTTGTAAATTTTCCATTTTCTTTTTCTGTTTACTTTTCTGTTTTTTACAGCATCGATAGTAAGGAACGTGGGCAACCTCGCGATGATATTTTCATGGAAAAAAAGACCCTTATCACTTTGAACCCGAATCAATTGGCCGTTTAAATAGTACTGTTCATTTATTTATTATACAAAAAACAAAAACAATATTGCCTCGTGTAAACAACAAAAGATAGTGTGCCAAAAAATAAACAGAGTCTTCGACTGCAACGACTGAAGGATTAAAAAGCGTATCTTTCAAAACGGTAGTAAACAATTTTTTATCTGTATTGGGGCTTTAATTAATTTTTTAAACTTCTTCCCTCTTTTACATGCGGCAAACAGTGAAATCTTTATTCCTCCTCAGTCATTCATTTAACATTTAAAGTACAATCATTTTCAGGACAAAATAGAGTTCAGAAAACAATATTCAGATATCTGTTGTTGTACAGGATATTAATAAATTTTCTCATACAATGTTTGAACATTTATTTCAAGCACGCTGATCTTTATTTTAAGCAACAATTTTAGACTTGATTCAAATACATTTCCAATCGTTTTCCAAAAATGTTGTTATTAGTAAAATTGTACGCTCCCATTCATTTCTTTGGGAATAAAACATAATTATTTCTGTTGTAATATTTTTGTTGCAAAAGGTTTTGTTCCTTATTTTAATTCAATCAGTTTCTCTATACTGCGGTCGCAATAAAAATATTTGATTTCACTGATTTCGGCATGTTTCGGGAATTTCTCTGTCCTGTTTTTTTTTCTTTTCCGCTCACTGTTGCACTTAAATATAACTGCGGAGGGAGGTTATACTTAGCGAGGTGCGGCCCCCCGATTTGATGACTTGTAATTGGGGCCAGACCTCCTCCTCCTCGTCCCCTCATCGCCATCAATCATCAGCCCTAACTGCACCGATACTAACACACTTAACGGCATGTTTTTAGTACGAAGCGCGTTCGGAAGGTACAGCAGTGAAACTGGCTTAGAATTTTCGACGTGTGCATTTTAAATTTTACACCGACTAACTTCCTCCAGGATCGTGCAATGCTGTGGGCTTTCGCAAGATTTCTCCTGTCTTTGGAAACCGCTTGAGTGGGCTCCATTCATAAAAGGGTTTCCAAATATAGGCAAAGTCCCGTATTAGCAGTGACTACTACACGATCCTGCCAGAAGTTCAGCGAATAATTCAAATTCTGGTCACGGAAACTCGTTTGTACAACTGGGGTTTCAACGATGCGCTGAATCGTACAAAATTGTTGGATACAAAATAATACACTTCCCTCAGATATTATCGACATAGGCCTGTTTTTGAGTAATCAACATTTGACCAACGCAAGTTCCATCGCTGTACACCGAATGAAAAATTCACCCAAAATGATTCGCACATTCATGATGCGGGGCAATTGTTGGGAACGTACGCGAATCACCGAAAATAAAATATTTATCATGTGGCCACACATGACCTGGCCTTCTTTGGGCTTTTCGCACATCATCATCACCTGGGTTCTAATCGCCGGTTAATTTTTGGTTACTTATCCAAAATCCGACGGGCTGGCGACGGCAAACCTACAGAGTATAAATATAATTTCTGTTTTAAATGTAGAGGATACAATTGAAATGAAATATTGAACGATATTATAAATATAAAATTTAACCGAAGTATTACAATTTGAGTAATAAGTAAAAGATTTAATTGTAGATCAAACAGGATTTAACATTCTTGCATTTCACACATTGCACTGTTTCGTGTGGCAGGTCAGAATAGAAATTATATGAAAACAAATGTATTAATTAAAAATACTTGCGGAGAGGTTTGCCGTCTCTTGAGCGCTAGCCGATTAAAAAAAAAAAATCCTTCCTTTTTTTGTTTTTATATTTTTCGTACAATTTTCTGTCCGATAACCCATCGCAGGACCGAAGGGGGCGATATCGTCCAGTCGGAGTCGGACATTAAAAAAGCGGAAGCGACCAAACTGTGACCGACCGACCGAATGGAAACTTTTTCGTTCTCCTGAATGTTTTGTTTTGGGTAATCTGTGCCGGTTTCTGTTTGTGCTTTGTTTGTGCGTGTAAAATTGTGAAATTTGTGGAGAGAGCTGCTGCGGTGAATGAATGCGGACTGTGAAGCCGAGGAGATGCGCAAATGGTTCTCAAATTTTGATTATTTATTAAGGTTGTTTCCATAATGTTGTAAATGACTTTAAAGTCATTTTCAGAAATACAGTATTTTCAGTTATTATTAAAATAATTATTAAATAAGGATATTGTCAAAACTGTTTCGTGTCCATAATTTAGTTGGGCTAAAATTGTATCACTTGTGGTGTTGGCTGTTTTTTATATTTTTTATGTCATGTCATAACAGTATATATACATTTTTTTAATTTGTATTAAGTAAGTTACCGTGTCAGGTGATCTGTAAAAAATTACTTCTAACAACTGTAATATCCTCCACCATTCTTCCAGTTCTGGCATATTGTGGCTTTGATGTTTCAAGAAACTGTGAGCTTCATTTCAGAAGTTCCTAGAGTTGATGCCTCCTGCCTGTGTACCTATCTGTTGTTGTCCAAGTGAACCGCTGTCGTGGTGGATTGATACTCTTCTTCAGGAATCTTTCCGCTGTCGGCGGACAAAGCAAATAGGGTGCTTAGCCCAGAAACGAGGATAAGAATATTCTTCCTCGGGAGGAACCGACAAACAATTCAGTCATTAAGGTATAGAACCAGCTGCCAAGTTCATTTATGAAGTGTTGAGCTTAGACATGTCGGTTCGCTCTCTTCAAGCGCCAACAGGATGCTTTAACTGGGCGGGCGGCTTTGCACATGCAAACGAAGAGTGACTCTAACGAAGATTCGAGATTAGCAAGATTGAGCTGACAAAGAAATCAGTTATTTCAGTCATTCGCTCATAAGAACCATCCCGACAGGAGCAACATGCTCTCCGAGATAACAGAATTGGCTGAAAAACAAGAAATAACTACGGTACAAACATTAATCGAGTTTGCACAAGTTTTAATCAAATTCTACTTTGAGAAACTATCAAACTTGTTTGGTAGTTCTGGCAATGAACAAGGAATGACTATAAACTGAGTAGGTTTCAGGAAATGAAATAAATACCAAACTCACCAGAGATTGAGGTTATAATCAACAGATCACCAGCCTGAAGATACTGAAGAATCTTTCTTCAATTAGAATTTGCAACTAATTTTGTAATTTTATTTCCCCGTTTCTTTTTTGTTTGTTTGTTTTTGTGCGCCTTGATAAAATGCATGTCTTATTGGCTTAAATTTAGTTTTAAATTATCGAAAAGTCTTATACATAGCTTTGTATATTTCCTTCCGGTGTTTTCCGCTTCGGTTTACTGTACGAATGTTACCATTTTAATTGTAACGCGCTTTCAAGGGTAGTTGTAATCGTTACCACTTGGAATAATGTATTAATTCGATTTTTTTTGTAATGTTTTCTTTTGCAGACACGTTACCGGGAAAGAGTACGCACTGTCGTTCCAAACGTAACAAAAAACAAATATCACGATGTACAAACTAGGTCAATCGATGATATTTCACATAGTGCGGCATATATTGAAAAAGTTATGTGTCAGACTTTAAAACCTCGACTGATAGACACTTTTTTTTGTATAATATTCTCTCTACGTCTTGCCCTCTATTCGGCTGTAAATAAAAAAGTATTTTAATTGTGACAACAATTTATGACTAGAAATATTGTAATACGGGCATTTTAGTGTATATTGTTTTTCACAGAGAATGGTAAAATTATCCTCTCCCATTGTTAATGTCGTTTGGAGTATTCTCTAGAAATTGTATATTCCTTACATATACAATACTTAGTATGTTATTTTCAAGTCCGGATGTACTTAGAAGTTGTTCATTCCCGAATTTCGTTGCTCCTAAAGACTGGGCTAAGGATAACTTCATCATGATCTCCGCTAGTGGTTCAATTTTAAATACAACTGAAATTCTTAAAAATAACCCATATCGGATGTTCAGTACAAAAATTTATTTTTACTATATTCGGGTCCAAAAAGTTGTATTTTGTAGAATTTTTATTTTTATTTTATATGAAATAGGAGTAACATATTCGTGTAAGGGTAGGTTCTTCCTGTTGCCAGATGCAACATTGAAACTTGAACTATTCAGGTACTGTATATATTTATTGTATTCAAAATTAGTCGATAGTTTGAAAAATAGCCGTCCTCGAGTGTTGGGAACACTGCTGGATTGGACGCCTGCCAGATCTGCAGGTTTCGGCTTCTCACCATTTTCAGTAGATTGGGACGATCGTGCAAAGCTCTTGCGCCGATAGCGACGGAGTCGGTTACGGAATTCTACTGAAGATGGGAGGAAGCCGCAACACCTCCCGATCTAGCGTAAGTACAAGTCAAGTTGTGTCACACTTTTAAGACTCAAAATCAAAGCTGAATTAGATCCCTAAACCTAAATTCAGATGAACGCAATTTCAAAAAAACAATTTGAGCCTGATTCGAATATATAATTTCAAAAAAATGTATACAATATAGGCGAAGAAATTAGCAAATTACTTTCCACAAGAAGAGAAAAGATTTCTGGTTGCCTAAGTCATTTTGTACTTCCTATTGAGCTTTTGTACTTAAATATTGACTTTGGCCATGTTGGATCTAGTATTCACTTCAATTTGGGTCTAGAAATGACGAATTTAGTGTTTGTTTTACGACAATATTACTACTTATTAAAAAATGAATTATTTTTAAAAAAGATTTTATTTCTTTCTACGAGTTACCTACATTAATTACATCAAAGTTATTGCAGTATTGACAGTAGTTGAAGTTGACAGTATTTATATTTAAAAAAAAATGACTTTGTTTCTTTGTTAGTTAAATTATAATACTCTATTGTTTGTTGGTTTTTATTTTGTATGTTTTAAACAAACAAAAAATTTCAAATTTTTGTCTGTTTTTAGGGAAAAAATTATACCAGTGTTTAAAAAACTTGTGTTAGAGAAATATTTTTTTATTGTAAAAAAATGTTATCTCAAATAAAATTCAGTGTAAATAAACTTGATGCATTGAATTGTGATTACATCAAGCTTATTTGCATGCACCGTTGTTTGTTTTGTATTTTTAATCTGCCCTCTCCCTTGCCCGACCTCATTTTATTTAAATATTTTAAACTAATACTGCAGGTGAGTCGAACTTGTTATAGACAATGCAATCAGTCCACAATGCATGCTTGATCATTTGAAATGTTACTGCCTGGGGAATTTAAGAGTTCGAAGAGTTTCCATTCTTGCCATTCCACTGCCAATTGGGCAATCTTAAGAGTGATGCACAGTTGCAAATAAATTCGATCATGAGCTCCAAAGAGACAAGAGAGACATGAACTAACGTTCAAGTTTCTTAGTAATAAAATTTACAAAATATTATTTGCACCGTGTGCTTCTAAATAATAATACATAATCTAATAAAAAAAAATCAAAGGATATTCTCATCCTGATTAGTCAGCCATCAACAGGAAAAAAATATAAATAATATATCTGTATGTAGTGAATATTTTATCAATTATATCGAACGGTGTGATAATGTGGCAAGTAATATGGAAAGTTGCATGGCATGGGCAAACTTTTTTAATGACTCGACACAATATATTTATGTAATTTTTCAATTTTATTTCAATCAAATAAATGAATGCTATATAAAGGAAGAATAAAACAACATAAATGTCGAATAAAGTTTTGTTACTGTTTAAAATAAACATTTCAGTGAGTAACATTATTGGTCAGGCAAAATATATTCATTTAAACATATAAAAAATGTCTATATATCATGGATAACATTATCCACCTAATGATGTCTGGCAAATCTTGATTAGAATGCAATCTTAATTTTGTTTTCATTTAAATTTTTATTGGCAAGAAACTAGGGTTCGATGATAAATTTTAAAAATCATAAGTTGGAAGAGTAAACAGTACAATGTTAAAACATAATAATAATAATAATCAAACTGTGTTTGGAATTAAAATTCATCCCTTACTCTGAAGTTTTATTCACAAATGTTCTTTCGCTCGTCAATTGGTACAAATTTTAGTGAACCAGACAAAATTAAATGTTTAGGCTTTAGTAACCAATGGCATATTAAAATATATATGTATAAAAAATATGTTTTACTATAATCATACTTGTGTAGATATAAATATTTATAAAATAAAGCTGAAGAGAATAGAAGTTTCAAGCTCACAGGTTATTTAATCGTCAAATTTTAAATGGTTTATTAGCATTTATAAGTGCACATTGATGGCATGGATATTAAATTTATGTATTAAAAAACCCCTGAAAGTATGCATTATTATTGCTTGTATCGGTATTGTTGTAAGTGGTATCTTTTTAATATAGTTCTGTAGGCATTGAACAGAAAAGTTTTATTGTGTAGACTTTAATAATCAAGGCGTATTATTTTAACTCGTTCTCAAAAGCCTTAAATTCATTTGTGTATTAGACAGTTAAATTGTGGACTATAAGGTAAATATTTTTGTGTAAGTCGTGCCCTGGCATTAATGTACTTTGAAATTAAAAAAATATTATGTACACGCAAGGTGTCTGTGTTTATATATATTATATTTCAAATGAGACTGTACTTCCATTCCTCGAATATTTTTTATATTTCCAGTTATGATTTCAGTAGAAGTTATATGTGAATTTGCACAGGAACATTTCAGTGAAAGGTTGTATCTTGTATGCATAAATGTACTTTGAGATTAAACACATTATACGTAGGCAATTAATATGTGTTTGTATATATCTTTGTACGTATTTTAAGTTATAATTTGAGCAAGTAATTGCACAGAAATATTCAGGCGAAGGTTAATATCATTTATATATCTTGTATATATACGTATAGACCAAAACATGAGGTCCAGCAGTGGTTGATAAAAAGCTGTAGTCGAACTTCCTCCCTACAGTCGGAACAAGTATTACAATTAAAATGTGAAATAAATTTGAAATTGAAATTGTGTTTCAGAGTTCCAAGGTATGAATCGGTGGAAGGCGAAACTCAACCCGGTGATCCGGTTAGGCCTTCAAGTTCTAAAAATCTGGATTCGGATTACGAATCAGATCCATCAGTCACCGATCTCTATCAAGTCGACTAGTGAAACGGAACCAAAAAATAATGACTAGTTTTAAGCGGTTGGGTTTTATTTATTTATTTTAATTCTGATTTCGTAACATACACCCCCAACCCAACACCTCTCAAATTTCAAGACTGACCAGAAAGTATATGTCTCGAGTGTCTATTTTGTGACTGTACTTGTTAATGGAAGACTAGCAATAATTTCTGTGTTTGAAAGGAGGCTAGCTATCATTATTGTTATCTCAAATTTGAGATCCTGTTAATTATTATTAGCATATTTGTAATCTCGCTCTTTGCCCGTAGCTATTATTAGTATGTTTTTGTTTATATGATATTTATGTATGGACTAATTTTGTATATTTATATATTATGTAATTCAGATTGATATTGTATATATATCGGCTGTTCACAAAAAATATATATTTTATACATAACATATTTTATATAATGTAAATTATTTTTTATTGTATCATTCGATAAATAAACCAATAAAGATTTTAATTTATGCATATTTTTGGAAATCAATTGTCAAATCAAGCTTCTTGAATTCGCCTATCCCAATTATAGAGTTTCATTCAGTTTGAATAAATGCAGCAGAAGTTCATGAAATAGTCTCTGAAGTCAGCGTTAAATTTTTAGTTTCAAAAATTCCCGCCAGGTGGCAGCACCTCCTGGGAAGCGTTTCGCGGAGTCGCGTTTTAGTTCCGAAGGTGGCCACCAGAGCGCTGCACCTGACGGGAAAAAAAAGTAAAAGTTCTAACTGAGCGACCTCCTTTCACCTCATGTTCTCCTGTTACAAATCCAGATACTTTTCCAGGTACCAGAAGGTTGAAGGCTGTATTTCTTTTTTTTGGCGTGGGCCGCGCTCTAGCGGCGGTTCCCCGAACTAGAAACAAATTAACCGACACCTCCTGGTTTTGGAAAAAATATCAGGATTTGTATCAGGAGAACATGAAGCGAAAGGAGGTCGCTCGGTCGGAATTTTATATTTTTTCCCGTCAGGTGCAGCGCTCTGGTGGCCACTTTCGGAACTAAAACGCGACCCCGCGAAGCGCTTCCCGGGAGGTGCTGCCCTCTTTCTAGCGGCCATTTTTGGAACTAAATTTGGACTCGCATTCGCCTTCTTTGGGCACTTAAACTAAATGAATCTCTACTATTTTGATTAGTATATTCAATATACTATATATTTATAATATTTTGAAAAAATTAACTCATATGATAAAATTATATACAAATGATTATATATGAGAATTTAAATCTTATTTTGTATGCTACTTTTCTTTGATAAAAAAAAATTACTATAAAGAAATTTATTCCTGTTTATTTTTTATTATACTATTTGAGAAATTTTTACTGTCTGTTTCATTTTGAGATATCTAAAATGAACATGAGATAACAAAAAGGTTTAAAATAGTTTTTAAATGCAAATTCAAACTTGGCATTACAAGTATTTCCAATTATAAAAAATTTTTAAGATTTGATGGTTGACAGTGATAGTAGTCGCATAATTAAAATATAGATTTATATATATTTTAAAATTGAATGTTCAGGAATGCATATAAAAACATGTTATTTATTTCACATTTATTATTTGAATTTTTTTACAATGAAATTAGCTTTTAACAGATATGTTGATTTGGTACAATTTGAGATAATTTTGTAAATTTTTGATTTTATTTCTATTTATAATATATAAATAGCGTATATACAGTTTTTTTTCTATTTTCAATAAACTTTTCAGCTAGTGGTAAACAAGACCAAAAATTAACAGCTTAAAAAATGTCCCCTACATAACATAAAAAAAGTTTATATCCATTATATTATTATTTAAACGTGACATTCAAAATACCGTACATAAAATATAAACCATTTTTATTTTTACTTTATTTCAGTTAATTTTTTTATCAGAATAATGACAGCATATGACTTTTATAAATTGTATTTTAACATAAAGTTAAAAGAAAACTTCAGTTCATCACTCTCATAGCATGGAGTATGCATTATTTTATTTCAATTACAAATAATGCAACAGTTACACATACTGAATTGAGGCCAGGACTTGAATTAATTATCACTAACCTCCAGTGGGATCGAGTAATACATTTTTTCCATTTGTTTTTTATTGTCACAACTACAATTTTTATCAATTATATCAAGTGACAGTGCGTTCACTCAGTGAACTCTTGAAGAAGAAGCCACCCTCTCGCTCCTCTGCGAGTTCCTTAACTCGTTGGTAAGGAAATCGCGTCGCCTGCTGTCGGATGAAAGGATCGCGGATCGATGGGATATAAATTTGAACGGAAGGATTGGTATCGTGAAGCTGCAAATTCGTGGACAGACGGTACTTCTAAATCTGAGTGGATTGTGCGGTCGGAAACATAAGGTGGGGGATCGATTATTTTTCGGAGGATATAATCGATTGCAAGGATTGGATTCTGTAAAAATTAGACGGTTCGGTGGAGCCCCACAGCTCGATTCCGTACGTTTGAATTGTAAATTAAAAGTTTGTCAGTCAATGAGAGCCGAGATCTGTGGCCGAGGAGTCCGAGTATCGTCGTTTTGTTTCTGTGCGTTTGGGTCTGGTATGCGGATTCCGCGTGAGTCTGTCTAAGTGCAGTCCGCACTTGATTTTCAATAGGACGAGTAATACTGTGGACTAAATCCGGGAGAGAAATTGGCAAAAACCACTCGCGGGTGGTTTCCGAATATAGGAAAAATTCCGGGCTAGCAGGAAGCCAACCGAGGTTCTTCCCACAGTATTACTCGAACCCGCAGGAGGTTAGTGATAATTCAATTTTAAATCGGTAGCTCACCGAATATCTCCATTATTTGGAGTTCGCTGACCCCCGTCCGTAAAACTATAGTTAAAAACGTATTTCCGTATATTCATCACGGGGAAGCGTTTTTTACGGTATGATAAAGACGTTGCCGTCGTTGGCCCAGCAGGTCCTGAGCGCCTCTTGGGCGAGGTGCAAGTTCTTCGACGGGGGCCTGACCAGCTCGAGCATGTCCTCGATGAACTTGGTCATGGACTTGGAGACTTGGCCCAGCCGACCCTCCTCCAACAGGGCTATGTTCGCCTCGAAATCGGCGTTGTAGATGCAGTAGAGCCTGTGCAGCTCCCTCGGGTCGGCTTTGGTCTTGCACGAGTTGCATTTCCACTCCTTCATCCCTTCCTTGTAGGCGAAGCTGCCGTTGCAAGATTTGTTCGGACACCTTCGGCACAATCGATTTTTTTTAAATTCTAAAATTAATTTGACTAAGGGAATCGGAATGCGTATACATCACTAACTTCTCATAACCGTACCGAAACAGCTACTGAAGAAGCGGCCGAAATAATACTACTGATACTCACCTGAATTTGATCACAGGTGCGGTATTGCCCATCTGTTCCAATGTCGGCCAGTCCTGCGTGCAAGCTTTGCAGTTGCAACGGAACAGGTATCTGAAAAACAAATTTAGTTCCGCCTATAAATCGAGAATGCGAGAAACACCCACAGCAATTACCGTGCCCTGAATATAAAACCAAATTATATATTATGACCGTTATAACAACACCTATTTCAAGTGCTATTGCTATGAGGGCGAGTACAAAATTATCCGCACTTCGGCTGGAGAACTTTGTCTTGGGTTTCCCAAGACACTACTAAAGCAGGGATTCCCAACCCTGTGCCCGATTTGTGTGCGCCAGCCACAATGATATTTCGCTAAAATCCTCAATATCGGAGGACTTGTGGTGGAACATAGTCGGCAAAGAAGGGTTCCCGTTTTTGAAAAAAGCGGCAAATAAAATCAAATCATTTTTCGGGTCAACGTATTTATGGGAATCATTGTTCTCAACCACGAATTTAATAAAATCACGATATAGATCACCGATGAGCGTCTTTATTATTGTTCGCTAACAGGATTATCGTCATACTCTCCTAATTACCAGGCACTGGCCAATCAAATGCAATGCCAAAGATCACACTGACAGATCGATATTTTTTTTGTTTTCTTTTATTTTTTAAATGATTTCTTTGTATGTATATTTTTTGTTCAC
Organism: Lethocerus indicus; assembly: GCA_019843655.1. NCBI lineage: Eukaryota > Metazoa > Arthropoda > Insecta > Hemiptera > Belostomatidae > Lethocerus > Lethocerus indicus. Next base: position 3,203,595 of record JACDQD010000001.1, read on the forward strand.
ATTGTATTACGTTTTGTATGTACGTTTCTTTGTGTGTATGTAATTTGAAGAATAATTTTATTATTTCGAAATTATTTTTGTTTATTATTTTTTATCCTCTTCCAATTATAAATATCCCTAAAAAAATAGCCGGTGCCCGCCGCCCTACCGATATATCAGAATGCGCTCTAGGGTATAAAGAGGTTGGGAACCTCTCCCCGGAGGTTTTAAGGAGGATTAAAGCATCCTCCTTAAAAGTCCCGATCTTAATTCACGGCTTAGTGTGTTAAACCGATTAAACGAGAGGAGCCCTATAAACTTGACTGTAACCAATTGGGGGGTCGATTAGTAATTTTTAAAATCTAATTTTCACCGCTAACCTCGATGAAAGGGATCTCTGCCTCTGCGCCAGAGTCCTCATCGTGAATACGGGACCGTAGTTCTCGGCGACCATTTCACCAGCGGCCAACGGCCGACAAGCCTTTATCACTATCGACTTGCCCACAAAATGCCTGCAATAAACAATTAATTAACAGTAATAATTACCAAATCAACGACTGTCACCAAGAGAACATCATCACTGCCTAAATACAGGGGTCAGTTGGGTAAACAGTTTTAGTTTTTTATTCGGAATGACCAAATTAAAAAATTTCTTCAAAAGCGGACTAAGCGGTGCCAAAGGTTCATCCCCAAGAATACTCATTGGGCAATATTCCTGGCAGTTTGCGTAAAAAATACATTCAGAAAAATTGCTACAATTTTGAATATTTACAATAATAAGTTTAGCCAACGATTTTCTCTAAATTTCTCTTCCTAACTCTTTTTATGCTGGGAGATATTTAAAAAAATAATTTGTCGGTTGTATTAAGATTGAAATTAACATTAAAAATTGAATTTATTATTTATTATTATTATATATTTATTATTGAAAATTTCAATTTTATTTGAAAACTACATATCAACCGAGGTAATTGTACCCCTTTGCAATATTTTTTTTAGCGAACAACAGCTGTGTCGCTAGAGCTGTTACTGCGGACTGTTACTTACCTGGTAACTGCCGGATAGCATTCGTGGTTGAACAGGGCGACTGTCGGGTAGAGACCGATGCCGATGTAGACTGTCTTCGAGGTCTTGAAATCGTTCTTCGACTTCATCACGGTCTCGTAAATTTCGTGCGCGTTGTATTGAAGTATCTGCAGGTGGCGCAGGAGCTGTCCGCCGACGAAGATCTCGTCCTCGGTCAACTTATCTGTTCAACAACAGCGATAACGTGTTTATGAAAAATATATATAAAAAATAAAACAAAATAGCGAAAGAATTGAAAATATATACATTTCATACATTATTTTAAACGCAAACTACAGTCCGAATACAGCAGAAAAATTATATTTTAAGTATTTCTGGCCATAAAAAAGTTATGAAAAGAAATTTGAAAGAAATTAAATAAGAAAATATTCTGAATTATCCAATTTACTTTTTTATACAAGAAAACTTTCATAAATCAAAATGTTAACAGAATTCGTAATATCAATCATGTAATAAAAGGAATACAATGTATTTGATATTAATGTAAGCACATATCCCTTCATTGCTCTTTTATGGCAAGAGAGATTTAAAAAATAACTCGTCCGTTATATTCAGATTATAATTTTCGTTAAAAATAGTCTATTACATAAAAATTGTTCTGTTTTAAAGGTTAATTTGCTGTAAAATTAACCTTAAAAATTAAACAACGAAGTCCACACACGCAAAGGTGGACCTGATTTAAAGGTATACCTGATTCTTTGTCAATGGTGTCCCCGAAAAAGCCGGAGTCCCTGAGTATCCTGAGTAGGAACAGGGCCATCAGCGTCCTGTGCAAGAAGTCTTTGGGCTCCCTCTCCTTGGTGTGGCCCTCCAGCCTGTGCACCTGGTCGACAAACATCATTAAGGACGAACTATCGCAAACGCTTTTGCGAAATATCGCAAAAGAAACACAAAACTGAACTGGGGCAGACTAAATCCCCATATCCGTACACATTTTGTAGGCCAAAAAACAGCATTTCAGGACCTAAAAACCGCATTTTTCCGCCGATTTACGCCTAAAAACCGCATTTTTCGGCCTATTTTGCGCAAAAAACCATTTTCGCCTAAAAACAGCATTTTCGGGCCTAAAAAAACCATTTCTGGGCCTAAAAACCGTATTTTTGGGCCGATTTTTCGCCTAAAAATACCATTTTTGGGCCGATTTCGCGCCTAAAGACAGCATTTTTGGGCCGATTTTGGATCTAAAAACAGCATTTTAAGGCCTAAAAACCGCATTTTTGGGCCAATTTGAATTTTACACGATTGAATTTGAGGAAAAAATCCTTTCGAGAGAAAACAACTACTACAACAGGATATTAAGAAGGCAGTAGATATAAAAAAATCTACATTACAATAGGGATACTATATAGAACATCAGTACAGAATGGTTCCCAGTAATATTGGAACAGATTTTACATCATTCTATAAGGATTAACGAGGGACTCTTATAAACAAAATTTATAAGAATAAACTATATATTTTCTTTTATTAAAAAGGGGAGTAAGCAAAGTGAAGATCTCCTCTGTTGTTCTTTCCGCGACCAGAACTTGAATTATCGCTAACTAGGAAACAGAGGAAAGCTCGAGGAACAGCAGGTAGTATGAAAATAATTCTTCAGGACAAGTACTCTGGTGGCGTATTGCTTCTAGGGTCGCGACAACTGTTGCTAGTGTGTGTTACTCACGTTGACGTAGGGGTTCCTACAGGGCGCCTTGTGGTCGAGTACGTGCGACTTGACTTTGTTCAGGTAGGGTATGTTGAGCTGTGTTATTAGGCGGAGGGCGAGGTAGCAGAGTACGCTCATGCCGCTGCCAATCTGGAGCTCCATGTAGGGGCACTCCCACTTGTGGTAGGAGGCCGAGGCGATGCGCTCGCACTCACTGCTGCAGAACGCCACACCGCTGCACTTCAGGCACGGTACCGCCACATCCACCCTGCCACCAGAAACATTATCTTAAACTCCAATAAATAATATTACAAACGGGGTTATAATAGACGAGGAAATGGACTCTATATACACCCCGTTCGTACAACAAACAGACGGAATACAAATCTCAGAAAGGATGCCGAAAAACATGCAAAGAGACCGACACCGCTACTGAAGACGGTGAGCAGCCGAGACCGGTCAAGTAAAAGACGAAACCAGCGAGAGGAAACAGAACACGAAATCTATGGTATTCCAACCCCTTGCAGACCACAAAACGGGTATTCTAAAATATATTTTCCATCAGGTGTGGATACCTTGTCATCGTACCCCACAGTACAAGTGACAGTGACAGTGCAGTGAGGATGCATCCGAATCGACTAACACCGCCAGTGGAGGTGGCGAGCGGCCGACATCGGTCTGGGAGAGAGAAGCACGAAATGCACGGTATTCCAACCCCTCGCGGGCCGCAAAACAGGTATTCTAAATTAGAGTGGGTGATGTGTAAAGTACCTGGCGAAGCAGTTGAGGCAGTGCGTTCCGTGCTTCTCCGTGAGGAGGACCGCGGCGTATGCCGGTTCGGCGACGAGTGTGTCACCCGTGTTTATCTTCGATGTGGCGGTCATCGCCCTCCCTCCGCTCTTGCTCGAGACTATTCCGAGACCGCTCATCGCCTGCGGGAACTCCTTGTGCGGCGGGTCGGTGACTGGCGGTACGCCTGAGCACAAACACAAAATACACCAAATGTACATCTCTTTATCACTTAAATACATTCTAACTCGAGGACATTCCATCTTACTATAATGTTTAATCACAATTAAAGAACAAACACTGGAAAATCGTTATCGCAAAAACACAGGGACCGAAAATATGTTTTCGCGTTTGACGATGAATGCCAAAAATATTTACCAAACTTTTTGATGAAATATAAGTGATTTGATGACAAAATTTATAATGGCAGATACACATCACATTAAGTGCAATATTAGACACTTCGCATACCTATATTTAATATATTACAAGAAAACGCCAAAATTGTAATAAAAAAGAAGTATATATAGGATATTTCTATCATAAAATTGTCTACACATCGTTTGGTCCATTTCTGAATGTCTGCGCGTAATTTTAGGAATTTTCTAATTTCCGATTTAGTAGAGAACGGGAATTGGGAAACTTTATTTCATCGACCATTTCGTCATCGCTATTTTTCTACACCGGTGGGATATGTGAAGAAAAAAGGGACTTTTTGTTTTACAACAGAATACCATTTTCTGTCTGGAACAGAAGAAAATTACTTCTGGCGCTTATCTTCTCTCAGAAAGAGATGGGGAAGGCGACAGACGTTTTACAATTGGACTAATGAGGCTGGGAGCCGGCCAGGATGTTGGAACATCTATTTCTGCGCTTACAGTTGGCGAACCCGCACCCGCACCGCTCCGTTGCCAGAAACGGACCTATCGACAGGTCCCATTCACACCCCCCGCTCACGCTCATTCCCTCCCTTCCGTTTACTTCACAAATCTGCAGTATACAGAAAGGAAAATAATATTTCGTACAAATCATCTAAGGGAATTTGTTCAACTGTCCACTGAGAGATGTGCAGAGAGACGAGAGAAGTGGAAGTTTTTCCCTCGATAGACAAAGCGGACACCACCATGTCGCGGGACGAGAAGTGTAGTGTGCTTTGCCAGAAATAGAGAATTTTTTTATTTTAGTTCATCTCTTTTCTGGGTGTCATTTGTGAATCATAACTCAACACTGCCCGGCCGTTCATTAACCTTAAATTCTGAACTAACAGCGGGGAGGAGGAGAACCCATCGCAGCAATGCAGCCCACGATGAAGAGGGAATGAATTGGTTCAGAAGCGAATAGGCAGTATTGAAAACGAAAATTTCACACGTGCCAACCAGAAGGGGTAGTATGAACTTAAAAAACTTTCGAAACTCAACGCGGTGTCATCCTCTAATGCGAGGGAAACACAGCATAAATAGAGAACTCTATCTAAAATCATAAACGACAAAGGCAAACGCATAAAGCAGTATTGTCTCCCCAACCGTTATATGCGTTGGCACCTGGAGAAAGACTCAACAGAGATATAGGTTATAATATTAGCGGATAATGAGGGAAGAAACACGTCATAATCCCAAGAGAATTTACGACACCTCACCCCCGCGTATATATAGTTGATTAAATCTTCGGTGGGACCCATCGGTAAGGGTTCCGAAACGTTCGGGTGGTTTCCAAATACAGGAAAAATCCCGGTAAAGCCCCGGCCCAACCGGTATTCTGGCCAGGTCGGAAGCTCTGATCTGAGCAAAATCTTCGCTGATCGGGTGCTCACCTTTCTTTGGGGGCGGTTTCTTGTAGTCCCTGTTGACCAGCGGGGCCAGATCCTGGAGCATGGCGTCCGTCTTCTCGGCCATCTCCTTGTCCGCCGACTGGGGCTGCCTGGCCAGCCTGTTGACCACGCTCAGCGACACCTTCGCCTTCTCCTCCTCACCCATCGCCAAGTAGCAGTCCCCCATCTCGAGGTAGCTCTCCAGCCTGTCCCACCCAACGTATCATTACGGCAATGAGGCAACGACTATAGTTTCCGGGAGGATTTCCACCTTTCCCGACTACTGAACACGAAACGGGTCCAACGTGTGATCATTTAAACAACTAGATTTTTCTAAACAGAAATTAACGCGATAAAAATTCATTTTTAACTTTTTGCATTCCTCTGACATTCCGAACGTCCCCTACAGAGGCATGAAAAGGAAGAGGCCACGTGACCTTAAAAAAGGTGGAAAACGGTGGGTTTCTCCTCCTTTGTGGTCAGTGCTTGCATCAATGTTGCTTATTGTATTTTTTTACAGTCGCGACAATAAAAGAGAGAAAAAACTTACTGTATTGCACAATCAACAATCATTACGCGTGAATATAACATGTTATAAGTGCAATGGATTTGAGTAGTTCACATGACGTCACGGTGACCCGCCGGTGACACTTTCGTGACTTGTTGTCCTGAGACGGAGAAGATCTCTGGGCCACTGGCGTTTAACCGGCCGAGGGGGGATAGTGGATAGGTAACGGAGGAAAAGAGATTCGACGAGAGGATTGTGATAAGCAATAAAAATAATTTTTTAAAACAAAAAAAATTAATTTTCTTGGTTACCCTGTCCCCTCTCGCCGCTTTGTTCTTTTGTTAGACCTGTTTCGGCCGCTCACGGTCTTCAGTGGCCGTGTCTAGCGAAAGACGACCGGCTAGAGGAGATGCATAGGGTTATAAAGTTATCATAAGATAGCTATGATAGTATACAGCGTCTACCAGAGAGATTCTGGGTACAAGAATATATTCGCACCATGTAGGCTTCAATAACCAAGAACAATTATCTGGGTGGAATTTGTATTGTATGGGGTATCATTTTTGACACACCTCCCAGTCGATTCTACAACGGGAAATCGATTCTACAGTACTTGCTCGGTACTGAGAGAGTACTAGTGTTACTGTTACTCACTTGTGCGGATCGGGGAGCTTGTGCTTGAGCGCTAGCTGTATGTCGGCCAAGCACCGCTCGTAGTCCTTTTTGGCGAAAAGTATCTTCGACCTCACCCAAAGCGCCAACGCCAGCGATAGGCCCTCGTCCACCTTAGTGTCGACGCCTGCCGACAGAATATGTTTTTTTTTTTAATCCAGATTTTATTACCCCCCGACAGCTCGCCATCTTCGGTAGCGCTTCCCCGTACAAAACACAAGTGACGATAACGAACATGATTAAACAAGATCGGCGAGCAGCCGATACTCGTTTTAGTTATAACGTACTAATAGCTGTAGATTTCGTGCTTTTCCGTCTCCTCTCGCCGGTTTGGTCTTTTGCTAGACCGGTTTCGGTCGTTCGCCATCTTCAGTAGCGGTGTTAGTCACTTTGGATGTTTTTTGTGCAACTGCCTAACAGTACAAGTGACCGTGACAGTGCAGTGAGGATGCCCAAAAAACATCCAAAGGGCCAAAGTGACTAACACCGCTACTGAAGATGGCGAGCGGCCGAAACCGGTCTAGGAGGAGACAGAAACAAACGAAATCTACGGTACTCCAACCCCTCGAAGACCACAAAACAGGTATTTTAAAATACTATAAGCCGTTTTAATTCTTCGCTCATTTAATGAAAAATGATAGCCCTAACAAGGGTTAAGAGGTTAGTATGAACACGGAACTGAAATAAAGGAAGGAAGGAATAATTATCACCAACTAGCTTCCGATAGGATAGTGTAATGAGCGGGCTACATAGCGAGGATTTTTGCCATTTCTTATTGGGCCCTCTTACAGGTAGCATCGTGACGCTGAAGGAGGAGATCAAGTTGCGGCCCTGTATATACCCGGATCGATCCTACCGGAAGCTGGTCAAAACGTTATCTCATCCCTGTATTAGTTTACCTGGAGGCGGTGCCCTGATGACTGCCTGGTTGGCGATGAGCAGGGCCCTCGAGAGCTTGCCGTTCTCCAGGAGGTGGGCTGCCTCTTCCCGGCGCTGCTTCGAAAGCACCGCAGTCTTCGTCCTGAACAGAGGCCTCACGTTCTCCAAAGTCCCCTGGACTATGCCGTAAGTCTGAAAGTCACCAGTCACACCGTTAATAGTATTTTATTTTATTTTTTTAGCTAGTATTAATTATATCCCGAATCCGCACGCGACGCTGTTTCGAAAGCACCCGAAGCGGCCTCACGTCCCCTCAGCTCTGAAAGTCGCTTTAATAGATTTTATTTTTTTTCTAGTTTTTAATTATATTCCGAACCAATAATTCCTGGGTACCTGAATCATCTCCTGGGAGCAGTCGTGTTAAAACTGTTTCATTTTCCAAAAACAAAAATTGGCAAGCTGTAATTATAAAACGAAATGACAACAATTTAATCGAATTAAATTTTATACGCGATTCCAGTACCTCTTATTTAACCAGTTCCAAATTTTAAATTATTTTTAACCTTCGCTTATATAACAATGGAACCTTGGCAGTTTTGCGCTTAAATTTTGTGTAGTAGCGTACAATACATATTTTTTGAACGTTTTAAAATAATTATGATAACCATTTATGATATACACAAACCTCCTTTACGATCTTGGATTGTTAATTTGTCGTGTTAACGGTTTATTGATCGTAAGGAAATTTTGTATAAAAACTGAAAAATAATAATTATTATTCGGTTGTTAATATGTCCAGGTGTACAATCTATTTGTACGCTATTTGTTTCCGTCGGCAAATCGAAAATAAAACATTGTCGTTGTCTTAGAGAAATATTTTCGGCGGGCTCATTTCAATTTTCGAACGTTTGAAAGCGGCCAACGAATTCGAAAATTCACAGGAAAAACAAGGGAAGGATGGCCTCCAAAAGCAAGCCGTCGGCCGCGGCAGGAGCTCTGGAGAAGTTCAGGCGATCGAAGGGCAGGGACGTGTTCCGGGAGGAGTGCGAGAAGTTGAAGGAGATGAAGAGTACGATTGAAGAGAGGCTGCAGAAGGAGAACCGGACCAGGGGGAAAACCAGAATGTGGTCGTCCGACGATCTGATCCAACTGCCCGAAGTTGGCCAGAAAAGGTATGTTGTACGCACATCTATTTTTTTTTGTAAATTTTTTACAATCGACCCGGTAAATTCTCAATGTACGGTATCCCACCTAACCACAACAACGAATATCGAACAATCTTTGTAGGGAGCTAAGGCGTAGAGTTATGCTAATTCGTGGTTTATTATTTACGCATAAAAATTTATATATATGGCAATATGGAGGATAGGATACATAGGATTGAGGACATATATCGATTATATGTCGATAGTGAGGCGACGCGGTATCATTAGTGGGACCGTAAGGAAAAATGATTTCGAAAACAGCGCCGTTCGATACTAAACCCGGGTACTTCGAACTGCCGCACTTGCCTATTCAAAGCGCTGTATCGAGCCTGCGATTTATGAGTATGGACTCGCAATAAATTACCTATTTTAGAAAGTTCCTTCACAATTAAGTTCCTTGAAGTTTCTTGCATGGATGAATAAGAGTAAATTTTTGCAGAATTTAAGGTTAAAGGTCTCCAGGCAGTATTGGGAGCAAAACTTTCACAAATGCCATGCAGAAAAGAGAAGGCACTGAAAAATGGCTTACTATTAATTACCGGTATAAAACGCCATACCGCCAGCGCTACAGACGGCCGGCGCGGGAACGAAAGTAATTCCAGCACATTGTATTGATACTCAGACCTGCTTCTCAATGTATTTTCACCCTCCGGACGGTTGGGAGCTCTGTAGCGCGGCTCGGTAGTGGTCTGTAATAATCCTCCAATTTTAAATAGGGTATTCTAATATTACAAACCGATTCGGGTGGAATATTCGCCGATGAGATCGTTTTGAAAGATCGCCCATTCCGTTAGCGATATCCGTTTCACGATTCAATCCGTTGAATGCAATTGATTTTGGAGGATTACCAGTGAGTACAACAAATTTGCTTCCCACTTTTGTATTATACACGGTCATGTACAAAATTATTTTATAGTTACCAGCATATGGCTTCCTCGTAGATTTATGAGACCTGCCTTATATATATATATATATATATATATATATATATATATATATATATATGTGATATAGCGTTAAGTGCAACAAACGTTTATACTTTTGTGAATGGAATAAACCTTTATTTCATTCCATAACGAACCCCTGTATTTAGTTACTGACGATGGCGTCATATACCTTTGATAATATTTATTTGTTGCACAACGTTGAAAGATGTTAATTTTGCGTAACGTACAAACATTTTACGGGTGACGGATTTGACGAGCGCGTTCGTCTAGCGCGGTCAGGATTATATTTAATAAATTTTATTTATAATCAATTATATAATTTATATTTAACGTTAAATATACTATACGACGGTTTGAATCCGGCCGTATGGCGTGGAGTTTGTAATTTAGTTTGTATGTACCATAAGTTACTCACTCCGTACCACAAAGTGCTTAACTGGCCATAAACTGTCATTTGCGCTATATAAATAAAGTTGAAAAAAATAGACTGGAGAGTATATTGTTTAGTGTCGGTGACGCCGCTCACGTTCACGCGATGGTATTAGGCTTGGATCAATACGATATATATATACAATGTATCGCGGCTTTTGTTAAAGGTCAAAGGCTTGGATATGACTTTCGAAAACATCAATCTCTTGAAAACTAATCAGTTACGCCTGACACCCTCCCACTAGTACGAAGTAGGCCGACGCGAACGCGCTTTCAAGTTTCGGTTCGATGCAACTTTAAAACACCATGAATTATGCTTACTACGATCAAAGGCCTATATTTAAAAAAAAACAATATTAGAACTGATATTGGGAAACGGCTCAGAAGCATTAAAAAATAAAATGATATTCCTTTCAAATACAAAGTTACTAGGGAAACATTAAGGGGTTTCCAGATCCCGCGCGAATAAAACAACGTCCAGTAGACACAATTTCCTTACTGAATTAAAAGTAAAAGCCAGATACTTAAATTGACATTAAAAATCAACCACAAAGACAATTTAGCATTTAATTGCGGCTTAAGTTTGGGGCTGACAGTTAGGAGCGAACAAATAGAGATAAACCAGAACTGTGGACCCAAAAAAAACACTGACAAACTAAACATATTTTGTATAACCCTAACTGACCTAAAAGGACACGAAGAAGTTATAAATGGAATAAGGTAAGGATCAAGAATCTATTCTGCAATGCTTCGCGGAGTTTAAACAGTTTGGATAACGCAAATGTATATTCAAAAGGAAATAACAAATCAAGAACTGCTGAAATATATATATATATATATATATATATATATATATATATATATATAAACCAAGAATAAGTTCAAAAAACGGTATATAACAGTATCCATCATGACATTGGCCACGTTTAACCTTGTATAAGGCAAAAGATCGATTTGCTCCTTGAAAATTGGCATATTGCATGCTTTACTCCCAGTTACCTCGAGGTAGCAAGATAACCTTATCTTGTAAATATGAATTTAACTCGCTTATTCTAATTTATTGGTAATGTTCGTTTTCTCAGATATACATTGTCCACATATTTGCCTATTTGTTTTTAATGTTAATTAATTGTTTTTAACACAATTATTGCCCAAACTAAATTTAATAATTGCAAATAACGTGTAGAATTAAAAAATCGTATCTTCTAAAATTAACCGTAATTATAAAATAAGCGACAAGAAAGAAAAGTCATGTATTCCACAAACGAAGTGTACACGGCTTTATTTAATAGTCAAGGTATTCAAAAGTTGATAAGACGGAAATTATACGAAAAGTATTAGCAACAATAATATTTCTTCGTTAAAAATTCATCTTTACTGAAGAAGGGACTAGAATAAGACATTCTCAATAGAAGAGATTGGAAATTATTCCCTAAAGAGAGGTGGTTAACACTTAGCCGACCGATCGGGGAGATCTCCCTTATTGACCTTAGCGATCCTTTTTTTTGTTTTTGTTTATTTATCTACATAGTTACGTCGGAGTTGTTCGCTCGATCTCGAATTGTTATATGTATATTGTTGTCCGTATAAAGCGTAGTATATAATAAAATCCATCAATTTAACGGTGTATACACAGTCATAAATTTAAAAAATAAAGTGTAGGTTATAAAAAAATACCGTGAAATAAAATTTTAACGATGAGTTGTTTGGGCCGCTGGAGCGCGGTGGAAACGGTACACAGTTGGGTGCGGCGCGCGTGGTCGGATAAGTGTTAATTGATAATAAATGATGAATTGGCGTTATACAAATGATTGTATCTTGCAGAGAGCCGGTAAGAGATAAAACGGAGAAGTTGGCCGGCCTGCTCAAGTCGCTGGAGGGGCTGGGCGTGAAGCGGGCCGAAGTGGAAGGGGTCAAAGTGGAAGCCGACTGTCGGGAGGAGCGGTCTCGGTGCCATCAGCGGGAGGAACAGGGGCGCCGAATAGAGCGCGACAACCAACTCCTCGAGCGTAGCCTGGACTCGATCAGGAACAGGAAACAGGCCCGCAAGAATGAGCCGCCCCGTCGCCTCGAACCGAGCTCGCTCATCAACCGCAGGAGGAGACAGAGGCAGATCGAGGAGGAGAACATTGTCAGTATAACGGTCAACATTCGCATTTAACCCATTCGCATCATCGGCCTACTTCGGCCGCCCTCCTTAACACGTTCGACCCGGGGCATTTTTTCGTATGCTCGGCGGGCTCTAGTTGCTCGTATGGAAGTCTAGTTGCATGAAATTGTTATAAAGTACTTACAAAACTTTATTTACGAATTGTGAAGTATATATACAAATAAAATAAACTAGGTGTGGACCACCGGTGGTTCACGCCGCCAGATGAAAGCAATGCCTGTGAACCACCGGTGGTTCACGGCGGGTTGAACGTGGTAAAAATCAGAACAGACGACTGTCCCGTATCACCGCGCGCTTTTGGACATATTGCTATGAAACCGACATTCAAAACACATCGGGGAAACTATATTTTAGTTGAAATTATAAAATTCGATGGTTTTTTAAACTCGGACTTGTTAAATTTAAATACAGACTAACAGTACTTACTCGTAGTAGTGGCAATTAAAAAGATTCTCACGAAAAAAGTATAACTTGTTTACAATACACCGATGTACGTATATAATAAACTTATAGGCGAAATGCTACCACAGGCGATCAAATATGGTCTGTCATACCCGAAGAATATTTGCGACTGGTAATAAGAAACAGAAGTGATAAATAAAAATCCGCAATTGTTCGCGGATTATTCCGCGCTCGGTGATAATAGACAGTCGTGGCTCGGATGCAAATGGGTTTTAAAAAAAACCCGATTTATCAGAATTTACACTCGAAAGATCCAGTTTTCCAAAGCGTCCAAAACCAATTCGAAATAAATATTATACGGTTAAACGTATGAAAAAAGGAGACGGGACAACGGGCGGACAGACGAGCTTGAAATAGCAACTGAAAGAACTGTAAAACATCCAACACACATAACGGATGAAAAGCATAAATAATGGAATACACAAACACGTAACGAATTATGGAACATACAACTTTTGGTAACGGGCACAGAGACATCACAATGAAATAGATGGAAACTACATCTACAAACTGCTACTACTACCTAATTTACACATAACAAAGAAACAACCCGAAATACAAAATTATTCCGCAAATTAATGGATTGTCTCCACAGGAAACCAAATTAATCAACTGAATGTAAAGCTGTTATTACCCTTGACTCAATAATGCTAAAAGGTCCCTTTCCTTTTTGTTTTATAAAATTGTTTTGTTATCAAAAGAATGACTTTCTGTCACCTATTGCTACAGAAAAAAGCCATTCTTCTGATAATTGCTCACAGACCCTCATAGAACACTTTAATAAAAGGTTCTTATTGCTTCGAGGTTCCCTCGAAAAATATAAATGTAATATTATAATATTGACACGGCGAATATCGTCATTTCTAATTTACTTGCAAATTATTTTTGTTACCTTCCCTTTGGAATTTCATATTGCATTGACAGTTTTAATCGTTATTACTAATTTGTAGAGAGCGAACAATTTAAACCAACTTAAAAAATACTAAACAAAAATGAAAAAGACTAAAAATAGTAAATATAGGTCAAAGTATACTTAGCACGCCAACGAGCCAAATGGCTCGATGTACTCTATAAAAAGGTAAGATAATTGAATAGCTTTAAAAGAGTTTCGTGTACACTTGGAAATCTGAAATCGTGGACATTTACTATGTATAATAAGTGATTACTATAGGCAGAAATAGTAGCGTCTATGTGGAATTATAGTTATTGGCTTTCGCCGTACTTATATCTATCTATAAATGTTTCATTTTCAGAGAATAGAGAAGAGGCTGCAAAACGTGAAACCTGTTCACAAGATGAGTTAAAGGCAACAAAATTGTAACTCCCGCAATAAAAAAAAATATGAAAATGCTATATATTTTGAAAAAGAAATGTGTACTTATTTTGCAATGCGAGTCAATACGATTACGCATTTAAGTATGGAACTTCGCCTACGCCTTCTATATTATCAATAACAATGATTACCGAAAGTTCTTCCACACGCTCGAAATCAGTTTTTTCAAGTTAAATCACCATACATCAATTCGTTGCAATTCATAGACAACACCGTCCGTATCAGAATTAGGGTGGAATAGAGCTAAATGGGCTTCTTTCCGAATTGTTTCATGAAATAAGATAATAAAGTACAGTTGTTGTATTGCAGTAATACTAATAATACAGGGGATAATACAATTGTACAAAACTGATTATTCGGGGGAAAATTAATGGGCTCCTTTTCGAATCGTTTTATATAAATGATAGTATTCAAAGTTATAAATACAGTAGAGTTGCATTTGTAGTGATAAACAATTCAGAGAACAATATTGTTACAACAATTATTGTCGGAGGGAAAATTAATGGGCTGTTTTCCAAATCTTTTCCAACGAATAATAATTGTAAATAAATGCGCTTCGTTCCGAATTGCTTTAATAAATGAAGGTATTAAAATGTATAAATGCGGTAGTTGTATTTGTGGTGGTATACAGTAATGGGAATAATTCAGAGAACAATATAATGGTGCCAAGTTGAGGATTCCGTGGAAAATGAGTGGGCTCCTTTCCGAATTGGAATGATAAAGTGTTGCATGATGAGAGGGTACCGGCGGAGGCATCACTCAGGCCCGTTTGGCAATAGGCCCTCGCTCTGGCAAATTGACTAATTCCGACGTAGATCTGGATCTCTAAACTGTAAATTTTCCCCACAACTTAATTCCGCCGTTTGATTTACGCGGCTTCCAATTTACAGGCGCGCAGGGGCGTTTCCCCAACTCGAACTCTCATTTCTCAGAGCCAACGAGGACGTGCGAATTCTACAAACGCCACGTTGAAGCCCAGCGACGGTCCCCCCACCGCGATCGGTACCGAAACGTGGCTTATCACATAATTTGTACGCTCGTTTCCAAAATTAGACTTACATCTTTGTGAGAATCTATTCTTATAGATTTCTAATAACAGACGCGTGACAAGAGCGCAAGTCGTGAAACGCAATTTCGATCAAAAATTGCCCTAGCCCTTATGGCGAGACTTAAATAAGTCATCAGTCATAAACTCGGGATATACAAGGCTGAGAAACCGGTATTTCATTCAGGGAAAACATTACGTTATACATGATTAATAACACCGCGAGGGACGCCTATATGGGTTTAGCGCACCCGCTCTACACCCATTCATATCTCACACGAAGCATTACTTTTTTTGTGTGCTTCTTTGTTGTCTCTTTTGGGTCTCTCGCTCGTTTTTATCTAATTTTAATTGGTTTCTTTTCTCTTGTATCTTTCTTGGTCTAGGCTTTAGTTTCTGGGGTTTCTTGATTTTTGCCTCTTTGTTTTCTCTGGGGGTTTCCTATTTTAAGATCTTGGGTCTTTATTTATTTATATAATCGGCTACGAAGCAGGCTATGAAAACAAGCTACGAAGCAACCGGCATTGCGTAAAGAAAAGAAGATATGAAGTGGATAAATGCGAGCACCTCCACGTGGTGGGCTCAAGACAGAACACGGGTCTCCGGCTGAGACTAGCAGGTTCCTGGACGTTCAATAAGCCAGATATTATCAATCGGATGCAAGTGATAGAAACTAGGCAAAAATATAAGACCTTATCCCCTTTAGCGCTTAAAAAACGATGGTTAGGAACTAGTAAAAGACCAAACCAGTGATATAAGTCAGATTCCCGTCAATAGTTCTATCGTTGGGTGGCTTCTTTCATTACGAGATGCAAGCGACAAAATGGCATTTCACAATTGCACTTAGAACAACTATAACGGTTGATTCAAATAAGTTTACATAAATAAAAAAGCTAACTTCAGCAACCCGAATGCCCCAGCCGTAGCGAAACTGGTTTATCATTCCAGGTTTTCGGATTTAATTTTGGAGCCTCATTGTTCCCTGGAGTATATCGAGTGTACAAAAATGGGACAAGTTATTGTAGTATCCGTTGGGCGGGGGCTATATATACGCTCGGCGTTATAAATTGTTGGGCTCTAGAGCAGGACAGTGGTGGCTAGCCGCTTTTATTTTTAGTGACCCGGTAAACATTCCGCTTCCCGTACCGCCTCCGTCCCCATTATTTATATTATTTTATTAATTTTTTTTCTCACTGGCCCCTACATCTGCCCCTCCCCTCGCTGAGTGTTATTTTCATCGCTATAAAACGTTTCCGCGCGTTCGGGGCAAAGTTTTTCACCTTTTTTTCACGTTTTTATCCCTTTCATTTTATCTATTGTACAATCAAGAAACAACTGTTATAAGAACAATTTCCGAAAGTATTTTTTTTATTTATTTTTTACTTTGTTCTTATATATACGAAGGGGTTCAGCCACCGCAAACCGAGGTTCTTCCCACAGTATTACGCGATCCCACTTGGGAGTTAGTGATGGTATAACCGATAGTTGAAACTTTAGGAACCGGGTAGCAGTCTCGTAACGGTGCGCCTTCCTCGATTCTGAAGTATCTGTCCTCAAGGGACTTGAGACTTAAATTAGGACTCTTACTGATAGCGGACAACAAAATTGACAGCCAATGAACTCTCAATGTACAAAACCATACGAAACACGGGCACACGGTATAGTACTATGCGGTTCCACAAAGACATCCGTACAGACTGAGTCCTTCGAACTGCTCCTTAATGCTCCCCGGTATGTTTCAAATCGTTCCGTCCGTGCCACGAGTACCGACAGTGGACGAATTCGTAAAATTGGAATTGTCGAAGAGGAATTGAAAGTTGTATGCTGACCTTTTCGTCTGTGTAACACCTGATGATCCTCTCCCTGTCCGAATTGAGCTTACCGAACCTCTTGATCCACTCGGGTCCGACGGTCTCGCTGACCGTGTCGGCGAACACCTGGAAGAAGCCCTTCTTGTCCGACTGCAGCGTGAGAGCACTGCACAGCCACCTGTAGTAGGGGTCGCCCGGCGGTCCTTCCCCAACGCTCGTCCCATCTGGCCAACAGACCAACAGTCGTAGAAGCGCGTTCTACGTTCATACACATTTTGCTACCTTTCATTTGGAAAATACTGTCTTTAAAATCCCAATATCGGATTCGCATAAGGTGAAAGAGCGGATCCAATATATTTGGTATATAAGAGCCACATCATAGTTAAATAGTATTAAATACACAAATTCGAATTTAATTAAATGAATATAGCCGTATTCATTTACATGTGTTATGTAAAGTACATATATAAGAAAATATAGTTAAGAGAAAGAAAATATAAAACTATTATTTCAATCGATGCGAATGTCTTGCTCGGTTAATTTAACAAGGTTCGTGAAAAAAAACTGAAACAATATAAAAAAAATGGTAGCCACACTTAACGTAGAGTCGCGTTTACCCACCCCTGGTATATAACAAATATTTAGAAGGTATACTCCGAATATAATTTTCTGGCTGGTTACATATTTTATTTAAGTTTATGAATTTATTTACTGTTTATTGTCCACCGCCAGTTATTCGCGAAATCTCTGAAGAAATAAAAAAGGATTTAAATTTTCAATGGGAGCCGCACTTTAAGAGAGGTAAAATATATGTATGTACAAGGTATGTAAAATATACATACACATATTTTAAGACGGTCACAAAAAATAAATGAACAAAAAAACAACTAAGAAAAAAGAAATTGATGACAAAGGGTCTATCCGATTCGTTTTGCAATTAAAAAAAGATCTGACCAATCAATTCAACTCACTTACAATTGCCAAAAATTCACAAAAGCAATTATTTTTGAAATGTACGTTCCAGGAATTTCATTTGTATTTTTTCGTCAAATTTAGGCTTAATTTTGTTTACAGTATAATAGAGTACATAAGCATTTTTTCATTTTTTGCTTATAACGATTATACTATTGGTTGAACTTTTGTGTTTCATATTTTTACGACTCGTTCGAATGGAAATGGTGTCGAAAGATAAAAATCCGACTTATCGAGGGGAACTTGACATGAGATTCCAGAAAGACTCAAAATAGAATTAAACAACCGTTTGGCGTCTAAAGGAGGCCGGTCCAAAATTCAAACGGCGTATAATTAATGAGAGAGGGTTTCGGGGGAAATGAACAATTCAAAGGGGATGAGTGAGCGAGGGCTTCGGCGACCACAACTTGAATTATCACTAACTTTACACGTTGGTGAAAACATTTTACGCGTGCTTCGAAACCGCCTGAGAAATCACGTCATCCTACCGGAAGTTAGTGATAATCGAAAGTGGAGTTCCCAAATCATCGGCAATTAACGGCCGGTCGTATACTGTCCCGTGCCTCGATTCACTAATCCTCTTCTCAAGTAATTATTTCCCGTTGCTCGAAAACCCTTCAAAAATCCTTCAATTAGACTTCGTACTGACTTTTTCATATCGCTTGAAAGTCAAGCAGCCTGCTCGACGTTGCTACGACTAGGTCGTAAAAGGCATTAGGAACAATCGAGATAAGAGTAAAACAAAAGAGCATAACTTGAAAACTGGCAGACTAAAGAGGGGTATTTGCCAGTGGTCTAGGACAGGTGGCCAGAAAACTAGTTGGCAGTGGCAAAGTACCGGTAAGTGGAACAATTGTTTTGTTTCGGATTTGCTCTCATACCGGAAAGCGGATGACCGAAATAAACCGGTTTCTTCCGCGTGGGCTCAGTCTCGCCGTCTCTTTTGGCTTCCTCCTAGAGCATATCTCCATCCCACAGTATTTGTACGAACAGTGAATGGAATCGGTTCGAATAAGAAAACTACTTTTAGATTAATACAGCGTGCTAGATTCGATTAGCGAGTAAAATTTATAAGGTGAATAGTTATTTTACAAGCTTAAAAAAATACTTTTCAAACAGGATGAAAAAATTGGAAACTCACTTTACCGACTCTATTTCCCTAAATGGAGATTATGTTTAAAATAAAACTAATTTTGTACAAAATAGGGTGTTAAAACTATTTTTGTTTCAATATATAAGACAAAAAAAATGTAATCTAAAAATTGCTCACTATATTCGCTCGTTTCTTCCATGGTTGCAGTCCGCTTCTATTTGACTCCCTTATTGAAATCACTCGCCGAAAACGAAAATCGGGTAGCCGAAATTTTAAATATTTTTCGCTAATGTGATTTCGAAACGTTGCACCGTCTCATAGCCGGGTTCGAAAAGATAGTTGAAATGGTGGAATTGAAAAGTCGGACGGTCGAAGCGCCCCTACCAAAAGTATAATAGGAACTAGGAACTCTAGAACTGAAATAGTATCTGGCCCGGAGAGGGAGTATCTATCTCCCTTTCTCACTCCCTCTCTCCCTCTCCCCCCCTCTCTCTCTCTCTCCATCGCTCCCTCAAACACGCGCGCACTCACAAACGCGCCCGAGTTTATTTTTAAGGTATTGTCACAGTTCTGGTTCTGGCACGGGCTGGCGTTCAACAACCGGTTGTTACGTGCCACTGCAATCTCACGACGGTCAGTAACAAATGTTTCTGCCGCCGTCAGCGGATTCGCGGGGATCTCGCGGGGCCAGAAACGACAATTGGACAGGCAGAATTGAGAGCAAAAAGGAAACTGGGTAGGCCGAAACGCGGATGGACAGATCCATATTATCAACGGAAAGCGACCGACGATCGGGAGAATCCGAAAACTATCTGGCGACAAACTTTTGGGAGGCAGACGACTCCTTAAAAAATAGAAAAGCGTTCTTTTCGCGTACCGTTCTTCTGCAGCATAACTAAGGAAAGGGATAGCGCAGTTTGCTTTGAAATGAAGAAATTTATCCCTAAGGAATGTGCCCGCGGTGAAGAGATATCAATTATAATTCTTCAGAATTTAAGTATCAGTCGCCGGGTTATATTGGGGGTAAAACTTTCACAAATGCCTCCCAGAAAAAATAATAAATTAATAAAGAAAACAATTGAGTTTAAGGTGCTAAAGCGACGAGCGGGAGAATCATACGCGTAGGACAGCTCAAATATTTGGCCTAGCCAGAATTCAGCTTCTCGGCGCTCTCAGTGTTTAAACCAAATATGGTTATTAATGACAATTTGAAGAGGAAAAATTGTTTCCAAAAAAAGTTGATCCCGACACCCAGAATCTGAATTACGGCGCGTCTTAATACTAAGTCCGCAACACACTCTGGATGCTGGGATTGCCTATGTATTGCGCCGTAAAGATGCCCCATCAAAGTTACCACTTTATTATTATTATATAAATATTTTTTAATTTAATTATTATTTTATATTAAGAAACAAAATAAATATTCGTCGTATTACTATTAACTTAGATGTTTTAATTAATTTCGGGTTTTACCTAGTCCTGAGGTGGTATCTCTCGCTACTCTTCAGTAGCTATATGTTACTAATATAGGGAAAATATAGTAAATTCACAAGAATCGGAATGTTAAATAATTTCGAACAAATTGTTGTTGAATATATTTCTGAAATAAAGTTTCAGTTGAAGCAGAACTGGGGTGAGTGTACCCCATTTTTTTTGTATGGAGTAAATACTTCAGACTTTTATAATTTAATCGCTCGAATTGTGATAAAATGCTGGCTCCGTTCCACTGATAGCGCAAAGCCTGGCTACTGGTTCTTTATAATTAAGGTTTCACCCAATTTATTCATTTGTTCGGAGATAGTGCACAGAAACACTGGTACATAAAACTGCTGTAATTAAATAAAACAGGGCCCGAATGATTGTATTATTCTGTTTAGAATTCCAATTAAAGGCAAATCGGTCCAAATAAGCACTTTCATGTTTCACACAACGAACGGGAGTCAAATTGAACCCGAGTTCGAACTGAACAAAATGTACGGCCGAAGCCAATGTAAATCTTCACTGAATTTGGAATTATATAATTGGGTTGAAAATGAGGGAAACCGCGGTCAGAACTTAAAAAAACGTGATTAGGAACAAAGCCAAGCCGAGACTTTCATTCATCTTTTTACACAACTTACGGAAATATTATAATAATACTATGCCTCGGTGTGCGTAAATTAATTCGAGTGTTGTACGCCCAAATCATTTTTTCATTCTCCCTTCTTACTGGCATGAGTGAAAGTTTTGCTCTCAATGCCGCCTGGAAACGGGTTCTTTGGCCTTACTCCTGAACTAATTTATTCCCCCACACGCGAATATTCATTTGAAATTTTCAGCAGATTTACAGTTACCATAAAAAACAATACCATTCGAAATTATATCATGTATTTCATTTTATATGTGGTGCCTGATTACAAACGGACAACTACTGAAGGTGGCGGGGCACCATCACAAACAAGGCAACTCGAATAATCAAACGATGTAGGTTAATTACAATACGATCTTTTTTTAATTTTAATTTTTCATTTAAATAAAACTTGTACCGGTACTTGATTGTCAGGCGGGAGCGCTCTGAAACGGTGCCAAAAAAACCCCTACCGGTTAATAATGGAAGCGGGCTCTATGACTAAAATAGACAATTAGAGAGGGAAAAACTTGGCCGGATCGCCGACATGCAAATAACTCACTGGATTTTGGACTCTGGTGTGTAAGCCAGAAAACCTTTCAATCCCGGACAAACTCATCTTTTATTCGATTACCGGTGAAATTTGAACGCCAATAGGGAAGGCAAAGAAAACGGATGTCGTTTTCACTAATTCGCCATAATAACAGTTAATAAAGAGCACAGAACTTTGAAAGAGGCTTTGAAGATTGTTCGATTTATACACTAGATCGTATATGTTAAATATTTTGAGAATAATTCTTCGCTTATTTGTTCTGGACAGATTTCGGCCGCAGTGAGTACATCGGCATAAGTATTTCACAACTCAGTACATTTTGAGGGATTCGGTAATTAAGAGCTGATTTAAAAATAAATAATATAGTTTTATTGTTTATACGAAAACTTCGGAAAGTCTACTTTGCGTTTATTAAGTTGACGGAGCGCTACTGGCATTGCTGTGAAGCCACCGGACTTTGCCAATCCCATGACCAAATAAGTCAGAATACATAATAAATACCCACAACTATTATGAAAGATTTTCAAACAATATTGGAGGCGTCATACAAGTAATGTTCATGTAAAATGCATGGATAATATAATCTGTTTCGAATTTAAATTATTTAAAGTTTCCGACCGCTACTGACGATGGCGAGAAGCCGAAAACGGTCCAGCCTTGGATACAGGAAAACGCGAAAGTAACGATAATATGTACATGTTGTAAATTACTTTAAAACCGTTTGCCGTACACTTGAATATATTATTTGGGAAAAATTATTTCACGAAAATTCCGAGTTATTATATTTTCAGCAGTGTATAACCAAAAAAAGTGGCAAGATTATCAATAGTTATAGGCAAGTGTGGTCAGAAAAAAGTCTTTCTTTCCCCCGATTAATGTGTAATACAATGGCATCTTCTCATTTTCTTTTGATAAAAAATTACATAGAATAATTCTTGGGGGAGAATTGGGGAACCCGAAACCTATTTTGTGATGGCAGTAAATGCGCTAGTAATTATCATTTGAACACAACAACGGTATACTACTAACGACGGAGAGAAGGCGTCAAAATTAGGCATAAAATAGGGTAAGTTATATTTGATGATGTTCGAATTAAGGTTTCAATTTTTTCCTTCTCCCATAATTTTTCTCTTAATATGACGTAGAATTATATTAACTAAATAAAATTTAGGTTAAAATAAATAATTTCTTAAGGCTGTCTAGAGTTTAGAAGAGACAGTTTAGAGTCGGACGGATAGAATTAAAACGGTATTCGTCTGTAGACTTGGTTATTTTGATAGACGGTTTCCAGCTGTCTATTTTTAAGTTTGATTGTCGTTTCCAAACAGTGTTGCCAGTCTCGGGATTCGATTTGCATTAGTTCACTTTTCTTTTTTTACGTTAAAGGAGAGACCCTAAGCGCGCCTTAGGTAGACAATCGTTACTGTAAAACTTTATATAGCGTACCAAAATTTTGATGATAAATCGAAATGGACATTTCGTTGTTATTATCTGTGCACTGAGGGGCTGAATTTATCGTTCATTAATCAGATTTTTTATATTAGGCACTGACAAAAATTAAATACATGACATGTAACCAACAGCTAACAGTAATTCACTTCATAACGACGTGTGGGAAACGTGAGAAACAAAAAACACTCAAAAATACACTCAAAATAGAAAAAAAATGACCCAGAAACAATGAAGAAAACAACAAAATATCTAAAAGACATAGGACTGATATATAAAATATAAGGGATCCCCACCATCCAAGACGTCGTATAGCGCAATGCACATTTGTGCCTTAAGGGAAATAAAGGAAAAACAATACATGACAGTGCATGTAATAACTGTAAGGTCTAGATACAAATATTTGGATTCTATAGGTTATAATATTTATTTGTAAATAATTTAATTTTTCGACATAATTTCCACTTAGAGAGATTCACATGGTCTAGCAGATTTCCAATTTTTTCACCCCGTCGGAAATGTATTTTTTTCAATGCTTGTAAAATAATGTATTCACACTATTAACTTACTAATCAAATCCCCTCGTAAGTACTCAATTTCGTTAGAACCATCCACACTAGAGATACTGTAAAACAATATGGGACTGCCGTGTACTAAAACTAATTTGACTATGCTGTAAATAAATTTAAAAAATAAATTATATTTGAAAACATTAGACTGCGTGTGTTTGTAATACAAATTCAAGCCTTGTATAAAACAAATATTCCCCCTCAACAGAAGAGTCAATGAATAGAAAAGGAAATATAGCTATAAACAAACAAAAACCCATGTTTATGTCATGTAACAAACAGCCAACAGTAAATCACATTATACTTAAAATTCCTAAAAGACACAGGACTGAAATAAGAGGAAACGCAAGGCATAATTACGCCTAAAATATATTAAAAAAATGTCTCCCCCTTAATTTTGCTCAATTAATTTTGCTGCTGAATTAATTTTGCTTAATTCAATTCTTAATTTTGTTAGACGTTATTGTTTTTGTATTACACTATCCATCCTTCAGATCAAATATTTCAAGTTAGTATTAGTTCCAATATTTTTCAGTTACGACATGCTTTTCGACGGTGCTGATCCAACAAGGTCTCATTATGTGCCTAATTACTACTAATAAAATATTTTTTTTATCATATCGAGCTTGTAAGAACCCACGTATGATGAATATTCCCGACGGGAAGGTTATTACTGTTTACCTGCCTCCGGCTGTGCTCATGGGCTTAACCTGCCATCCTTTCAAGTTTTAAGTTCGAGTTCAAACTTTTTAGGGGACATGCGAGTCGTCGTACAGAGGGTATTATCGGCCAACGCTTCCCGTCAGTTTTAGCTTATTTTTATTAATTTTTTTTCTAAAAAGTAAACACCGGGGACTATTACAGTATAACCTTCTGATGATTGGTTCATTCGAAATGTTTAGGGTCACTAGAGTCCTAATTCCTAAATTGTGGGCCATTCGATAGAATGATATTGACAGCTTGCTTGTCTGTAATAAAAACTTAAACTATGCAAAAACCTAATAGAATACTTAATTATAATCTAAGTATTAAATATACAGATTTTTACGTAAATAACAGTTTTTTAAAATATACACGCTTTAAATATTTCACAATTGTTGCTAAAGAAGTCAAAAGATTCTCAATTAATTTGAAATCAGTGTAATTAAACTTGCCTCACTAATGTGTGTAGTTGTATTTGGCTGTAATATGGGTCAGTACAATGTGGGGATTACCTCAATGGAAGGAGATGAAAGTCTGTAATAAAAAAGTATATTATGTACTAGCATATTAAACTAGCACATTTAATGTCCAGTTGTATAACTTATAATGTCAACTCTCGATCTAGTTTCATATACTGTCATTATTATTATTAGTTATTTTTCTGTTTTTAGTTGATGGAGAGATCATCAATGAAATTGGGAAAGGCCTGTGTCTCTTAGTCGGGATATCTAGGGATGACACAAGAAGCGACATTGATTTTATGTAGGTACCCCGCTTATATCCTATTAGTGTATTATTTTAGATACTAGGTCCCAAACAAAAAATGAAAATGGACAAACATAACATTTACAATCTCTGCCTAGTAACCAAACATATATCCTGTTAACACTCTCACTACCGGGTCCGTTTACTGGGTGTCATGTCCCTTCAAAAAAATGTCAGACAATTAATTTAATCAGTTTTATTAGTTGAACAAGAGAGCATAACTCATAATGGTTTATGATTTAAATGAGAGGTTTTCAAATTAGTAATTTGAAAGTCTCCCGGCACAGAGTTAATTACTGAGCTGGCCTTGTAGTATCTAATCTAAAACTCTTAGTTAAGCAAAATGATGAATCCATTAAAAGTACTGAATTCTAATTCAAGTTCAAAAGCGATTGGTGGTCCAAATTTAAAATCAGTTACAAATTTAAACCGAATAACTGGGAAGAGCTCAGTAGAATTTAGTCAGGTAGTTTGTTCCTAAACTTCCCAACTGCAATACAGTTGTAAGGCCACAGCTCCTGGGTACAATTTGTGAGGTGCCTTTCTATAAAGGGAGAAGGTTTAACAAAAATTAGCAATTGAAGAAGAATTCCAAAATCATTGGTGATTGGTGACTCAGCTTAGCCGAGTAAGCTCTGGGTTTGAATCCTTACTATTCTAATAAATTTTTAATTTTTTCAATAATTTCAATTTTTTTTAAGGGTGAAGAAAATTTTGGGGTTGAAAATTTTCGAAGACGAACAGAACGACAAACGTTGGTGCCGAAGCGTCGTCGAAACCAACTACGAGATACTCAGCCTAAGCCAGATAACACTCTATCACACTTTCAAGAGTGGCACTCGGCTCGATTTTCACAAGGCTATGCCACCCGAAATGTCGGCCCCTTTCTACGACGAATTTTTGAACCAACTCAAGGCAAACTACCGGGAAGACAAGATCAAGGGTAAGCAGAGTGGACATGCGGATTTTCTACATGTCTTAATTGGGTGAATGTGAAATCACTTTGCGAGTTTATTTTCTCATTTATTAGCACAAGAGATGCCAATATATAATGACGGCAGGTTATTAAGGAAGGAGAATTACTTTGAAGGACAATATTAAAATAGCACTAGTAACAAATAGAGAATAATAATGGAGGAGGGCCCCACTGACTTTCATCATTTTTTAAAAATTTTATTTAAGCCCTTTTTCTATTTTTCTGGTATATTTAAATCATAGAGCATTATTTTATCTTATGGGGAAATCGTAATTATTTTAAGTAAATAATCTAACTAAAATAATAATTCTTTTTAAATAATTATAATTACTTTTTTTAAATTCAAGCGGATTACCTCACTTCCTAAATTGCTATACTGGTTGCAATTTTTTTTGCCACTATTAAAACATAATCTGTCTGGTTTAGAGACAAAAGGCCACAAAAGGAATAAAATTTGAATCTCAACACACCATTTTTTAATTATATGAATAAGCAATTTTCGGGGGGAACAATATACACTCATTTATGCTAAAAAGGCAACATTATTAATGAATTTAAATACCTGTGCTATGTTTTTGTGATGTTTCTGCTTGCTGCTTCATTTGCTAGACGGGTTTCGGCTGCTTGCCGTTCAGTAGACTGGTCAGTTCCATTTGTCAGTGCTGTCACTGCATTTTTACTGTGGCCACTGGAACACAAGCAAAAATAAAAAACAAAGGATAGGTTATAGGTTCTTAACAAATGAAAATTACATTCACAGGAGGGCCATGTAACATAAATAAATAAATGTTAGATAGCAGTAAAGGGAAATACTGTTAGGGAAGGCCTACTGTGTAATGGTAGATCTTACTCATACCTTTCAAGGAAGCCTCCTTTTTCCTATAATTTTTATTTTTGGTTGATTTGTTTCAGAGAACAGAATTTCTCCTATAGCCGAGTATTCTTTTTCAGGACAATGTCAAAAGTAGTATACGTGTGCTCTCAACGTGTAAAGTAAAAATAATATGAGATGTTTAAATATTTACCTTTTCACCGATAATACGGGGGGCTGAAGTAGTATTTGTCCTAGTGTCGACACATTTTAGATTCCTTGGCTATCCATATTTCAATATATTTAATGTAATATAATTTCAATAGAAACTATTTTCTTTTATTGTGCCACAACTGTATGGTAAGAACTATCTAGCTAAGGACCGAACCAGTGATAAAACTTATATATTTGTTTTTTATATTCAGTGGGAGCATTCGGCAAAAAGATAGTTGTCGGTATACAGAATGACGGTCCAGTAACAATTGTGCTTGAATCTCCAAGCAAGCAAGAAGAGCAGGACAAACAGCAGGCAAAAAAAGGTAACAGCAACAAACCTAAATCAAAAGAACCCAAGGGGAGTAACACAAGTCAGCCCCCGCCTCAACCAAGTTCAACACAGCCACCTCAACATTCAACTGATAAATAACTATTTATCACATTGTAAATAAGAGTTAAAATAAATTATTTATTATTTTTCAAATTTCCATGTTGTAAGTTCATTTCTTTATCCTTTCCCTGAGGCCAATACATGTTCCCTTCCTTAAAAACGGGGCAAATTAGACCTGCTGAAATCCAAATTGATAAAAATCAAAGCAAACAAAAATTACGTTGTGCATAAAATATTTAAGAATTTAGCTTATGTTAAGATCAGTAAATACTAGAAAGAATGGCTTACAGGAAACCTGTTAATTTAAAATTGGCTACTTCAAAATATATTTTTGAAATTAACTAACACTTAGGTTATGCCTACAGTTTCTTAATAATCCTTACAAAGATATTTTCTGACTAATTTGTTTACTATATGTTAGGACAACAAATTCATTGATACAGTACAATATATAGTAGAATAACTAAAAAACTCCAGTGTTATTATCTTATGTATTACCATGCTATAAAAAATTAAAAAAGTTATAAACCAATGTCTTGTTCATTTTATATTTATTCCTTATTTTTAACTCTATATTTGTTATTGTATATAATTTTTTAATGAACTAGCTCACTAAAGGTTCAATAACTCTAAATGCAATTTATATTGAATTATTAATAATAAAGCAGAAACTGAATTTTTGCATTATGATTATGAAGAAAATATGAAAATTTAATTAATGAATTATATTTGCGCATATTACTGTTGCATATTAAATCATAAAAGTGATTATGGTATGGTTTAAATATAACACATTTGCTTTCCCTGTTGTAACAATTTGGTTGTATATGTCAATTTGGTACTTATGTATTATAGAATCAAAGTAATAAAAGATTTAGAAATTATGCAGTGGACAGGATACAAAATGCAATTGGCTGTTGTGTTCCTGATATTAAAACTCTATAAAAACTCTATAAAAAAATTTCATCGTAAGCACGGCTAACCTACATACTACGAAATCTGAAATTTGTTTCTGAATAATACTTTAATGAAACTGTTATTTCTTAAATATAAATATTTAGAACATCATATATACATTATAAACAATAAAATAAAGGTTTGTATTACCTGTCTAATTGTGCTTACCTTAGTGGAAACATTTACCAAGGTTATCTTAACTTATGTAAGTTTACATCTTAGAACGGAATTTATATTCAGAAATCATGTAGGATGCATGCTTAGTACTAAAATTAAAGTGGTTATAATAATTAAATCATACAGGAATTAACCTAGTATTAAAATACTGTTTGAAATGTCCTTTCTTACCTTATGTTTCATTCACCAAATTTTGCAGATATAATTCTTACTTCTGTATTATTTATCAATAGAATTGGCTCACTATTAACAAAATACAATTAAACATGCGTTAAATTACTTCAATTTACTGCTGTAACTTATTTTAATCCACAATTTAATATATTTGGTAAACAGCAAAGCTGCGTTGAGATTGGACAGTCCTGCCACCTGGCGGCGAATTTCTGCACTACTCACACAGTGTTGCCATTATTGAGTTCTAAATTTTTTCTTCATCATGAAAAACGTTTACAACCAACCACTTTTTTAAATAAAATTTTCAATATGCACAAGGCCTAAGAAATCACGGCGATTCTAAATTGAATGGTAATCAGTTTAATTAAAAATGCCTCACTAATGTGTGTAATTGTTCTGTACGTTTCTGTAATGCACCATGTTGAGTGTACATCGAGAGAAGGATATGCGGAAATTCATCGACAAACAAACATTTATTTCGATCCAATATATACAAAGCAGTTTGTTGAACAGCATGTATAAACAAACGCAGGGACAAACGCGGTCCTTCTAAATTTTACAAACACGTCAAATAAATATACACTTTATACTATATCAATGCCTTTTTCTAGATCAGTAGCTAGGGGTAACTTTTGTTTTTAATCTCAATAAATCTCTACTGTATTCTAAATGTAATATGCTTTTACATTTATGTACAGGGTTACATTTTCTTCAGGTATGAATAGCACAGGTTGGCGGTGTTCGTTGATGTGTATTTGCAATAACGAACACAAGTATGTAGCACCAATAACAACTATCGGAAACATTTCTGCGACGAATATCATCACAATTTTCCCACTCAACAATAACACTAAGGACTAAAACAATTGCTGTCCATTCATAACAACCGAATTTCCTTATTGTAGACTTCATATTAGCCTCAGTTCTAAATTTGCCAAGTATTTCCATTAGGGCATTTCTTTTTATTCTCCGCAATAAAGAAGTATTGTTCCGATTTACAGTAATTATCGGATGATTTTTTTTTATAACACCCTGAATCCACGATGGGTAAACAAGGATACTCCATAGGGAGTAATAAAATCGGGGAAAAGTCAGGATAATGTCGTTAGGTAATCGATAACCGGCATTTCACTTTGTGCCGCTTATATTTCATCACTTGTATTAAAGTTAGACCAGTTTACGTCTCCCGCCATCGTCAGTAGCAATCCTCTTACTGCATACAATAAATGATATTCCGTACTCACAAACAAATATGTTAATTTAAAATTTGCTTATCGGCGGTACTCCTTCCTGTAATCCTGACGATGGAAGACAACAAAACTTTTTCATATTAGAGACAACAACACGGTAAAACATTCTGTTCGCTCAAATTAACATCTATAGAATAGTACGTACTTCAAGTCTATTTAAAGACAATATATCACACCGATTTTGTGGAATATGCAATATTACTTACAGAATTTAAGGTTTTTTCGCCGTCATACTTCCTACTAGCTATGGCGAGAAGCCGAAGGTTTTTTTTTATGATATTAATATGGTTTATAGAGTCTACCGGTTGAAATTATCAGTAGTGTACAGTGAACGGAATGCTAGTGGGTTTTTTAGCCAGGCTTTCACCGTTATCTGTCCCTCCACCGCGAATACCTGTCTACCTTGCTTCAGTGTTCAGAATCCGGGCCGCGGTTCCGATTGTCCAGGTGGTCCATTCGCTCAGTTGTTTAGAGCGTCCGCTGTGACCGTGTTGAACGAGAGCGAAGTGAGTATCGAACGCCTGTTGGGGCTGACTCCGAGGTTCTCCCAGTTGATCCAGGAGAGGCGCGCTGTCAAATCTGCCACAACAGAACGACTAAATTATTAACCGTTAGACAAAAGACTCACCTGGAATCCCCATACCCGACTGAAAAGAACAGATCTAAATCGCAAATTTGGACTGTGAGACCTCTTTTAAAACTACATCAAAACTTACAATAGTCAACAAACTGACAATATATAAAGCCAGACGGAATAGAACTTTGGGGTTCCGCCAAGAAATCCAACATCGCCCGCTTCCAGAGATTCCAATCAAAAGTCCTTCGTACCATCCTTAATGCTCCCCGGTATGTTTCTAACCGAACAATCCCATAATGACCTCAACATACCGACAGTCGACGAAGTCGCAAAATCACGCTTCCCTAAATTCCACTCCCGCCTCTCTCCAAATCCAAATCCACTCGTTCAGTCCCTTTCCTCTTCTACCCATCCATTATCCCCGCCGCGTCGGCTTAAACGCCACTGGCCCAGAGATTTTAACTTTATTTATTATTTGTAATGCAAAATGCAAAACTTAAAATATTTATTTCGCATTGCACATAATAAAGAAAACTAGAAAAAATCACTTTTCATTCCATATAAGAAATAAGTTTAAAAAAAACATTGATTTTATATTTCAAATAATAGTTTAAAAATCTCTGAATAGTATAAAATATGATTTTGTACTGCACATAATAAGTAGTTTTTAAAAGAATTATTATTAACTATATCTCTATGGTGCTATGCGCTTTTAAAACATACGATTTTGTATCACGCATAATAAATAAATTTAAAAGAAAACTGATTTTGTATTGGACATAATAATTAAAAAGATTGATTTTGCATTGCGCACAATCCTTTAAAAAATGATTTATTGTACATAATGAATGGAGTTTTATATTTCAAATAATGAAGTCAAGTAATAAAATGATTCTGAGGAAGGGTTTGGGACGAGCGGAAAGACGGGAAAGAAATTCGTGAAACCGAGATTTTATGATTCGGTCGACTGTAGAGGTATGTTGAGGTCGTGGTCATACCAGGGAGCATTGAGGATGGTTCGAGGGACTTTCGATTTGAAACTCTGGACGGATGACTCGGTGGATCCCCATAGTTCGATATATATCGGTTAAATATATTGTCAATTTGTTAGCTATAGTTTTGAAGTGCTTTTCAGTGGAGGTCCTAACCGATAGTTAAAATATTTATTTATTTTTTTAACATTATTTATTGTACAATCAACTATATGCTCGTTATAGGTACAATGGCGGTTTGTCTGACTAGTTTTGCTCAATAAAGACGCCATCCAGTGATGGTACTTTTGACCTGTATCCGGCCTACAGACAGTCTCTGGGCCAGTGGCGTTTAAGCCGATGCGGCGGGGATAGTGGATGGGTAGAAGAGGAAAGGGACTGAACGAGTGGATTTGGATGTGGAGAGAGGCGGGAGTGGAATTTAAGGAAGCGTGATTTTGCGACTGTCGGTACGTTGAGGTCATTATGGATTGTTCGGTTAGACAAATACCGGGGAGCATTAAGGATTGGGGACAGACGCTTCGGCTAAACAGTAGTCGGATAGCTGTTGGTCTTCCTTAACTCTGAAGAAGCTTAAAATATTTATTGTGGATTGTAAATGTACGTATCAGTTGCTCACCACTGGTGTTCCATTCGGCCCTCTCGAGGGAGTCTCCGCCGGTGGCGAGGGTCTTCTCGACGTAGTGGAGGGGATCGCAGTCGGCCGCCAGCACCTCCCTCAGCAGGGCTATGTAAGCTATGGCCAGACGGAGCGTGTCGATCTTGGAGAGCCGCTTCTCGTACGGGAACGTCGGCACGTGTCCCCGCAGCTCGTCGAAAGCTGAGTTTATACTGCTAAATACCCACATAAAATTAGATTAGACAATGTGACGGGTTTCGGCGCCTCGCCACAGTCAGGGCCGACGCCCGATTTCTTGGATATATATTTCGTCGGTCGGATACGCGGCCGTTATGAAACAGCGGTTCTTGACCATTTCAAGTGGTCGGGGCCCCTAAAAAATGTGTGTATATTTCCGAAAAAAAACATTCATCGCGTAAAGAAACACCCCGTGTTTGATGAGTGACCGGCTTCCGGTAAGATCGCGCGTTGAGATATTCTTCATTTAAATAATTTGCTGGCGGAAGCCGAAACGGGGTAAATCGTATGAGCTATTGGGGGAGGTTGATCGCAAAAGTGACCGTATTCCGAACACCGGCGACACAGAGATGTCCTCCGGTTCCGTCTGCCCGCCGTCGTCAGTAGCGTTTTCTGAGCCGCTTAACAGAGTCTGTAAGCGTCCGTATAGTTCATCGGATTTACGAGCGAAGAAGTATTACTGAACGAACTGCTTGCGACCGACAGTGGCGAGAACCAGAAATCTTAAGCCTAAGTCCAAATAGGCGGTGGAAGGCGACAGGAAAATCGCCAGAGATGATATTCCGTACCCTCGCGGACCCCCAGACAAGTATCTTAAATTAATTTAATATGTAAATAAATAACAAAATAAATATTTAATACGCAAATATATATAGTTATAAATAAATTCCTAGCTTATTGTGGAGTTGGCCGGCTAGTCAAAGAATAAATCGCGTAATATAAAATAATTTTGAAAAATTCATTTAATGAGGAAGAAACGTTACTACTGTTACTGTGCATTGTTCACAAATAATGCTCGGCCGTATTTAAAATCGTCAATAATTATTCCTGATATTTTAACGCTATTATATCCTGTATTAATTTGTACTTCTAGGGGAGTTCACTGTTGTGACTTGGATGTGTAATATTTGACTAGGACTGAGTTTCGAAACTGTGAAAGAATTTATGAAATATCTGTTCGCAATTGGGAATGTGTGCGTGCATGTGTGTGTGTGTGTGTGTGTGTGTGTATGTGCAATTGTACGACAATTTGGACACTCATCGACTGGGAGTATCGGATTTCAGTTTTTCCTTTAGAACGGAAGGCAGCGGAATTTTTGTATTCGAAATTCATCTGTTATTATTTATTTATAATTCAATAGGTGGGGGGGGGGGATGAATCAAAACGAAAACTGACTACAAAATTCGACAACGGACTAGAATTTTTGCTTTGATACCGCCAAAATATATCTTGGTGTTATCTGATAAAATCTTTCGTGTGGATGTATGCACGTATATGGAATAAAACTGGTACGTACTCTGTTTAAGGTACTTCCGGGCTAAAATCTTTCTGCACTCCCCCGTTTCAACAATAGCGAACAATTTGTAGCGAACGTACGTTTGTTAACAGTGTGTCAGCAAGTACGTCTGTCGTAGCGTACTATCGCGTGTACAGTACTCAGAAAGTACGTCGGATATTTTACTGATGGCGATAGGTGGATATTTTACTGATGGCGGATCTGGATGGCGATAGGTTGAAACCGGGCTCTAAAAACCGTGGAATTTTTAATTTAAAGGTTATTTTAATTTAAAATCTAGGTAAATTAGCATTCTAAAAGTTTAAAATGTTATAACGGGTGAATCATATTTAGGAATTGGATTTCTACAATAAATATTAGAGTTGAATTAAAATTATAATTTTAAATCTGACATTTTTTTAATTTTTATATACTCCTGGAACATGGAATACAAATTCACCGACGTTCTACATTTGATATTTGTCAATCGGAAAGTTTGATTTATGCTGAGATGTGAGTTCAAAACCGGCCTAGGAAGGGCCTGCGACATAATGCTACTACTTTTAGCGCAATGTATATCAGTATCCTGCCCCCGGTTGGGGATCTACCATCTCAAGTGGGTCTATCTTCCCGATCCCACTTTAATTTTACAAAAGGGGACGAACGATAACACAGTTCGTCAAAACCGGATTTATCTGATTGAGGCGATCTGGGGGGGGGCGGTTGATTCTCGAGCACTCCGGCGAGTATTGTGCCCCCCACGTGCCAGGACGAACTATTTCACTCGTGTTAGTAGTGTAGGCTCTCGGCGCGGTATTCAGAGCAGAGCTTTCACAAAAAAATTGAGAACAGTGAAAGACAGCGATACTAGTGACAGTAGTAGATGGCAATAGCAGTATTCCAGATATATACGGCTTTAAAGCGCCAGAAGTAGCTGCGGGGGACCTCCGTCAGTTACTGCTTTTTAACGCATAAACTTATTATCAAAGTAATTTGACACAAATTTTAGTTTCATTCTCTATTAGCATGCTGCCAACGTGTCGCTCTCGAGACTGCCCGGAACAAACGAAATTGAACGATTCGCGGTGAAGGAAGTAGCCGCAGTCATAAAACGGATCCTGACAAAATAGTCGACCGACAGAGCGAGTCAAGGGCCGACCCCCTGAAGATGGAGCTCGAAAAACTGGGAAGAGAAGTCAGAAACTTTAAATATTGTACAGTACCGGTATACGACAGTGTCACTGTCAAATATCTATCAGAACTTTGAGCTGCAGTTTTTTTTAAATTACATTAAACGAAATTAATAATTTACAACTGTAATCCAACCTGGAATAGGGAATCGATCTAATCCTTAATGTCTCTAAGCAAACAATTCATCATCCCCCCCCCACGCTACTGTCCCATAGATCTTCTTACGCAGTCGTAAAAGTGCCACCACTGGGTGACTTCTTTTATCTTGCCAGCGACGTCAACAAAAAAGTCATTACATCAATCTATTTACGACTAATACAATTAGTTGATTGTACAAAAAATAGGGTAAATATTGGTACCATCCCAAAAGGAGTTTCAGTTCGAGTTGTCTGGAGGAAGAAGAGATTGTGTACGGGGTATGTGTGTTCGTTTTGTGTTTGTGTTTGTGCCTGGGGGCTGGGAGGGCCTCTTACATTTTGACGGGTGGCGGCCTGTGTTCGGGAATGGCGGTGTTCATTGGTGATGTTGATGTGTTCTGTTCTGACCTCAACATCCTCTTCCTCTCCCTTATGTTGGCCGCCTGCCTCTGCACCCTGTACGGGCTGCCGCCGCCTCCGCTCGAACCGCCCCTCCCGGACCCGGTCCTGTTGCTGCCGTTGTTGTTGTTATTGTTGTTGTTGTTGTTGTTGTTGTAGTAGTCGGCACCGGGTTCTCCCTCGTCGCCCACGAACACTCCTGCGAGAAAACGCCAACTTATTTATTAACCCTTTCGCGGCGAACAGCGCCTTTAGGCGCTCAGCTATAGATGCTCACTCTCAGCGAACAGCGCCAGAAGGCGGTCATCCGGAGACGCTCTCTTCGAACAAAGGCGCTATTCATTTGTTATCACTAACTGCCCAATAATGTCCATTAAGTCTTTTGTTTTTGACGTACTAGCAGCATACGCTTCTTGTGCAAAGGTTTTTTTACCTAATCAAATATAATTATCCACACATTTTGCCCCGATCATGGACAAACGGACGACGAATATGAGCTACTATAAGAGAAATCTTTCAACTTTTCTGTTCCGAAAATATGGTTGAACATATTGTAGGAGAGAGCGATGCTTATTATGCCACGAAAACTGTACGCAGTAGACACTCAAGATTGATGGCATGGAAAAATACAAAAGTGCCCGAAATGTATCGATTTTTTGCTCTGTCGATGATAATGTCGAGAGTAAAAAAAGTATCGATAGAAGAATATTGGTCAACCGACGACTAATTATGAACGGAACGTTTTCCACGAATAATGACAAAAAGACAGGTATAAATCTCAGAAGGTGTGCTGCACTTTCATGATAACAATGAAACGACAAATCGAGACGCGCTAATAAAAATTCGGAGCATCATCGAGAGACTGCGAAATTCTTTTTCACGAGCGTTATGTCGTATTATGTCCGCGCGGTCGATCTTGCATCGGCTGCTTAGAGCGCAACTCATTTCTGAGCGCTCCGCCGCGAAAGGGTTAGAACTCCCCGGTATCTCAGCAATCACATACCTGGAAATTAGACCCCGTCTAGACCGGTGGTCTTCAAACTTCGTCGACTCACGACACCCTTATAATTACGAGCATTTTTTGATTTTTTGGGGGGGAACCCCATCCATAGATCTTTTCAGCTGTTGCAGTCTTCTGTTGTCCAAGTGAAAAATGGCCGGACAAAGTAGAGGACATAAAAAATCAAAGAAATCGAAGCGGAGAGGGAGAGGGAGAGAGAGAGAGAGAGAGAGAGAGAGAGAGAGAGAGAGAGAGAGAGAGAGAGAGAGAGAGAGAGAGAGAGAGAGAGAGAGAGAGAGAGAGAGAGAGAGAGGGAGAGAGAGAGAGAGAGAGAGAGAGAGAGAGAGAAAGAGAGAGAGAGACTGTTCTTCAACATCCGAGAGAAACTGAAGCAAATAGGACAGATGTATCTTGTTGCGGTAAGCGGTAACTTATCAAGCAGACATCAAAATATCTTGAGAGTGTCCCCTATGGTGGATACTCAAAATCAAGTTGTTTTCAGTCTTTTTCCGTTTTATAACGACTCGTGTAATCTTCCAGAGAAGCAGGATCTGGACATTAAAAAATGTATCTTGACTTTGGCCCCCCTATTCAAAATGGCGGAGTCGAAGTCTTATTTGAAATTTGTCGCATGCGCGTGCGCTTTAACAGTAAAAGCGGTTTCTACAAGGAAATATCAAATTTATTAAGCCTTTTATAGAAAAACCGCGACCATACGCTCAAACAAGAAATGCACAGTCATACAAGATGGAGCTCGAAAAACTGTGGATCGTAGTTAAATACCATATACTACAAGGATACAATTTGCCAGATCGAAATAGAGATCAAAAACATGACATGCAGTTTATAAATAGAAATTGAGGTTGACGAAAGTACTAGAGTATTAATAATATTCATTGTTAATTATATTTGTATTTTGTGAAACTAAAAACAGAAGGAATTAATCATTTACAACTGTATTTTGGGCCTAGGGAATCGATTTGCGGGCTCCTATAAAATATAATCATCGCAATCCATAATCCTTGGTGAAATCGTTAAGGCCCCATCTTGTGGTCGAACCTCGCAATGCGTTTCAATTTGAATTCCATGAAACTAGGGAGCTTCTGGATATAAATCCTTCCGTACCAACTCGATATTGCCATAATTCCAATATTTAATTCGAGTGCTGCGAGGGAGCTTGGTAATATAATTACAGTGTGTTTGTCCTATATTTTGGCAATAAATTTTGCAAATTTCAGAGTTTCAATCAATCAATTTCTCGTTTAAATCAGGAAGAAATCGAGAACTCCGTTCCGACCGAGTTAGGTTAATGGAAAGTGTCACCGGTGGGTGTCATTTCTTCATCATGAGGACCGTGTCGGGGCGATACTTGAATAAATTGCGCTTATGGCTCGTAAGATTGTTGATTGTGCAATAGAAAAAAAAAAGTTAAATAAACTAGATAAAACCGTACCTTGATGGTGAGCGGCCAGATAGGAGGGTATCGAGTGTTGTTGGGGAGCAGTGTTGCCGCCTCCGTTGCCGCTGCCGCCGCCTCCGGCGTTTACGTTATTGTTATTCGATGAGGGGGGGCTGGTCGTGGTCGTAGATGATGCCGTCCTGGTGGCGTAGATGCAGCTCGGAAGATCCATATCTTCGTGCTCCACTCCCGAACCGTGTCTGTCCATGTAGTACCTTCCGCTCTTGCTGCCGAGAGTAACAGAAAAGTGTTACTAATTTGATGAAAATTAGCTCAGTGAATTCCCCTTAGTTTTATCAGTCAATCCCTTAAATCTAGATTTCATCGAAATGATCGTTGCTCCTGAAATTCTTTCAATTTTTCCTATAATAATAATAAGATGATTCACAAGTTGGAGTGATGGCCGCACTGCTTGGTAACTTAGCGAAGACAAATTTTTAAATTAATTACTTAACCTATTTCCTAGTTCAGGAACTACCCGGGATTAGTGGAAATAAATAATAATAAAAAACTGAAATAACAAGTTTTTGTCAGGATGTATGCACTTGGTAAGCGTGCCTTGTATCCACCCGGGACGAAAAAGTGCATGAGTACGCTGAACCAGTGCAACAAATATAACTGTACGGGGAATGAGAATGATTGCATGAAGCGCAATATTACCAGTTCAAAATTACGAAAAAATAATATACATATTCGAAAAATATTCAGAATTTGAACTAATTTTTGTCGAGTACGTCTAACTCTGCGAGTGGTATGCGACAAAAATAGGTCCCAGTCGAAATCGTCATATCGTTAAAATTACGTTCGACTGTATAAACATAACTTGGCCTAATACCTTATAATAAATTGTACACTATTTAGTATAGTAACTAAAATTATTACGAATTATTATTATTATTAAGAATTGCAGTCTCAAACTTGGCGTCTCAAGTCTGAGGTGTTTTGAAGTACCATACTTTGAAGTCCCGCATTCCGTCTCCGCTCGCCGGTATGATCTCTTGCCAGACCGTTTTCGGCTGCTCGCCATCTTCAGTAGCTCCGGTCTACCATGAGATCGGAAGCGATCATAAAATAAATTACCTAAATAAAGGTCAGAGAATTAGTACCTTTCATGATGGCTGAAATTCTTCCTTCATAATGCCAGGCGTGTAACTTGGACGATGTACCGGCCGACTCCACTCCTAAGTACCTGCGGGTACTCAATTAGAGAGGCGGGAGACGATGAGCGATGAAAACGGAAGTTAAACGGTCCCCAGGGGTGTACAGAACTAAGTCCCTCGAGATTGGAAAGTGAGGATCCCCCCGGGACGGGGTCCTGATTTATACCGGGGGTTGGAGGGCCTCGTCGGACACACCCCTCTTTCCTGATTGGCCGACACCGACCACGCCCACATCAACCCCTAGAAATAAAATCTATACATTACCCTCCCCTTGATCCTGTACGCTGGAGTGGGCGGATGGAAACTAAATTGTTTTCGATTTCGACATTTAATTCCCCTTCTAAGTACCCGATTTGATAACGACATCCTAAATTGGCTGAACCTCGGACAACTGGATTGAGGTTTCGCCTCTGCGTGGTTTCTCCACACAGTCAGTAGATAACGCATTTCTGCCGGCTCGCCATTCGCCTGTAACATAAGAAGAAGCCGAAACTAAGTCCAGGGTGATGGAACCTCGAGGGTGTTGCCAGGCGACCGGAGGCCGAAGTCCCGCCGCAGGCTCAAGTTAGATTAAGTTGTGGCGGGGGGGGGGGCTTCAAATCAATGGGAGATTCATCGCACTGTATTGCGCGATCCTACCTGAACTTAAGTGATAACTCAAATCCGGTCGCGGGAACCTTCCCACATTTAACAATTGCACTGTTTATTATTGTGGAAATTGCCATGTTGAAAAAGCAGGGCTGTACAGTCTAAAAAGGCCCCTGAACAAACAAATGTCAAAAAACTTCAAAAATGGTCTACAAATTGTTTCCTATGCCTGATGTATCGGAATGATGTCGTGGCGTAATTATATTTCATGCTTTGGTTCTCTACTTCCACTTGGCGCGACAGTTTCAATTTCCGATATTTAAAATTTGGCTGCGGATTTCAACGTATAATTTCCACTCCGCGTTGTAACAATCACAAAAACGAGGATTTCTTTGTTGATTCATCGTCGATATGCGGCGTGTACAATTTTCATTTTCTCTAGAAGAAATAAATATTTAAATCCGATATTTGTTTTTAAAGCGTAAGAGCCACGTACTTCCCTGCTCCTTGCGATATCGAAAATAATGCGGGGCTGATCTGAAGCTAAAACAACCCCTCAAATAATTGGTTGCAAAACACGCCCTGAGACACGACTTATAGTAGATTTAAAATGCAAAATTCCCGTCGAAAGAAACTCCTAAAATATAAAAACTTTAATGGGGTAATCTGAAGATGTTTTCTGTTAACACTGAAAGAAACGGCCTGCCAATCAAAATTACTGTATTTTAGTGCTAAATAACCAATATTTCAGTCTTACTGGTCTTCTATTACTGGATTAAGTAATGGAAACTTCCACTCCTTTATGTTTTTTTACTGTTTTTTTTTTATTCGAAAAAGGGGTGAACCCAATTTTATGAATTACCAAAAAGGTGAATTACAAATTCCTTGCAGTAATTTGACTTTTTCATTGTATACTATAAATAAGCACTTTATTGTAACTGGAGCCGTAAAGGCGGAAGTGGGCAATTAACGGGTATGGGGATGGCTTGTGTGTGTGTGTGCGTGTATATATATATATATATATATATATATATATGTGTGTGTGTTTGTGTTTGTGTGTGTGTGTGTGTGAACAGATTGTTATTCAGGAGGGGGGTCGCTAGCATAGCCTCCGATCGGTACAGCTGTAAACTTGTCGTGCGTGCGTCCACCGAGGCTACCCACTTATTAGCCGCACACGCCGCTGCTCGCCCAGTTTACACACGCGCTGGCACCGACGGTGGGACCGATTGACCCCCAATGAATATAAAGCCGGTCCTTTCGGGATCGCCTCCCCCTCCCGCAGAGGGCACGGACTGCAATTAGCATAGTCAGTCTGTGGGAAAACTCATACCCGGGCGGGGGCAATTAGCATAATCGGCGGGGACCGGGCGTCGGCATCGGAGGGCGGTTCTGAAAGAGCGTGTACCACCCCCGCTGGAGTGCCCACCGGCTTAATTAATAACTCGTCGGGGAGGGATCCGATCATTCACACGTGTTTATGACAAAAAGAAAGATGAATTTTATTGATAACCTTTCGAATATAAGAGATCCCGCGCAGTCGCCCTCACGCAACGTTCGATATACCTTTACGTGGAATCCCCAAACCCGACTCAAAAGGACCGGCTTAAACCGTGAACTAGGTCCATTGAGACCATTACTGAAACGGACATCACGATTGACCTTAGCCAACAAACTCACAATATACAATGCCATACCTAAAACCGACACGGACGTACGCAATTGAACTATGGGGTTCCACTAAGAAATCCGACATCGCTCGCATCCAAAGGTTCCGGTCAAAAGTCCTTCGCGCCCTCCTCAATGCTCCTCGGTATGTCTCTGACCGAACAATCCACAATCACCTCGACAGTCGACGAAGTCGCAAAATCATGATTCCATTCCCGTCTTTCTCCTCATTCTAATCCACTCATTCAGTCAGGCCCTTTCCTCTGTTACCCATCCATTATCCCCCCCGCGTCGGCCTAAACGCCGCTCGCCCAGAGATCTCCTCAGTCGTAAGATCAGCCTTAATTATTTGTTCATGTGTCAAAAGTGCCATCATTGAGTGGTCTCTTTTATCAAGACAATCATGCTAGGAAAATACACTCAGCACTTGTACTTATAATTTTTTTGGAGTGGATTGTACAAAAATAAAAGATGGACAAAAAATTGATATACCTACCTCCACTCGACAGCAGATTGGCTACCTTGGGCTCCATCTGGATCAACGAATTACGTGGGCTTCGAAATATGTACCAACACTGCGATAAAAAATTTGTAACAATGGATTTATAAGTTGTTCTTTCGCGAACGGTGCATTGTGATAGCGTCAGATATTGTCCAATCGAAACGTATTAAAACAGTGTTCGTTTAGTTTGTAAAATAAAATATTTTCAGGAGTAATGGCTGTATAAATGTTGCCGCGCAAATATTTTTCTTTGTAGGAGGAACAGGAGGTATGAAATCTCACCAGAGATACCTCTCCACGTATTACATTTGATTTGATAAACTTTTAGGATAAGCCGTACACTACTCATCATGCCTTACACTTTGAACCGCGAAGAATGATAAAAAGGCCAAAAAAATAGAAATATAGAATAAAAAATAGAAAATGGTATACAACGGCATAGGATGCACTGTCTGTTCCACTATACTGATAAAATACTACTGAAGATGGCTCGAAGGACATACTCAAAAAAGAAAGGGGAAAAAAAGACCAGTGACACAAATGCCGAAAAATATAGATAAATCAAGAATCTCCGTGTAGGATTGTACACAGGTTATATTCAAATATAAAAAAGAAAAAAGAAAAAAATGATTTTAGGAGCTAAAAAATGTGGTTGTAAAATTTTAGCTTGTATAATCGCATATTTAAAATTAAGATTTAATGTCGGTTCTGTGTATAAACTCAAGAAATATATTTTCCATCAGGCGTAATCACACCTTGTAATCGTACAAGCGAAGTAAGTGACAGTGCAAACAGGATGCCCCCTCAACTGTCCCATGTGCCAAAGTGGCACACACCGCTACTGAAGGTGGCGAGCGGTCGAAACCGTTCTAGCAGAGAGAAGAACGTAAAAACTACAGGATTTAAGTCCGTTCTGTGTACAGACTCGGGAAACACATTTTCCATCAAGCGCATATAGAAGGGGTAGGCTGTGCTTTAGCAACATGCTCGATTTCACTAGAGTTTTAATTAATTAAACAGGGATATGATTGGCTTTGACGAATAGTTAACTCGTTGGCAAATAAACGGAGTGCGTCATTACAGAAAGCGGTGGGAGAGATTTTGAATTGCCCCAGGGGGACTTGGGCCACAGTTCAAGATGTCAGACGCAATTTTGTGGGAGGGGGGGCACGTGCCCAGACACTCGAGGCACATACTGGCCCTGGCACCGGCACGTGGCTTAGTTATCGCCCTGATAAATCGGCAACACACACACGCACACACGCACATCCTAATGCCGGTTATTAGACTGAAAAATGCAATTTTCAATTCTCCGCCCGGCCATTAGGTCGACGCGCCGATTTCGGCGCTCCGCCAGTAAATGCAGCGGGCTAGTTACGTCACTGACAGTGGACGGTCGTCTGTCCGAACGTAGAAAAAAACACGGGCTAATAATAGGTCAAATACTATAATAGTAGGATACAATAATAGGACAACAGAGTATTTACTAATATATAATACTAGCTGGTGTACCCGGCGTCGATCGGATGGTTCAACTTTAGAAATTTCACATTGACAGTCTTGATGATTGTTTCTAAGAAAAATTATTGGGTACATACTTTTTAAAGTTTATGCCGCAAGCCCTCACCTTCTCTAGACCGTTGCGAAGCCTGTCCCGAATATTTTGACAATTCGGACACCTAGTACATGCGTACTAGGCCGGACAAACACACAGGTTCTGCTTTATATATCAGATTAGGCGTCACACACGGCAACGGCGATAGACCGATCCCCCTCAGGATATCTTCTTCGGCGGTTCCTGGTTGGGGATGCCTATACGAAAGGTTGATAAGGACGTGCAGAAATGGGAACCGTGATGCTATTGAGGATAGCATCCCAAATGCTGACCGGGAGTCCGAACCGATCTATGGTAAAAACCAGTTGCCAGTGGCGAAAAGCTGATGGCGATTGGACAACAATTGGGGACACAAAAAATAAATAAAATAAAACCGGAGGAATGAGCCTCTGCTGTTAGGGGATGACCAATGCTGACCCATTGGTTTCAAATATGCCTTGATAAAATCACAAGATGGGCGCGAACCGCTGTTCCCAAGAAGAAGGAACCAACGATGAAAAGGAATAAATTATTTAGGAACCAAAGGTGAAAGAATCGGTCGCCGGACATTCTTGAGAACTTTCGCAAATGACTAAAAAATACCGGCCGAATATACAAAATTTAATTTCTCTATAAAGGATATCTCATTCACAATGTGCAAAATGGGAGCATATGCGTTAATTTTCTGACGAAATTCAACTTATTGCGGCGAAAAGGAAAACCCAGATTCAAATAAGCGACAGACATTGGCAAATCATCGATCGCAGGGATACCTTTTTTTTTACGTTATTTGAAACATGTATTACTACATTTCAAGGTTTTATCTTCTTTAAATGAATCGGATAAATTTGTCTAACTTCCATTCTATCATCGGTAGGTCACAGCATATTTCCATACAGATAATCCCGACGTCCAGTTACTTACTAGACCGAAGCGAAAAAAAGCTACTGAATAAGGCAAGACAGTGACACTGCTCTATTATTAGGCGAAATCATTGAGTTAAGGACAGAAGATGTCAGGAATGAAGGCACATATAAATCCCTAGAATTGCCAGAGAATTACAGACATTCTAACGGTCTAGA
Source organism: Lethocerus indicus (assembly GCA_019843655.1). Lineage (NCBI taxonomy): Eukaryota > Metazoa > Arthropoda > Insecta > Hemiptera > Belostomatidae > Lethocerus > Lethocerus indicus. Next base: position 3,248,006 of record JACDQD010000001.1, read on the forward strand.
ATACCGGTCTAGAATAGGACCAACTCAAAGAGACATCGTGATGAACAGAACATGTTATTCGAAAAAGATTTTCAGTGAAGATTTTACATGGAAGAAATTACTTCTTGGTCCTTGTGATTTTCTGTTTGCTAGACAGCTTGTAAGGCCGCTTGCAGATCGCTGAAGAGGTATTTCTAAATTATTTATGCCTAGACGCCTAGAGAGGCATATAAAAAGTAGAGAAATTACGAATCCAGAAATTGTAGAATTAATCTTTGAGTTTGCTATATTCTAGAAAAATGTATTGCACCCCATTATGGAAGTGTAAAAGTTGCCGGAATGTTTCTATTTCCCGCCGAATTACAAAAAATATTTTGTTACAGACCTTTCCGAAATGATCCACATATTTAACTCGAGTTTATTTTTTCTTTTCAACCGGATTAAACAACGGATAAAGAAATTAAGTTTTAATGTTACCAAAGTGTTACAAGTACCCTTTTATAGTACAGGAAGGGCTCTTCTTGTAATATGTACTTTGCATTCGGATCAAATGAATATCTATGAATCCGGCGATTGGTCAAACGACGGAAATATTGGAGAAATGAAATCTATATGTTCAATGTATGTGAAAAATGTTGAAGTATTTACAATAGCTTTAGCATTTGTTATAACTATAAATAAAAATCAGGACCAGAGTTTTGGAACATACGTTAATAGGCCATGACGGAGAGAGTTATTATTTTCTGTTAGCGCAATACCACAGTTTTTTGTTAACAAATCCTCAAATGGGTTAGCAATAGATAGACTATAGATGCTATTGGATATGCTAATTAATATTTAACCCTTTGCACTCTCTAACTAACCAGCAACTCGAAGCGTTTCGTAGCGCCATATTTATTATGACGCCAATAAATGCCCACATTTCCTCGATAGTCACACTGTGCCAAGTTCGCCATATCGAGTACGGTGATAGAGTTTTGTTTTCTAACTTTGTTCTAGCGTAGTTATTTGTTTCCGTAACTATTTCATTTACGAGTTCATTAGTAAAAAACAGTTTAAAAAAATCCGACGGTTCTTTCTTGTCCGCGTGTACGTGCGGTCCTGCAGGAGTGTCTCCGGCTATAAAAGGTATTCTCGAGGGTATTTCTTCGGATTCTGTACAACTAATCCAATCAGAACTGTCGGATTGTAGGTCTTCTGCAGTATCACTATCACTGTCACATTATTCTGACCTTTCGTCTTCTTACACCTCTTACTTCATCACTACCATCACTACTGCTCGTGTTCTCTCTACCGTCAACCTCTCCGTGTATAGCTGTAATTTCCTCGTTTAGCGACTCTAAATCAAATTCATCTTGACTCGAGCTTATTTCATTAGTACGTTCCATGGTAATGAAGAGAGAAATTTCAATTTTTCTGTTCCTTCTGCCAAGGCTGTCAAGTATTCGAACTGATGCCGAAAATGCTGTCCGCTTCGTAGTACTGGGACTAATCTCAGATAAGAAAACCTTACGTAGAACATAACGTCAAAGGAACATAACGTCGTCTATGTAAGATTCTATACGCAGTGCTTAGGGCCGAAGTTCAAAGAACGATATCAATGATGCCTGCAATGATATCGAAACACTGGTAGATTTTGTCGTAAAGCCTATTTCCAATTAACGTTTTACATCGGGGGCTGTGGGCGAGCGATCGATGGACGGCAGACGGCGGAAGCCCGTTGGCGGGGACTGCGGTCGATGCCTGCTTACCATTGGTCCACGACCGGTCGATCCACTGGCCGCTGGCTTCCTATTGGTCAAGTGTCGGGTCGATGTCGGCCCCACTCTCAGATGCCCCTCCCTGCACTGCGCTTTACCTGTCAACTGCACGCCCCAACCACCACCCCCTTTTAAATTATCTCCAGACATCTTATATTCCACTCTATGAGTGTGTATATGTACATATATATATATATATATATATATATATATATATATATATATATATATAAGTTAAGCGTTTCAGCCCGAAATTGAGATTTTTAAAAAGTACTTGACTCGCGTCAGTAGTTATCACGAACTGCTGTTCGATGTCGGGGAATTTTAACACGGGGGCAGAGCAAAGGGCCTCCTTGCATCGTTGGATCGCGTTGAGAACCTCTGCCGTGATACTGAACTCCTTTCCTTTCTTCAGCATCGCCGTCAGTGGTTCCGTCATGTGGGCGAACGACCGGATGAATCGCCGATAATATCCGACCATACGTCCGGACCTCTTTAACGTTCTTGGGTACCGGCATTTCCTTTATTGCTCTAATCTTGTCCGCATTCGGACTCACACCCATAGCCGTAATCTCGTGTCCCATGAATTTAATTTCATTTACTGCCAACGTAGTTTTGTCGGCTGCGACCTTTAACCCGAATTCTTTAATCCTCTCGAATAGCTTCCCGAGGTGGTGCTCGTGGTCTTTTATTGTTTTACTGAAAACCACGATATCATCCATGTATATCTGGACGCACCCCTTATCTAATCCTTCGAGAAACTCATCCATTGGACTCATCGTTGGAAGGTCGCCGGAGCATTCTTTAATCCGAACGGCATCCGTAAGAACTCGTAGTGTCCGCGCTCGAAACTAAAGGCCGTCTTTTCTACATCCTCCGGATGCATGCGTATCTGGTGATACCCGGAGTTCAGGTCGAGTGTACTGAACACCCGCCATTCTGTCTAACATTTCTTCCAAGCGGGGCAGTGGGTACCTTTCCAGCCTAGTCCTACTATTTAATTCTCTGTAATCAACTACGACTCTATATTTCTGTACTCCATCTGCGCCCAGTTTCTTGGGAACTACCCACAGCGGGCTACAAAATGACGACGTCGATCGTCGTATGATGCCCTGTTTTAACATCTCTTTGATGTGCTGTGCAATAATTTCCTTCATTGCCTGTGGGTATCTACTAGGTTTTACATATACCGGTATTGTGCCCTCTAAATCTATGGTGTGCCGGACTCTACTTGTTGCCGTCAACGGTTCCCCTTCTTTATAGAATACATCCCCATACCGGTCTTTTATCTTTTCTATGAGTTTTTCTTCCGCGGTTCGAGCGCTCTTAGCCGCGGTATCCGCAACATGTCCGCGCCCATTAGTCCCACGCTTCTCGCTGTACTGTCGGTTACTCAGGGTTATAGTCCAACTTCCGTTAGTCAGTCTCTGTTCCCAATTTACCCTCTCAATAATATCGCACCCGATAATTGTTGTATTTCTTGCTGGGTAACCTCGCGACGTGTACCGCGGCCGTTCCTGACTTCCCGGTCAATTTCCGGATTGAAATTTTCGTCTCCCCTTGCAGATTTTCTACCCCAGCCACGGTCCTAACTGTGAAACTACACGGGTCCCCGGACGTGGTTCCCCGGAATTTCCTGCACGCCGAAGGCGAGATTAACGTAGAATCGGAATTTTATCATAATAAAATAAAATGATATTTATTCGCCTAAAGTGATAAGAGGGACAGTACTAGGGGTTACAGTACTAAAGTAAATTCTATTACACCGCGTGTATATGTTGTTGAGACGCTTACACCTTTTCTTACTGGAATTTGGAAATAAAATTTTCTGTAGGAAATACAATAATAAAAATAAAAGAAAATAATTCGCGGAGAACCACCAAGGCTAATTTCCCAGTTATCAAATCGCACTGACACGAAATATAATTTTAAAAATTGTAGCCGCGATTTAAAGTAATATAATATTTCTTCGCCTACAGTGATAAGAGGGACGTTCAAAAAGTAATTGCAGATAACCGTTAGGTGTAAGAAATAATCGGGGAATCCCGAATGTCAGGTCACGAGCTCAACAAGGATATGCGATCAATTTGGTCAGAATATTATATTAGAACCACAGTCCGAATGTAATGAGACGGGTAGAGCCATGTGGATATGTAGACATTACAGAGAACAAGAAGAAAACGAAGAACCATGCTCTCTATTTTATCCCTCAAGGTTCTTTCAAACACGACTGTTGAAGAGGTAACAATACCGAAGTAAATTCTATTACACCGCGTGTATATGTTGTTGAGACGCTTACACCTTTTCTTACTAGAATTTGGAAATAAAATTTTCTGTAGGAAATACAATAATAAAAATAAAAGAAAATAACAATTTAAACAGTGTATTGAAACACAGCCGGGCCAACAAAATAGATTTGTAGTGAACGACCAAGAGCTAATTTCCCAGTTATCAAATCGCACTGACACGAAATATAATTTTAAAAATTGTAGCCGCGATTTAAAATAATATTATATTTATTATGCTAAAGTGATAAGAGCGACGTTCAAAAAGTAATTGCAGAGAACCCTCAAGTGTAAGAAATATTCCGGGAAACTCGAATGTCGGGTCACGAGCTCAACAAGGATATGAGATCAATTTGGTCAGAATATTACAGTAGAACCACGGCCTGACTGTGTTGAGACGGATAAAGCCATGTGCATTTGTAGACATTAGAGAGAACAAGAAGAGAATGAAGAACCATGCTCTGTATTTTATCCTTCAAAGTTCCTTCAAACACGACTGTTGAAGAGGTAACAATACCGAAGTAAATTCTATTACACCGCGTGTATATGTAATTGACACGCTTATACCTTTCGTTACTAGAAGTTGGAAATAAAATCTTCTGTAAGAAATACAATACTAAACATAAAAAACTAACAATTTAAACTGAATATTGAAACACAGCGGGGTCAGCAAAATAGATTTGCGGTGAACCACCAAGACTAGTTTTTCCGTTATCAAATCCCACTGACACTAAATATAATTTTAAAAATTATAGCCGCGATTTAAAATAATATTATATTTATTCTGCTAAAGTGATAAGAGCGACGTTCAAAAAGTAAGTGCAGAGAACCCTCAAGTGTAAGAAATATTCCGGGAAACTCGAATGTCGGGTCACGAGCTCAACAAGGATATGAGATCAATTTGGTCAGAATATTACAGAAGAACCACAGTCCTGAATGTGTTGAGACGGATAAAGCCATGTGCATTTGTAGACATTAGAGAGAACAAGAAGAGAATGAAGAACCATGCTCTGTATTTTATCCTTCAAAGTTCCTTCAAACACGACTGTTGAAGAGGTAACAATACCGAAGTAAATTCTATTACACCGCGTGTATATGTAATTGACACGCTTAGACCTTTTTTTACTAGAATTTGGAAATAAAATCTTCTGTAAGAAATACAAAACAAAATAAAAGAAACTAACAATTTAAACTGAATATTGAAGCACAGCCGGGTCAGAAAAATAGATTCGCGGAGAACCACCAAGGCTAATTTTCCCGTTATCAAATCTCACTGACACGAAATATAATTTTAAAAATTGTAGCCGCGATTTAAAGTAATATTATATTTATTATGGTAAAGTGATAAGAGCGACGTTCAAAAAGTAATTGCAGAGAACCCTCAAGTGTCAGAAATATACCGGGAAACTCGAATGTCGGGTCACGAGCTCAACAAGGATATGCGATCAATTTGGTCAAAATATTACAGAAGAACCACAGTCCGAATGTGTTGAGACGGGTAGAGCCATGTGGATATGTAGACATTAACAAGAACAAGACGAAAATGAAGAACCATGCTCTGTATTCCTCTATCCTTCAAAATTCCTTCAAACACGACTGTTGAAGAGATAACTATACCGAAGTAAATTCCTATACACTGCGTATATATGTAATTGACACGCTTACACCTTTTCGTTACTAGAAGTTGGAAATAAAACCCTGCAAGAAATACAATAAAAAATAAAAAACTAACAATTTAAACAGTGAATATTGAAACACAGCCGGGCCAACAAATAGATTTGTGGTGAACCACCAAGACTAGTTTCCGTTATCAAATCCCACTGACACGGGAAATATAATTTTAAAATTGTAGCCGCGATTTAAAATATTATTATATTTATTATGCTAAAGTGATAAGAGCGACGTTCAAAAAGTAATTGCAGAGAAACCTCAAGTGTCAGAAATATACCGGGAAACACGAATGTCGGGTCAGGAGCTCAACAAGGATATGCGATCAATTTGGTCAAAATATTACAGAAGAACCACAGTCCGAATGTGTTGAAATGGGTAGAGCCATGTGCATTTGTAGACATTACAGAGAAGAAGAGGAGTATGAAGAACCATGCTCTGTATTTTATTTTTAAAAGTTCCTTCAAACACGACTGTTGAAAAGGTTACAGTACTAAAGTAAATTCTATTACACCGCGTGTATATGTTGTTGAGACGCTTACACCTTTTCTTACTAGAATTTGGAAATAAAATTTTCTGTAGGAAATATAATAATAAAAATAAAAGAAAATAACAATTTAAACAGTGTATTGAAACACAGCCGGGCCAACAGAATAGATTTGTAGTGAACCACCACAAGCTAATTTCCCAGTTATCAAATCGCACTGACACGAAATATAATTTTAAAAATTGTAGCCGCGATTTAAAGTAATATAATATTTATTCTGGTAAAGTGATAAGAGCGACGTTCAAAAAGTAATTGCAGAGAACCCTCAAGTGTAAGAAATATTCCGGGAAACTCGAATGTCGGGTCACGAGCTCAACAAGGATATGCGATCAATTTGGTCAAAATATTACAGAAGAACCACAGTCCGAATGTAATGAGACGGGTAGAGCCATGTGGATATGTAGACATTACAGAGAACAAGAAGAAAACGAAGAACCATGCTCTCTATTTTATCCCTCAAAGTTCTTTCAAACACGACTGTTGAAGAGGTAACAATACCGAAGTAAATTCTATTACACCGCGTGTATATGTAATTGACACGCTTATACCTTTCGTTTCCAGAAGTTGAAAATAAAATCTTCTGTAGGAAATACAATATTAAAAATAAAAAAATTAACAATTTAAACAGTATATTGAAACACAGCCGGGCCAACAAAATAGATTTGTAGTGAACCACCAAGAGCTAATTTCCCAGTTATCAAATCGCACTGACACGAAATATAATTATTATTAGAATTGTAGCCGCGATTTAAAGTAATATAATATTTATTCTGGTAAAGTGATAAGAGCGACGTTCAAAAAGTAATTGCAGAGAACCCTCAAGTGTAAGAAATATTCCGGGAAACTCGAATGTCGGGTCACGAGCTCAACAAGGATATGCGATCAATTTGGTCAAAATATTACAGAAGAACCACAGTCCGAATGTGTTGAGACGGGTAGAGCCATGTGGATATGTAGACATTAACAAGAACAAGACGAAAATGAAGAACCATGCTCTGTATTTTATCCTTCAAAATTCCTTCAAACGCGACTGTTGAAGAGATAACTATACCGAAGTAAATTCCTATACACCGCGTGTATATGTAATTGACACGCTTATACCTTTCGTTACTAGAAGTTGGAAATAAAATCTTCTGTAAGAAATACAAAAAAAATAAAAGAAACTAACAATTTAAACTGAATATTGAAGCACAGCAGGGTCAGAAAAATAGATTCGCGGAGAACCACCAAGGCTAATTTTCCCGTTATCAAATCTCACTGACACGAAATATAATTTTAAAAATTGTAGCCGCGATTTAAAATATTATTATATTTATTATGCTAAAGTGATAAGAGCGACGTTCAAAAAGTAATTGCAGAGAAACCTCAAGTGTCAGAAATATACCGGGAAACACGAATGTCGGGTCAGGAGCTCAACAAGGATATGCGATCAATTTGGTCAAAATATTACAGAAGAACCACAGTCCGAATGTGTTGAAATGGGTAGAGCCATGTGCATTTGTAGACATTACAGAGAAGAAGACGAAAATGAAGAACCATGCTCTGTATTTTATCCCTCAAAATTCCTCAAACACGACTGTTGAAGAGTAGCAATACCAGAAGTAAATTCTATTACACCGCGTGTATATGTAATTGACACGCTTATACCTTTCGTTTCCAGAAGTTGAAAATAAAATCTTCTGTAGAAATACAATATTAAAAATAAAACAAAGTAACAATTTAAACAGTGTATTGAAACACAGCCGGGCCAACAAAATAGATTTGTAGTGAACCACCAAGAGCTAATTTCCCAGTTATCAAATCGCACTGACACGAAATATAATTATTATTAGAATTGTAGCCGCGATTTAAAGTAATATAATATTTATTCACCTAAAGTGATAAGAGCGACGTTCAAAAGTAATTGCAGAGAACCCTCAAGTGTAAGAAATATTCGGGAAACCGAATGTCGGGTCACGAGCTCAACAAGGATATGCGATCAATTTGGTCAAAATATTACAGAAGAACCACAGTCCGAATGTGTTGAATGAGACGGGTAGAGCCATGTGGATGTGTAGACATTAACAAGAACAAGAAGAAAATGAAGAACCATGCTCTGTATTTTATCCTTCAAAGTTCTTCAAACGCGACTGTTGAAGAGGTAACTATACCGAAGTAAATTCTATACACCGCGTGTATATGTAATTGACACGCTTATACCTTTCGTTACTAGAAGTTGGAAAATAAAATCTTCTGTAAAATACAATAATAAAAATAAAAGAAAATAACAATTTAAACAGTGTATTGAAACACAGCCGGGCCAACAGAATAGATTTGTAGTGAACCACCAAGGCTAATTTTCCCGTTATCAAATCTCACTGACACTAAATATAATTTTAAAATTGTAGCCGCGATTTAAAGTAATATAATATTTATTCTGGTAAAGTGATAAGAGCGACGTTCAAAAAGTAATTGCAGAGAACCCTCAAGTGTAAGAAATATTCCGGGAAACTCGAATGTCGGGTCACGAGCTCAACAAGGATATGCGATCAATTTGGTCAAAATATTACAGAAGAACCACAGTCCGAATGTGTTGAGACGGGTAGAGCCATGTGGATATGTAGACATTAACAAGAACAAGACGAAAATGAAGAACCATGCTCTGTATTTTATCCTTCAAAATTCCTTCAAACGCGACTGTTGAAGAGATAACTATACCGAAGTAAATTCCTATACACCGCGTGTATATGTAATTGACACGCTTATACCTTTCGTTACTAGAAGTTGGAAATAAAATCTTCTGTAAGAAATACAATAATAAAAATAAAAGAAAATAACAATTTAAACAGTGTATTGAAACACAGCCGGGCCAACAGAATAGATTTGTAGTGAACCACCAAGGCTAATTTTCCCGTTATCAAATCTCACTGACACTAAATATAATTTTAAAAATTGTAGCCGCGATTTAATATAGTATTATATTTATTCTGGTAAAGTGATAAGAGCGACGATCAAAAAGTAATTGCAGAGAACCCTCAAGTGTAAGAAATATTCCGGGAAACTCGAATGTCGGGTCACGAGCTCAACAAGGATATGCGATCAATTTGGTCAAAATATTACAGAAGAACCACAGTCCGAATGTGTTGAGACGGGTAGAGCCATGTGGATATGTAGACATTAACAAGAACAAGACGAAAATGAAGAACCATGCTCTGTATTCTATCCTTCAAAATTCCTTCAAACGCGACTGTTGAAGAGATAACTATACCGAAGTAAATTCCTATAAACCGCGTGTATATGTAATTGACACGCTTATACCTTTCGTTACTAGAAGTTGGAAATAAAAACCTCTGTAAGAAATACAATACTAAACATAAAAAAACTAACAATTTAAACTGAATATTGAAACACAGCGGGGTCAGCAAAATAGATTTGCGGTGAACCACCAAGACTAGTTTTTCCGTTATCAAATCCCACTGACACTAAATATAATTTTAAAAATTATAGCCGCGATTTAAAATAATATTATATTTATTCTGCTAAAGTGATAAGAGCGACGTTCAAAAAGTAAGTGCAGAGAACCCTCAAGTGTAAGAAATATTCCGGGAAACTCGAATGTCGGGTCACGAGCTCAACAAGGATATGAGATCAATTTGGTCAGAATATTACAGTAGAACCACGGCCTGACTGTGTTGAGACGGATAAAGCCATGTGCATTTGTAGACATTAGAGAGAACAAGAAGAGAATGAAGAACCATGCTCTGTATTTTATCCTTCAAAGTTCCTTCAAACACGACTGTTGAAGGGGTAACAATACCGAAGTAAGTAATATTCGATTTAAATATACAGGAGGTATTTTCTATTTTCCCCGTAATTACGAATCGTGTTTTGGGAATAAAAAACTAGAACAAAAAAAGGAAGAACCGTGCATGCGCCACTAGTGTAGGAGGTCCATTTGACCGGTTCTACGTTGTGTCCTTCAAGGTATCGAAAACGCGAATTGTAGTTGACCTAAAATAAAAGAATACTGGGCCCGAACTCCAGCCCAAACAGCCAACGCGGCCTCAACAGTCGACCGAGTAGTAAAAACCCGGTTTCACGACCGAATTAATAAAATTTCATTCCCGTCTTTCCCCTCAGCCCCTGGTCGAATCCCTTTCCTCCGTTACCTACATCACCCCCTCCGTCGGCGTCTAAACGCCACAGGTCCAGAGATCTCGACCGGCCCTAGTGGTCTGGAATAACAAGCCATGAAAATGTCACCGGTGGGTGATTTATTTAACACCGTAATTAAATAGACCGTACTTAGTATGATACTTAAAACATGTATGATAGTTGATTGTGCGATAAAAAAATGTTCACTCCATCCTTTTGCACTCCTTCCCTGTTTGACTTGTGCACGGAGGTACTTTCGCCTGCTGCATTTATGAAAGCGTACGGTCGAGTAGAAATTATTTAAATAAAATTAAGCCTTTCTGTTAATGTTATGATAATTAACACGTTCCCTGCCAAACCGTTTTTTGAAGACTTCCCGTTCAGGCCACGCTTTACAATTGTATTATTTTGTTTCTGGCGTATGCCTTACAATAATTAAAATAGGGCAAACATCATAATTATCGAGGAAATGGTGTATAGTTTAACAAACCAGGAATCGGAGATTCGTCTACACAAACAATTTCGCCTGGTACAAAATACTTTTCAAAATTTTCATTCAACATATCAATGTTTTAATTGTATACAAGTGGTCGTTTACATTTTCCTTATCATTGTCGTTAAAATGCAACATTCTTAGCAAAAGTGAAGCAGTAAGTATTGTATCAACGACACGCGAATAAATGACTGATCGAAATACAAGGAATGCAGTTAAAACAAGTAATGGTGAAAAATAATTGCCCATCACGCCGCGTGGGGCGAATACGCCCCGCGATTAAATGAGGGCATCGGCAATAGTAGATGCCCATAATTGACTGCATAATGAATTTGCATACGCCCCACGGGAACGTGTTAAACTTTCCTAAAACTTCTTCCGGCTCTCATTGTAGTTACCTGGTATTCCCAGTTTGGAAAACGGTGATTTAAGGTATTTGTGCGCGAGTGTGTGAGTGTGTGCTTGGGTGAACAGGATTTAAAGTCGCGCACTCCTCCACGCGCCGAGAGGGAGTAGGGAGTGTGGGAGGGGGGACGGCGGTCGATACAACACGTGGCCGGTCACGTGTCGGCGGGCCGGCGCATGCCGCCCCGAGGCGACCGGCGGCCCTAATTGATTTGTCCCGCGGACCATTTCTGCGGTCCCGAATTCCTTTTCAGACTGTAAAAACTCGAGCGCAAACAGACAGACAGCGGGCGTTCATTGTCGCTAAACGAGTCCACGATTTCCTCCCCCCGGCCCCAGCCGAGTCGCCCTTCTGTCCAGCTTTTCCCCGCCTGAAAATCTTTTTCATCCTACCGAAACGTGGCATTTGCATCCGAGTGCGGAATAGTCCGCGAACAATCGCGGATTTTTATTTCTTACTTCTGTTTCTTATTACCAGCCGCTAAATATTCTTCAGATGTGACAGACGTGATCGCTTGTGGTAGCATTTCGCCTATAAGTTTATTATATACGTACATCAGTGTTCCCCACACCCGACTCAAAGAATCGACTTAAACAGAAAATTTGGACTCTTAAGGCCATTACTAAAACGGACATCGAAATTGACCTTAAGTAACAAACTAACAATATACAAAGCGACACTCAAACCGACACGGACATACGGTATTGAGCTATGGAGTTCCACCGAGACGTCCGACATCGCTCGCATCCAGAGATTCCAATCAAAACTCCTCGGTATGTTTCTAACCACAAAATCCACCATGACCTCAACATACCGACAGTCGACGAAGTCGCAAAATCTCGGTTCCTAAAGTTCCACTCCCGCCTTTCTCCTCATCCAAATCCACTCGTTCAGTCCCTTTCCTCTTCTACCCATCCACTATCCCCACCACAACGGCTTAAACGCCACCAGAGATCACTTCGGGCAGTAGTTAAATCGTGTCAAAAGCGCCATCACTGGGTGGTCTCTTTGTCGAGACAAACATGTGAAAATATACTTGTATCAATTGCACCTATAACTGTTAAAGTTGATTGTGCAAAATAAAAAAGTTAAACAATAATAAACAATAAAATGTTTTCGGAGTCCATAAATGTGACGTCGGAGTCACACCCATATGTCCAACAGTCCCATACAATCCCAACAGTCGCCCGTTGTTCGGTTCTGATTTTTAAGGACGGCGGCCGAAGTAGACCGATGATGCAAATGGGTTAAACGACCGAAACATGACCATGAGACGATTAAAAAAAATTACGAAAATTCTCAACTCTCTTCTCTAACATTGTCTGAAATAATAATATCTGAAAGCCAGCAGTAAAATTGTAAAACTTGAACTAATTTGTTTTACGTGTAATTGTAAACGGCGGCCATCGCCTTTAATACCGATGCCAATAAAAATGAAAAAAAAAAGAAAAAGCGATATTGCCGATATATTAGGCGTTACACTTCCAGAAGGTTTCCCATTGGGGAGGCTTTCCCCAATTTTCCTAAGTAAATTTAGTCTTAATACTCGGGTACAAAGTAAAAAGAACCGTGGGACTTTCAAATATTTCCAATTAATTTATTATTATTATATTAATTATTTCAATTGATAAGTTTGTATAATGCGGCGTATTTCAAGGATACATTAAACGCTCTGATCAAGGGATCCCCGTATTTGCAATCTGTAATTCAATTTGTCGAGTCAGGTAGACAGACACACAAGCGGATGATCTAGTACAGGGGGAGGAAGGCAGGCGTCAGTTCCGCCCCATCGAGCGGCTCCTCTTGTTTGTTTTCCGCCCAATCTGTTGCGGTCTGTTTCTCACACAGTCAAACACAGGGGCCGGCCACTTCCCCTACAGAACCTCTCTCCTCCCTCCCTCCCTCCCTCCCTTTCTCTCTCTCTCTGTGAATACTACCGTTCACCCCACTTAACACAATCGTCCTGCTTCACGAGCAGGGCGGGAGGGCATCTGGCCGTCTGGGAACTGTACACAAGGAGTACGCAGCGCACGAGCACTCGCACGCGCTAAAATTGAAACAAATCGCGTCGGCAGACATTTGGAAGACAGAAGCGCAGGGAGTACATCCAAATAAACGCGGGTAATTGTTACAAATTCCCGATTCAGCGGGAAATTCATTACCACTATCTACACCCGTCCGCATCGAGAATTCTTTTCCTTGTGTGCGATATTTGTTTTGTGTTAAAATAAAACAAAACGTACGAAATTACATTTTGTCAGAACGAGAAGAATAATATAACAGATTCACCATAAACGTTTCTGCGCCAAATGATTTACACTGAGTATATAAATCCTGTATAAGTTTGACGCCACTACAGCCGTAATTTTCTGTTCATGTGTCAAAAGTGCAATGATTGTGTGGTTTCTTTTAACGCGACATTTACGTGAGGAAATACATTCGGCATTTGTACCTGTGTAGTTGATTGTACAAAAATAAAAGGTGAACAGAAAATTGGTTTAACGCGTGTTACGTTCGTAGGCTGAATTAAATAAGCGATTAGAGTAATTAAGAAAATGCCACAATTCATTGTTAAGAAGAGTTAACGTAATTTTCCAAAATGTGAAAATTAGATACCCATACTTATTTATGGAAATGATAATTACAATCATCAGTGCTGAGATCATTTGCCAGAATTCACTTATCCAATTCAAAACACTGTAGCTCAAAATAAAATGTTTAGAGTACTCTTAAGATACCTAGCAGCGCGCATTTTGTAGGATATAAATAAAGAGGGGAAAATTATGACGAAAGGACAATGTGCGATTTCTTTAATCCAACATAAGTATAATAAAAACTGGTCAAATTCGTATAATCCCGAAAGCCGAATTTTTCCCACCGAAAGGAATTGTAGGAGGGATCAGAGTAGTGAAAAGCTGCGGTGGCCGGGCTTATCCCACTTAACAGTGCAACGTATGGGCACGTGCGGCCCCTTTCGCGACAATAGGCCCTCCGCTAGCGGGCCGGGGACACAGGGCGAGAGCATTAACGCGCCTATAGCTATAAATAATTGATGCGAATTTGCGACGACAAAAAAAAATTAAATCGAAATACCTGCAGTGTTCCTAATTACCGGCTTCTTGCTGCTTTCTCTCCGGTTTCGGCTCTTTGCGGCCGGGACTCTAGCAGCTTCACATGTTCGCACTTTCACTGCACTTTTACAGACCACTGTAACGTATAAACGCCTCTAATTAATGAAATTACACCGGCAAGCGATCCGAGCGTAAAATTCGTTCTGCATTTAAATACAATGTAATAATTTTTACACTTATTTATTTATGTTGGCCAGTTTTATTTCCCAGTAAACTGCCACGAATAAACAAAATTCTTCTAATACTTAATACTCTTATAGTAGAGAGTACAACGCGTCTTCTAATGACAGCGGACTTTTGATTAGTAAAACAAAAAGGTATTGAAATAATATCTAACGGCCGGGACATAAATCCATAAAGCAGCTTAAATCTTCCGGTTTAACAGAGTAATATTTCCCGATTATAATTTATTATAACAAATATCACGCGCATATTTCGCTGAATAAAAACAGTTTGTTACATTTGGTTTCAAATACAGACCATGAAAAGTGTAGATTAAGAATGCACGTTCAGCGTGCAGAATAATATTGTTTTTCACATGAAATATAAACTTAAAACGATCGGACCCATAATCATTATATGCATGATATTTATCATAGTACCGCCAGTAAAAAATATATGACTATAAAATATGAATAAAACTTTAAATAGAAGATTGAATGATTTTCAACAAGTTAATCGTATCTGTACCATTCCGATTCCCCAATGAAAACAAGTACGGATTTCGCAGAATACAAAATAAGCAAACACACACAGAACTCTCACTTTGGGGGTAATATATAATTCATTTTAAAAGTTCTAAAGTTATAAACGTCAATATTATTCCTGTTTCAAATGCTCTCCAGCATCCAGTCTTTCAAGATAAACATTTGTGGAGTAATTTCTTTCTGAAATATTAATGAATAAACAAATGTTTTAGGCCTAATTTTGTAAGTACATTTTTATAACCTTCAAATTACCTTTAAGGTAACACTGACACTGACCTCATTAAGTGTTAAGTAAAATTTAAGGCGTGATCATTATCCTATGGAACAGTACATATATGACAAAAATATAAATTATACCACATTGTCCGTGATAAATTGTTTTAAATAAAATGTGAAATGTTGTTAAATCTGCTGTTGTGGCACATTGATCGGTGAAACCAGGGAGTTTTCAACATAAAGTTCCATCGATATACTCTCTTTTTATGCATAGAAATGTTGATAAATAACTGAAAAGAATTGTAACCTTTTTGCAGCAACAAAAATATTTAACATAATTTAACAAAAATTTAACATATTAAGGTGCTTGAAATGTCGGCCCAAAGTTCATTACTTTACATAAATGAAAATAATTTACACTGCAATCTAAAATGTTCTCAGATCTTATATGTCGATCATTCTTTCATTAGGTAGTATTAAATAAATTTCTAACCAATATAAACCACTAGGTTCTGAATATAAACCCTCATGAATTATTAATTTGTTTCACATTCAAATGTAGTTTCAAGAATTAAAACTAATCACTAACACTTAAGAGAAATGATAATATAGTCCATACAAAACATGGTCATTAAATATTTGCTTAGTATAACTGAGAAAATGCAACATGACTGATAGATTTCTTAGACTTACAAAACAATTTAACTTAGAGTATGTCTCACAAAATGATATATATGTATCAAAAATTTAATTAAATATGTTACTGATTCAAAAAAAGCACAAAAGCAGAAGAGAAATCCGTTGAAATATGCGCTGTCAAAAGTAGAATAAACAAACAGAATACTTACAAAAAGTGGGAAGTACTTCTTTGGTAAATTATTAAGCTCTTTGCCATCACTCTGTGCTGGAAGGGACAGAGCAGAGGAGCCTGGCCTCTTTGACTTCAGAAGTTATTTCATTTTTCTTCCCTTAATAGTAACAAGTAGGACAATTAAATATCTTTTGTTCTTCCATGTGAACATTAGTATTAAAAACATTTAAAGTTTAATTTTTATTAATTAACTTTTATTAATATAAATACAGAGATAAAATGTAGTAAAACTAAAATATTTTGTTTTTGTAATTGTCGAAAGCTTTTAACTAAAATGTAGAGCATTAATTGTATAAATAAGCGTGTATAAAATAAGCTTAATTGTTAGTAATCATATAAGAAATATTATTTCCATTAGAAAAATATATAATTATTTTTACTCTTCCATTACTTACTGGAAACAAACTATTGCCACATTTAATATCTCTGAACTTCATAGATGATTGAGAAAAATCTAACAATATAAAATTATTAGAAAAATATGTCTTATCTTCTTGCAAATAATGCATAATTCTACAGAAATAATTCGTAATGTTATTAGATACATTGTTTGTAATAAAATAAATGTTAAATGAATTTATAGAAAAAAAGATTAATTCACTGGTAATTGACTTTGTCAGTTACTACCTCTGTTAAAGTACAGTAGGTGAATTTGAAAATTCCATTGAGTTAAAAAATTAATTATGAAAATTCCATTGAGTTAAAAAATTAATTATGAAAATTACATGGAGGTATTTCAATCCCTGTTGAAAATTATTGAACTATTAAATATTTACATCAACATGCCTGTTCTTTTTCAATTAGGATGATTTTTAATATGTAGTTTGTGTAGAAATTGCACTTGAGTTATTTTAATATTGGAAAAAGCTATCTGAAAAATAAATAATCTGAACCAGAATCAAGAAGAAAATAAAGGTGATTGGCCTTAATCAATAAAACAGTTATTAATAAATAAAATAAATTGAAATGAATAAAATGTTTATCAATAAAACATATGTTATATAATATAATGTTGTGGTCAATTAAAAAAAACCACTGATGATTTGTTAATGTGTCCTCTGCATAATTATAATTGAGTAAAGAACATGTCAATTTTTTAATTTACAAAAATCATAAAATCGAAAAGCCTACTTTTACACTTTTGAATACCTGACTAAGAATAAACCAATGTTTAATTTTTAAGGTATTAACTAGTTTTCAATCGTTATTTGATATATTGTACATTGAAAATGCAAACAGGTCATCCCCAGGGAAGCTCCAATGCTACTAATTTAAATTTCCACTACTACTATATGTCTACTGGAACTTGCTCAATTCCTCCATGAGAATTGGCAGAAGCCAATGGAGGGTAAATAATGCATAATTGTATACCTATTTCACAGCAATAGGTGAAGTTATCTCCTTTATGATTAATGTTGAATACTTTTGTTGTCTAAATTTTTTTTAATTATTACATTAATTTTTAATTATTACCCCAAATGGAAAACATATTGCTCAACATGTATTTAAAAGTTAGCAGTTCTATATTTTTATCAAATCCAGTTAATCCAATAAAGTTGCACACTGTTAATTTAGCTTCAGTTTAATTTAATTATGTGCAAATTTTTAAATTCATATTACCTTTAATAATTTATATTCTATGTTTATATGTGTTGAAATAACAATAAAATCATGTAAATTTTAAAAAATCTCTCTCTAAGTGGATAATGAAATTAATTTTGATTCAATTCTATTGCGCATTTAGATGTAAAAAGAACAAATGTTCCTGCTTCTTCTCTCAATAATGAAATAATAAGAAAATTAATTTTCTCATTAAACCATAATTTTACAGTTTCCATAAAATATTATATTAATATAATTTTACTATACTACATCACCAATTACCATGGCATCAAGAAATGTAGGATCCATTCTCATTTTCGACATTCTTGACTCACTTGATAGGCAGTTGTGAAATTATCCATGAGGCCTGTAAAGTATATAATAATAAGTTATAGTTATTTAAAAATATTTCAATTAAAAATAACTAGAGAAATGTAGAAATAAAATATTGGGCTTTTAATTTTTGTTCATTCCATTTTCTTTTTGTGCAAATTATCAACATCATTTATTTTTTAAATGAAATCAAATTAAATTGAACAAAACAATTAGTTATGAGAGAATGTAATTTGCCCAGAAATTTACAAAATGTAAACTTTCCTTTGAGTAGAAAATTATATGCTGTTCAAATGTATAGAATAGGAATATATAACTTTGAAGTTAAAACATTCTGAACTTCAATTCTGCTTGATGTTTTCTCTTAATAACAATTTAACTTTCGTCTTCATGATATAGACACATAAAAACAAAATAATATTAACAATTACCACGATTGTTGGGAATATACTTGTGATAGTTTCTATTTTGGACCACTTTAATTTCCCAAAGCAAGACATTAGTGCAAGGACAGCATATAACTAATGACTTGTTTAAGATACAGTTTTCTACACTGTTGAAATTTAATGTAGTGATATAAGATAATTTAAATAAATTTTAAGTTAAATATATATTCGTTAAAAACAGCATTAAATTATCAATATAAAGTTGGATATTGGCTTATCCCCGATTCAGGTTAAGACCATTTGTTCCATTCTGTTAAAGACACCCTTTGAAGTAGTTCAACCTCAAGGAAAACCATAGTGATTTCAACAAGGCCCCTAGAAACTATTCACCTCCTTGCTTCTCTTTGTTCTACTGTGTAGTTCTCCTTGCACTGCTGGATGGTGAGTACACCCGTATGCGTACTCAGCAGGCGCGCAGTACGAGACACCTAAGCAGCTATTGAATCCATAGTGTCCTGAAAGTTTCGCGAAATTTCAGGTTTTTTTGGGATTCTGGAAAACCGGGTCCGATTCGTGGGCGGTTGCCATTTTGTTCTGGAACTGTAATTACTCGGCTTCGCGGCCCGTGGACAGACCTCGGCAAATCGGTTACTCCCAACTGAAATTGTTATACAAATTAATTTATTACAAAATAAATCATTTCCAAATTAATCGTCGCAGAACAACTGCATTTAGTTTTTTTCCACTTCGATACTAATTACCTCTCTAGGTCCGGTGAATATTTCACGTTGAATCATCTTGACCCACTGTTGTACGTTGTTGCGTTTAGAACGAGAAATTCCCCACAAATTATTTTCTTCATATATTGATAATTTTTTTTGTTATACTGTCGACATTATATTTAATATTTAAATAAATTATTCGAGAAATAAACAATTTTTTAAATAAATTAACCGATAAATAACTCGTAAAAAATATTTAAAATTATCAAGCGCAAATTAATTTTTAAATTAATATATTAAAAATATATTATTATAAAAAATATATTCAAACTGTCGCCATATTGTTTAAAATAAATTAATATAATACCTATTATTTCAAATAGTTGGCTACACATTAAGAGAATTGTGGTTTGATAAGTATGGTGAAAAAATATTTTTTCGATCTTTTTTTGAACAAAATTATTTATATCTCTAATTATGTATATCTCCAATTAGGGCGATACACTTCGTTTCCAATTGTTTCGTCCCGTCCGAAAAGTATTTTTTTAAAAGCTTTAAAATTCAGCTTATAGCTTAAGCTGCCGCGGCCTTTTATATCAACACCAACTTTCCATTCTGTTAATATTACTAATTACGATTATTATTTCTCGAATGTTATTTTCAGATTTTGAACTGTCCGACTCGATTCGAACTGTCCTCGAGCTCGATATATCGCTCTTCTCGAGTTTCGATATATGCGTGCCGTTAGCCGGCCGGATAGGAGGAGGTTCTGTTCATTGGTTTAGGGTTTTCTCTTGGAAATGTCGGCAGGGAGTTGTCTCCTCGGCGTTTTGGGCCCCGCCGTCGGCAGGCGGCTGTTCGTTAATAAGTCGCGATCCCTTCTACGGCAGGCCCTCTCCAGGCAGGAATCAACTTACCGAGTGGCCCTTTTCGAATCGCCCGACAAGCCCCTCAAGTTGGCCGAAGCGAAACCCAAGAAACTGAAGAAAGGCCAGGTATACTGAACAATTTGTATTCATTTGTTATATCGGCACTTTCGCTGAAGTGCCCAGTGCTATTTAATAACTTTGCCAAACATTTTTTAGTACCACAGTTCTGTGTTCAGTGTCTATTCTATTTACATTTTCTCTGTTTTCGCACATAGGAACAGTGTGTCTGATGGATATGAATGGGGGCGTAGGAGAAAAAACCAGACATACTTTACATCGTGGATCACAGTTTCCTCCTAGATCGTAGTTATTTTTTACACATATTTGCAATCTCCCACAAGTTTGTGGGTGGGGAGTGATTAGGAATATGGGTCAAAACTAGAAGCGGAGGAACCCCCGGGTGCGCTAGCTTTGAACAAAACCAATGTTCAGTCTTGAGTGCCCAGTTGCGTCGATTAATAGTGTTCCATTATCTCTGTCTTACTGTTCATTTTTCTAACTGTTGGAAAGGGTATAAGAACAGTAAGAATTGTAAGAACAGGGTATATAAGACCAGAACAATCTGGTTACGAACGTGTAGCGAAGGAATAAATTGCTGGCACGAACCGCATATTTTGTGAGTTTCTCTTTGAGCCGACTCCCGTTTTTCTTACCCCTCAGCGATTTTGAAATTGAAAGCGAGTGTGTTATTATTGGTTGTTCAGGTGCGCATCCAAGTGCGATGCTGTGCTGTGAACGCGAGCGACTTTCTGCTAACTGAGGGCGTCAACCCGAGCAAGTTCGCGGTGCCAGTCACACCGGGCTATGAGATGTGCGGCACCGTCATGGAGGCTAACGACTGCGACGGTATCGAGAAAGGCGACAGGGTGGTCGCTCTCAACAAAGAAGAGCTCGGTGGGTTCGCAGAACAGTGTGTCGTCGACCAAAAGGTAGAAATTTCAATTTCGAATACCTGTTTTGTGCTCTGCGATCGGTCCGAATATCGTAGACTACAGTTTTTTATTTTCGACATTACTTATACAGAAATTAGTGCTGTTCAACCCTTAACAGTTTTACCCGAAAACCACTCCAGTATCTTACTTTTCTACTCAATGATTTACTCGGCTTTGATTATTCTTTTCCTTTACAATATTCCTAATAGATGGCCAGTAAAGATTGGAATGTGAAACGTGCATTCACCGGTTGCACAATATGGCAGAAAAAAGAAACTGTTGTGTCGATCCTGCTTATATTTAAGTTATGATAATAAAGGAATATGAATATTCTATTAGAATGTTGCAGAACCGTTTAGTTGTACAGGAATCCCTAATTCCTAATCAAACTTAATAAGCGATGCAAATAATCATGATTAATCCTGGAAAATGTTTAAAAAAACCTTGTTCAAAATGTAACTAGTGCGAATATCAAAAACACTGACCAATCATCTCAAAACCAATTTGGAGAGAAAGGGTTAAAAGACATTTCTTTAGACAACTATTTATTCAATTGTTTCTTTTTTTGATCTTTTTATTAAGTGGTTATTAAAACTCCCTTTTTTAAAACTCCTTCAATACTTCATGAAACTGAACGGGCCTTAGTTTCTGAAATTTCCAGCCATTTAAATAATTACAGAATGGATAGAATAATCCAGTTTCTGTTAAATTGTAAATTATATTAATATTCTATAAAGCGTGAGGTCATCCGATTGAAATTTATATTCAATGCAATAGTAAACATGACAAATTTGCATTTCTTTTCTCTGTTGCATTCCTTTACATAGTTCATAGTGTTCATCATAGTAATATAGAATTATTATAATATGCAACTGGTAATACTGTCTGGGGACTTAAATTTAAAATAAATAAAACAACTTACCAAATGGTTAATAAGATTATAATATAAATTGTTTGTGCTTTAGTAAACCTGTGGTAAAAACTTATATATATATATATATATATATATATATATATATATATATATATATATATTGTCCACAGAGTTGGTGTCTTTAAATTAAAAATAAATAAATCACAACTTTCCATACTATTAATAACATTACAATATAAATTTTTATACGGTTCAGTAAATTATCTGTAAACAATTGTAATAACTTCCAGTTTTCAGTAGAAGATAATTTCATACAATAATATTTCACTGTCTGTTCGCTCAACAAGTTTCATAAAAGATTGATACCTGCGGTTAGTTACTGTATTTATTATCGATTGGACATTGTATTTTATGATGAAGTTGACTCTATTTGCCCAGGGGGTCGGTGACTAGTGCAGTGATAATGCACTTTTGCTCCACAGCAGTTCCTTTTGAAAGTATTTTAAATGTCTTAGATTTCGTGTGTTTCTGTCTCCTCTTGCTGGTTTGGTCTTTTGCTAGACCGGTTTCGGCTGCTCCCCATCTTCAGTAGCGGTGTTGGCACTTGGGATGTTTTTCGGGCATCCTCACTGCACTGTCACTTTCACGTGTACTGTGAAACATCGAAAACATCCAAAGTGCCAAAAATGGTACTCCAACCCCTCGCAGACCACAAAATAGATATGTTAAACCATTTTAAATGTTTAGATTTTTTTAAATCTAAAATTCTTTGTTTTCTGTTCTCAGGATGTTTGGTTGGTTCCGTCTTCGTTGAATTTCAAGGATGGGGCGGCGCTGGTCGATTCTTTCGGTACAGCTTTACTGGGCCTGACGAGGCACGGTAAACTGACCGAGAAACAGGTCGTGTTGGTAACAATGGCTCCGACACACGGCTATGCCCCGCTTGATCTCGCCGCAAATGTTTACAAAGCAAAGGTGATAATTCGACAATTATTCATTCGTATTTGCTATCGGTCGAATAATATTTTCTGGGGCCTCACTGGCTCAGGAAGCCAGAGGTCGCATTTTTTTAACATTTAAATTTGGTTAAATATTTCTGTAAGGCATTTCAGTTTTTTCAACTGTCGATTTTAGATAGTTCGTGAGGTTTCAGGTGAAATCACGTTGCATGTTGTTTTTACATTGTTTTGTTTTTTCCAACAGTATAATGTACAAGCTCTGTTCCAGGTTATAGGCGTTTCGATGACCGAGGCTGAAACACAAACGATCAGAGAGAGGGGAGCGTGGTCTTCATTGTCCTACGACGAGAAGCTGATGTTGCAGGTCGTCAAAGACCTGACAAAACAGAAGGGCGTCAGTGTCATATATGACACACTGGCTGGAGACGTTCTCAAAACCTGCCTCAAATGGTGAACATTTAAAAATTCATTGGGCGTAGGAGGAATTATTCCGATTTTTTAATTTTTAACTGCTATTGAGCCTGACTATAATTTTGTACTGTTTATATTTTTATTGCAAAATTTTGTAATTCGTTTGGAATACCAGTTTTGTTGTCTGCGAGGGGTTAAGGGATACAGTAGATTTCGTGTTCTTCTGTCTCCTCTCGCCGGTTTGGTCTCTTGCAAGACCAGATGAGACAAAAGAATGCAAAATCTACAATTTGTAATTTATTATTCTCTCTAATTTGGTCATTTCTTTTGAATCAGTGTTTTGCATTGTTTCCCGGTATAAAAAAACCTAATGATGTTGAATACTTTATTAACTGGATTCATTAATTTGAGTACATGGTTCAGTTATTATATCTGTAATTTTTCAAAATACAATATATATTAGCAAACTTTGTTATCACAACTCAAATTTCATTCAACTGCAAATTTAAGGCTATTGCAAGCAGAGCTCAAATAAGTTTCTAAATCACTCGAATAATTTGTTTCTTGTTATAGATAAATCAAACCATGATAAATTAATGCATTATTATAACCGGGTAAATATATTCTAATTTGGTCTAATATAAAACCAAAATAAAGAGAGAACAATAAATTACTTGTCAGCCCATAAGTAGTAGTAGATAAAACAACAGGAAATTGTAAAGATTACTGAAATGCCTGGTAAACTTAATAAGTTGACAATACTGATTAAATAAAATTAAGATAAAAAAGAAATGAGATAAATCAAAAACATATGCGTATACAAAAATATAAGGACAAAAATGAAAGCTCATAATGAACTTTACCATCCAATTGTTTAAAACCTGAAAATTCTGCTGTTAGTGTGTAGCAACTCATCTAAAACAAATGCTAACAGCGTTATAAATATTTTTAATCAATTACTTATAAATATTAATTATTGTAATAAAATGATTATTCAATATGAATAATAATTTTGTTAAATTTATCATTAAGTGCCTCTGTGGCTCAGGCATCGAGTATGCGCTGGACCCAGAGGTTGGTCTGCTCATAAGTTAGTCATAAGTGGGGATAAATGATGAGAGAAATAAGTGCATATAGGCACAGCAGAATTGTGCTGTAAAAATGAAGAGAAAATTATTATTATTATTATTGTAAAATACAAATTAGATGCATCAAAAACATCGTTTAATACCAGAAAATTCTGCTGTGTTGTAGCATCTCATCAAAAACATAGGTAACGGTTTTGTATAAATCTTTTTAATTAATAACTAATAAATAAGGTGATAACCTCGGTCTGTCATCAGAATTTGAACCTGCGTGGGACTCAGATATAGAGTTGGCAGACCAAAATTTTGTTCAACCACAAATTAGGGTTTTCGATTCGCGAACCGGGAGCTCAAATGACTCAGGGACAATAAGAGTAAATAATAATGGTGTTAATAAAAATATTAATTATACAATCGCATATTTCGCTTTGCAGTATATCCCACGAGGGCCACATAATAGTCGCGGGCTACACGCTGAAAGAGCTGCCACCCGTACAGATGTCCCACCTCCTCAGCCTTCCTTCGTTCACAATCTCGGGAGTCTCACTGAGGAGCTACAGGAAGTACGCTTTCGATACTTACAGGTAATTCAATGCTTCGATACTTACTGGTTGGTTTCGTCGATTGAAAGAAATATTTTCCCAGTTTAGAATACCTGTTTTGTGCTCTGCGAGGGGTTGTAATACCCCATAGATTTTTTTTCTATTTTTTAAAATATTTTTGAAAATACAGAAAACTCCCCCCGTCCGGATGTACCGCCTCCCGACCCTGTTTTCATTCAGTATTTTGGGAGTTTCACTGAGGAGCAACAGTATGTTATACTTTAAATACTTGCAGAAAATACATTTTTTTAACTGAGCAGTATCTATTGTTTTTGTAATTTTTGTTGAATTTTTTCCTCAGAGTGGAGCTTCAGCTGGATGAGCTACATTCGATACAGCATATTCAAAGCGGAATTATTTTTTATAATAAAATCATTTATTCTATAACATCTTAAATGATTATTATTTTCTCCCATTATTAAATTTCGGGTGTTAAATCAAGAATTTTTTCGTATCTAACTTTAAATTAGGAGTCTGATTTTTGTTTTGTGATTTGCTTATCTTTTCAAGCTTATTTATAATTACAAACATTCCCCAATTTTAGAATGATTCTCAAAGCTATATTCTCCTTTCGTCTTGTTATTTTGTGGGAGTTATTTTGTTTGTGTTATGGCACTACTGATCCAATATGCAGTTAAATTACTAGTAATATATATTTATTTATTTATAATTTGTATCTTTCTTGTATGAAACCGAGACATTTTTATTTGAATACTTAGTTCAAATTATTTAAATAGTTAATTATTTTATAATGTTGTTTTCGGATTATCGACTAGATGATGCATGCAAGTTTTTCAGCACTCTGATGCAAAGTGTTCTTAAAATTATAGTGTAAGTGTAAAATGAATTAAAACATAAAATTCTAGCCCAGAATACAAGACTGAGTTATTTCAAAAATAAAATATGGGATGTTCATAATTGGAACCTCAGTGGGCCTCAGATAACATTGTAACTTTCCCAATTATTATACCAATATTGTATGTATAACATGTACAAGTAAGCCCCAATATATACATAGAAAGACACATGGATGTTGTAAACGATATCCTATGTGCATTTAAAGAAAATAAAGTACCTACTTAGAGTGTATGTCTCGACAGAGGTTGTGACAGTTCGAATCCATCCATACCTCATGGCTGTTAGTTAGTAACTTAGTCAGGGATAGTGTGCTCGATTACTCTAACTGACTGATTCACAAGCTCACGTTGGATCAGACCCTCTTGTAATAAGAATGGAATAAGAATGAATTGTTAAAAATAATTTTAATTATAACACATTGTGAGTTGTCTCGTTTTAAGGGGGTGGGACTTTTTAATATTGGGAATTTCTTACTGAAATTAAGCTCAATTGAGTCCGATAACTTTTTGCACCATCTCTTTCTTCTGACGTGTTTCTCGTATAGAGCTTAGTTTCATTTGAGTTGATACGGAGTATATCGTGATTTGTAAATAAAACTTAAATACATTCAGCACTGTCACTGATGCTTGGGTATTTCTTTGTCGGATTTGGGGTTGGAACAAAAAGAAGGTTTATCCTCTATTTTCAAAAATGATATTTTTAATGAAAATGTTTAATCGATAGGTGAAATAAGGGCTCCCTCTGATAACAATAAAAAAAGTGCATATAGGCGAAATTGCGCTATAAAAATGAAAAGAAAAATATTAATATTTGCATCAATGTTTTCCCAACAGGCAGACGGTATCAGATGTCCTTGAAATGTACGACGAGCAGCTTATCAAGCCCGAAGTAGCGGCTACTTTCGAGCTTAAAGACGTCAACGAAGCTATCGCCATGATCAAGGAAAAGCAGCCAGTTGGAAAGATTATTCTGGAAATTTCTAAATGATTTTCAGAAGGTATCAACATATTTGTTTTTTCTTCTAAATTATTACACATACTTGGATTCTTTATCGATTCTCATGTGACTTCAGTGATACAGTAAACAATACAAAAAAAAGAAATGAAAAATGGTAAACTTAAAATTGAGATTAAAATGCATTAGAATACATCAAAAATATAATCATTAACAAAAAAATGTTAAGGCTCAAATGAAAGCACATAATTAACAATTAGTTTTTGATTGTGAGCAGAAAAATGCTGGTTTTAAATAATCCATTTTAATAATTGAAGTAACCTTTCATTTATTGTTTACATGTGTCCCAACCCTAACCAGATTTGAAGTCGTAAATAAGATATTGAATCAAATCATTTTTAAAAAGTGTAATAAAAACTGTATAGGGGAAAAAGACTGATGTTTCCAAACCATCAAACAGGTGTCTCCTGACCTGGTGGTTAAATGTATGTGAAAGAAATGCTTTTTTTTATGTCGCGCAAAAGCTATTGTGAGTAAAAAGGAAAATTGGAGTACAACCACATTGAACGAAGGCAAGACTAAGGTATTTAAGACGGTATTTAAATCGAATCTGGTATTATCTAAATTGAAATATAAGCAAAAATATCTCTCCGGGCACCCCTGGACTTCAGAACAACAGTTGCACAATAATGACAAATTAAAATGCACAAAACAAAATATAATATTAAATATCAGGAGTGATGTAAGAAATACAGTTAATACAGACATATATTAAAAAAAAAAAACAGTAATAGGAAAATATTAGGAAATGACCCAAAAAATTTAAAAGTGCAATAAAATTCTTTAAACAAATAAAATTACCGGAGAAACTTTAAGGGAACTTTATGAAAAATAATTGTTCAGCTAAATGAATACATATATTTTCATTAACAAATTACCTGTTTCAAGTGATATTGGATTTCAATCATGCAAATATTTTATTGATTTAATTGTGTAATTTTGGTTCAAGGAAAGCAGCAGTATCAAACAGATACTTTAACGATTTAGCGAATTTGAGTCAATCAAAAATTTTGATTTTTTTGTTATTGTTATACTTATTTTGGAGATACGTTTAAAGCGATTAATTTTATGTTCCAGTACTGATATGCGTCCGGCTGTACACACTACGGAAGAAGAAGTATTGATTTAATTACTATTTAAGAGCTTTAGGTCATATTTTAGCCAGAGAAATGGAAGAAATGTGTATTATTTGATGTCAGAGGTGTTGCTTCTTGTTAAAAAATTGTTCCAATCACAACAGTAATTTCAATAAAAAATAAATTATAGCATTTTAAAAGACCTGTCTGTATTAAAAATAATGTCATCACTTGTTTGTTTTTATTTTCCCAAAAAACTGTTTAATCTTAAACGTTGGTGTATGCAAAATAATTGTTAAACTGAAATGAACATATTTATTTTAATGATTATTATGAGTGACAATATTAGGAGATTGTGATAGAAAGTGGAAAAAGTTTAAAAAATCTACATCAAATATAAAAACATACAATATATCCTTTTCGAACTAATATCTATAAATTAAGAAAAAAGTATCAATTTAATATTTTAACATCTATCTAAAACGTAATTTTAATGGCCAAAGTCGCCAATTATGCTATATCAGCAATTTATCATCTTTATTTCGGAAAATCCTTATTTTTCATATTTATATATTTGAAAACGCCACCAAATATCTTGATCAGCCAATTTGAGAAAATGCCGCTAGAGAGCAGCACTACGAGAAAGTCTGCCATCTAGCGGCAAATTTTAAAACTAAAAGCTTTACTACCTAATAATTCTTATCATGTTGTTTAGCCAATATTATTGTTATATCCACAACAAGCTGTCCAAGCCACAGATCAATATAACCAATTCTAAATGTAGAATTGTACGTATTTTGAATGTTCCTGTTATCTCTAAACATTAAAATGAAAAACTACGTTATATTTCTACCTTTTTTTGTCTCTAAATCTAACCCAATTATTTTGTTGTATAGTAAGGATAAATTAGTATAATTTAATGCACACTTTTTAAAAATGTAAAAATCTATCATAAGGAATAAAGCATGGTATGTTATTCATATAATTCATACACTTATTATTATTTGCATTCTCTAACAGGCATATATTTTACATATTAAGTGAAGGTTGATTCGAGAAAAATTTATAAACTATGAAATTCTATTTGAAAACACTATATGATATAACAGATAAATTCCAATTTTTGGAATATATTGTTTTTATAGAAATATGTAGTCGCATAAATTATTAAAATAAATAATTTTTGTCTACATGTTGTCTGTACATATTTTGTATAATTTAATGCACACTTAAACAAGTGAACCAAGTAGAACAAATTGTAAAACTGTTAAAAAATTAAAATATTTAAGGAATAAAGCATTGGACATTATTTATGCACTCATTATTTCTACAATTATCAAATTTATGTCAATTTTGTCAGGGCTTCCTCACCTTCTTTTTCAAATTCTTTTTAAATATGATAGGTTTAGATAATTTTTAACTGACTTTTTAAGTTTTTAACTGAAGGGAATTAATTCGTCATCATTATTTCTAAATAGAAAACTGTTGTGATTATATTTACATGTACTGAACAAACAAAGGTTTTTATTATTATTTATATTGTGTCACTGCATTTACCATTAGTTGAACTTCTTAAATGAAGAAGCAGTACTCCATGTCTTATATTTGTGTACTAAATTTTAATAGTGTCGTGATATTTCATTATTTACTCATTATCAACTCAATACATATGTTAGGAATTCCATGAATACTGCTCACGTGACTTGCATTTGTCTAAACACAATTATGAACTGAATAAAAATCAGGGTTAAAATCAATAGTTTCATTTCACGCATTGAAAATGAACATATCAAATAAATTGCCAAAAATGATTTTACTATTTGCCAATATGCTTGCTACATTTTAAAAAGTTTCTTTTGGGCTTTCATTTATAAAACTGCCATGACAATTATAATTTATAAGTAAACAAATAAATAGAATTTAACAATAAAAAAGGATATTAAAAAAGCCTTCCTATTCGAAAATGACTAATTTGGAATTTATTTTATGTCAAATAATATATCTTAAAGAGGGAGCATTTTTCCTTCCACTAAATCATTCAGTCCACTGTTGTTATACGTAATATATTTTTCTATTTTATTTAAAATCATTTTGTCGTATTCTATGGTTGGCAAAGAATTCAGGTTCATCCTGGCACATAGTTTAAATATGAAAAAACCTTTATTTTAATTCCAGAAAGAAGCCCTTGATAAATTCCCGAGTGGGCATAATGTCATCAAGTAAACAATACTTTTTCCACAGCACGTTAGTTCAGATTTAATTTCTATGTACAACAATTATTTATTTGTTTGTAATAAACTATTATTTCTTTAGCTACGATATCATCATTCAGTTACTGACATAGAATGTATGACTGAAGAATATGAACTGGAAAATTTGAAATCTGTATGGCCCTTGCATAGCACCTTGATGTCAAGCCATTAACAAATATTGTTAATTTCGTAATTGAACTTCGTAATGCGGTTGAAATAAATTTATTTTATAAATACAATATACCAGTAGCTAACTTGATGAAATTCTGGACTTTCTTTAATCTCCTTTCACCTGTATGAATTAAAATCGGCAGACATTATAAACTACAGTGTAACATACATTGGGCGCCATGTAAGTGGAAATTAGCAGGAAAATGGAAATATTTTGAGTTTTTCAAGTATTTCATCCTGAAGAATCAGTTAACAAGGTTTGCCTTTTAGGATGAGGAATAAAAGATAATAGTAATTAACAATAAATAAGTTACTGTATAGAGTGGGATATTTTTAATATGAAATATTTCCTGGCCAGAAAGCACTATGAAAATATATCTAACTATGGAATAATATAATAATACAGTTACTTGGTATACAAATTTTAAAAGAAGTATTTCATTTAACCCTTCAGATTCCTGGTAATTTTTGCAGGGAACAACTGGGGGGGCCCTCTTTTTGGAAAAGTTATTACTTTATCTGATAACAAAAATTCGACCCGAAAATATTTTATCAATTCGGAAATAAAATTCCAAAAAAGTGCAAAGAGTCTGATTTCATAATTCCTTATCGATACTGTGATATCGAATAATAAGATACTATATGCAAATATTTAATATATAAGTTACAGCAGGCCCAGGGTATTATGACCCTTTTCTTACAGCCATAAACCGGGAGATCGAATAGCCCCTTTTTCTCCCTTTTTAAACTGAAACACCAAGCAGTCAAGTGTAGCTAGCGAGTGTTGCAACAGAGTTTCTCCGCGCGCTTCTATTTTGTATTCGTTTAGAGAATAAAACCATTTCTTTCCCTTTGTTGTACTGTTGCTTATTCGATACCACGAAAAACCTAAGTTTTATATATATATATATATATATATATATATATAATTAATAATATTATAGTAATCTGCGTAACGAGACTAAAACGTACGGAAATGAAACGACCCTGCTACTGAGACTCCTCGACACACTACTATCACTATCACTAATGCGATAGTCACTATCACTAACTATGATTGATTTTCGAGCAGCATTAACACACGAGTGGACAATAATGGAGGAGAACCCCACTGCTGGCGTTCTCCCTTTATTTATTTTAATTTTATTTATTTAATTTTTTTTGTTACACACTTAGATCTTGTGGCCGCTCGCTCTTTTCAGGCGTCTGTGAGGAACATTTGGAAGATATTAGGGTTTGTACCATTGGATTAGGTTAGGTGGGTGATTCGTGTATTCGAAATATGTTTGTATTTTTTTACGGCGAGGTCTCGGACAGACCGTACGCTTAGTAGCCGGTGCTTCGGTTATTTCCCTCTAATATTTTCGACTGTAAAGTCTGAACTTGGTCGATATTCGTCGTATTTTACTAAATACGATCCGGAAACTTGGGGCATTAGAGAGTGATCGGTAAATGAAAACAGGGGCGTCTAAATTTATATATAAATTTCTTTTTTCACTCGGAAATCCTATAGTTTTCCCGATTTCTCGGTTACCGTTCCTCCGGATTGGGAACGTCCTCCTGATTACCAGGCCTTGACCGGAAACAATTTCCCTGCTCGGGGCCCAAAACAAATTCAGTCCAGTGCGAATTAAAATCCGATAAAAAACCCCCGTAAGCACTTTAATCGCCAATTACAACAGCGTTACGGCAATTAACCCCAGTTAGACACGCCGGAAACCACTTTCTTATCCTGACAGTTGAGCACGGGACCGGAAGTGAAAAGTCTACGCCCGAAACATTAATTACTGAATTAAAATTTGGGACCAAGACATCCGACAAAGCGTCCAGATATTCCAATCTAAAGTACGATCGTTATTATCCTTAATGCTCCCATCGTTATGTCTCTTAACCGAACGATTCACCGCGAACTCAACTTACCGGTTCTTCAAGTTCCATCCTCCTTACTACACATCCTAATTTGTCTCTGCTATCGCCCGCGCGATGGCTTAAAAACACCACTGTCCCAGAGACCTACTAAAAATTAACTAAATTCGAGTCAAAAAGTGCCACCGCTGGTTGTGGCTTCTTTTATCTTGTCAGTCGAGCCAATCTCTGTCGCTACTATGAACTCAACTTACAACAAAGTTGATAGTACAGAAATGGTAATGAAAAACGTACTAAAATTTATTTCCCGTTCAAAAACTTTTCGGAAGGCTCAATTTAAAAATTACTTTTGGCCAAAGTATTGCCAATTTTCAATCGGAGCAGGGCAATTAGGTAATTGGACGAACGCTTGTCCGGTTCTCGAAGCAGTATAAAAATTTGCAACTTTCAATTTGAGATCATTGAAAACGGCCGTTTCTATTGGGCCGGAATATAAATAAATACCTAGCTACCGCTGTGCGTGCCAATTTCCATATTATAATTAAACGAAAATCGGCAAACGAGTAATAAAAGACGGAAACTCGAAAATTAAATTATTTAAAGATAATTATGTTTTACGTTTTATAAATCCCTCGTATTTCCTTATACTCTATCTATCAGTCTGTTAGGTATATCTTTGTTGTATCTGTAGGTATATATGTTTGTATAACACTTTTCCTAGTGTTATAGAAAATTTATTTAATGACTGCCAGTCTGAGAGCCGAAGCCGACTTATATATTGACCAAAAGTACAGCGGGTAAAAAGTATTTAATGAAACGCATTTATCGAGGGTTTCAAATTAAAACTGAATTAATAGTGTGAAATACAATTTGTAGGCCTAAACCCCTGTGCATATCATTAATGCACCTCCATGATGACGATGGTCACGGTCGAGATAATAGACAATTATTCGGAGCAACGGAAAAATGGAACGACAAATAGTTCGGGTTCTACAAAAAAATTAACCTTGAAAAGAATTGAAAACATAATTAAATTTAACCCTCTATGGCCTGTAACTTTCAGTTCACATTTCAATTTATCGAGATTTTACCAAATAATGATAGCAAATAATTATTTCGTGAGATGTAGCATAAATCTTAATCCTATAACGTTGTCAAGACGACCAATATCGATATCAATTTTTTTTCATTTGCATATATAGGTTTATAATTGCTGATAACATCTTAAATGATTATGATTTTTGAATAACGAACCCGGAAATTATTTTCTCCCATTATTAAATTTCCGGCGTTTAATCAAGAATTTTTTCGTATCTAACTTTAAATTAGGAGTCTGATTTTTGTTTTTGTGATTTGCTTATCTTTTCAAGCTTATTTATAATTACAAACATTCCCCAATTCTAGAATGATTCTCAAAGCTATATTCTCCTTTCGTTTTGTTATTTTGGGGGAGTTATTTTCTTTGTGTTATGGCACTACTGATCCAGTATGCAGTTAAATTACTAGTAATATATATTTATTTATTTATCATTTGTATTGAGTTATTTGTGCGCTCATTTAAAAATTAAATATGGGATGTACATAATTGGAGCCTCAGTGGGCCTCAGATGACATTGTAATTGTATTGTACATTGACATTGTAACTTTCCCAATTATTGTACCAATATTGTATGTATAACGTGTATAATTAAGCCCCAATATATACATAGAAAGACCCATGGATATAGTAAACGATATCCTATGTGCATTTAAAGCAAATGAGGTATCTACTTAGAGTGTATGTATCGACAGTGGCTGTGGCAGTTCGAATCCATCCATACCCCAGGGATGTTAATAACTTTCCCAATTATTGTACCAATATTGTATGTATAATATGTATAATTAAGCCCCCATATATATATATATATATATATATATATATATATATATATACATAGAAAGACCCATGGAGAGTTAAAAAGATAACATCCTTTTTTCTGAAATTCTTTCGAATACTTCGTTAATTAGAATTGGTTCAGTACCTATAGGTTCATATGATCTTGTGTTCACTGTCAGAATAAATTGAGAACATTCTGTGACGAAAACAAATTTTCGATATCGTATGGAGGTAACTTCCACCCTTGTATGAACTACAGCCGCCGTCAGTATCTATAATCGGTGTAGACGGTAATTGGCGTATCAATTAGGGGTTATTTAAAGAAATTCGAGTTTCTAATTTTCACGCGACAATTAATCAATTAAACGAAGAAGCTTCTCTGCTTCCCGCCCGTCACAGTCACAGCCTATCTCAAACGGAGCACT
This sequence comes from Lethocerus indicus, assembly GCA_019843655.1. Lineage (NCBI taxonomy): Eukaryota > Metazoa > Arthropoda > Insecta > Hemiptera > Belostomatidae > Lethocerus > Lethocerus indicus. The sequence goes on from JACDQD010000001.1 coordinate 3,282,576, forward strand.
TTCAGTGTACGAAAGTAAAAGTGTTATTTATGGGAAAAATGGGTCGCCGTTGAGATGTTGCCTCCAAATTCCAGATGGCTTCCAGGATAAAACAGTACCCGAATTTTGTTAATCGATTAGTTTAAACAACCTTCGGTATGACACGACCGAGGATGGAGGAAACAAAAATATCTGAATATAAAATCGAAATCATCAAATTTCCTTGAGTTTCCACAAATCGCAATCGGAATTAGTACGGCCACTTCTGAATTAATGCATCAAAAATGTCTTGTTTTTTAACCAAAAAGCGATTTTTAAACAAATAACTTCAAAAATTGATTCCCCGGGTCAACTACAATAACATCATATTTTAACCATAACATATTATTTATGTAAAAATTTTATGTTATGTTGTTTTTTATTCTATGTAAAAAAAAATGTAACACCTTAAACGTTTATTCTATACGATAATATTAGCGTTTGCTGTAAGTAAAAATAAATTGCGAGGAATAAAATATGAAACTATATGTTAATTCACACCGAGGCTTCGATGGAATAGCATTTTATTTAACCTAATTAGTTTCCATGGAGAAAAAGCGACAGTTTCGTTTAAATTCGTGTAAAAACGTGTTCATTTGAAAATGTGGTCCGCACGAACTTATTTTAACTTAAAAAAAATGTATTATCTTAGTCAATTCTATATGTTGCTCTTACAGTTCTGAAGCGGAACACATTTGAAAGCGGTTCTTGACATTTTGTAACTTTAAGAAAGGAGAAAACAGAAGGTCGGCTGAATTCAAGTTGCAACTTCGAACTTGAGTTTAAGTTTTCGGAAGGATTGTCGAATCAGCCATATTATTAAACGGCTTAGGTATGTTCGGAAAATTGGAAATAAATATTGTAGAAAAAAATTCGGTCGCTTACTTGGTGCTGGATTAGAGCGGTATCGATCTCTCACCAACGTCAGTAGCATTCCGCTACGTCTCCGCCCGTCAAGTGCTAATGAAAGTCCTTATAAGTATCTTACTATATTACTTCTAATGGTGGCCGTGAGGAGCCTAAAACAGGATTCGAACAAAATCCTGAAATTAATTCCCTTACCATTCAACTGAAATAATTGAACTAACATGAATGCGCGAGTTTATGTGGATTACCGGCAATCCAGGGTTTTATTTTTTATATTTTGATGCAGACAAGGCGAACCGCATTAACCGCGGTATCTATAAAAAATAAAATAATAAATATTAAAAATAAATAATTATTTAAAATAATAAAATTATTTGAATCATTTCGAATCATTGTTTAGGGGGCTGGTGCGATCGACACCAGCATGTTCTTGTTAAAATATTTTTCCGAAAAAAACTCGGGACATAAATTAAAAGACCTGAAATTCTACGGTCCAAAAAAAGAATTTATTGTACAATAAAAACAGTTATAAAAAAATTGAAAAAAGAAAAGGAAGACGAGTAATTTTAATAACAAATTGGCGCCTTCGACCCTTTGGTCTGCCAAAGCTTACAAAATTAAACTTAATAGGCTTTTTAATGAGAATGGTACATTAATCAGAAATAAAGGCATTCTAAGCGGTGGTTATTCCCCTATTGTAAAATAGTAAAATAAATTTGGCTATTTTTCCGTAATTCAATACGGATCGAAAATTACTTTTATAAGTATGAAGAGAAAGTAGGTTGTGGGTGGGCCCCAATATTCGATAAACGTTGTCCGAATGAAGCATTCCGACAGCACTGTCCAAGTCAAGTTTGTTACGCGCGGTAATTGTGAGAATCTAAGAAAAATTCTGCTGGTAAAAATTACTATTATAAAACCTTTTTCCACATACTAATTAATAATCAATAAAAGGCATATATGTTCTGCATTATGTCAATTTAATTTTCATATAATTATTTTGGTAATTCTCGATTTAAATAAAGAAAAAGATAATCTATTCTTACTATATTCCTATACAAACTGGAGACTATCGTTGAAACTTAATAAAAATGTTTGCTCATTGCCTCAAGAATAAATTTGAAAAATTGTATTTATCATATGGAATTGTGATTTATTAATAACTACTAGGCTAAATAACAATGAATACCATTAAATAAAAAGCTTTTTTCTTCCTGTTGCAAATGTTTTTAAATTTTATACATAATAGATAACATTATAAAAGACATTTTGTATTAAGCTAAATAACAATAAACACATTTCCAAGTTGCTTATTTCTTAAGATAATAAAATGAACTATTAAACTAATGTGTGGACTTATTAAAAATTACTCTAACTATATTTCGAAACCATCGCTAAAGGGCCAACCTTTGCCTTTGTTTTGGGAAAACAAAATTCATGGAACTGTAATTAACATTAGGGTTTTCTTGAAACATCCGGCCTAGGAAAAATACAAAGTTTCGATTTACGATAAATAAACGATTAAACTATTTCGATTCCGAATAAAGATTTTTCGTGCGGTAAAAATTAAGGTAATTTATATTATATGTATTATGTTCGATTGTTAATGTACCATAAGGCAAAATACATACATTTATGATACTCGTTAAGTATTACATGACCCTCTGTTGACTGAGAAAATAATGGGCAGTGTTTCAGAGTCAACTTTGATGCGTGTCGAGCTTTGTGACTTGGGTTATGGGAGCAACCAAATAAGGACTATCACGAGGAACTGTCTCGCGTCTCCACTTTAAGAAGGTTTTCAATCGATTGCAAATTAATTTTTTTATCGCCTTGCACAGTGTTTATCGGTCCAGGGCAGCAAAATATAACATCGGGTGGGAAATACAAAGAAAAACGAAGAACAGTACACGAAGAAACTGATATGGAAAAAAATACTGATATAGGAAAAGGTCCAGAAACAATAACTATAATGCCCCAGGTTGTATAACGGCTAGGTGTAATAGCACCTAAAAAGAAATAGAGAAAAAATCTCCAATTTTAACATTAAATCATTCATAATTGTTATCACGCCATCGTTCACAACGCAAAGGGGAAAACAGTCCCGCAGTTGGATTTGGTATAAAAATACGAAAGAAATGCGAATTATACTTTTTTGCATATTTTCTACAATGATTTACAATATTTGAGGCGAAAAATGTGGACAACATATGCTGCTCGTAAAGTCCGCGAAGCCACCTCCGTACGATGAGCGCATTCAAGTATTGTGATTGACTGTGTGGATTGATACCACATGTGGCAGAGAGATATAATCCCCATCAAAATTATTTTCTTTCTTATCACTTTCTGTCTTTGTGATTATAAGAACAAACGTACTTATACGCGTTGTGTACAAACGTAGTACTGCGAGCCGGGACTGTGTGAAGGACCTCGGGGGTTGACCCCCGCTATTCCGGAATTTTGTCTGCGTCCGGAAACGCAGTGGAAGGATATTTGTCCTTTTCGGCTCCCGGCTGTTCCCGGGGTCCTCTATATAAGATGGGGTGGCGTTAATCTCCTCGGATTCAACTGGCAACCATACTGTGTCAGTATCAGTAATATCCCTTTTTTGAAATAATCTTCCTTTGTCTGTATAATAACCCCTTTGAAGCAGTTATTGAGGGTCTCGCTCAGAAATACAAACGGCCGAACACGCTCGCATAAAGACAAGAGTAATATATATCCAAAATACAAAATGTTTTAATAGCGTGTAAACTATACAGCCAGTGTAAACTATATATATGGATTTTCAATGATCGTACTACCCGAATGGAACATTTTTTAAGATTGTGGGAAGAGTCTGACCTCTCGGATGCTGACTGCTTCCGAACTTTCGGAACCGTTACTTGATACATCATCTGGTACCCGGGGTTCAACCCCTGCTAATGGCGCCAGAAGCAAGTCGGTGACAATTCCGGGTAACCTACCGGGCAAGATTTATTCTATTCAAAAACTGTCAATGATGAGAGAGAGAGAGAGAGAGAGAGAGAGAGAGAGAGAGAGAGAGAGAGAGAGAGAGAGAGAGAGAGAGAGAGAGAGAGAGAGAGAGAGAGAGAGAGAGAGAGAGAGAAGTAAGGGAGAGAGAGAGAAAGGCAAGGACAGCTAGGCGTAGCCGCTGTTTCCTATTACTCGCAAGTGTCGCAAGCGTCGTGAGAACGGCCCCGAAGGATGTACCGAAACTCTAGACACGGTCTTGGCTTTCTCCCAGCGTACAGTAGGGCTACTGAAAAACTAGTTCAAACGCGCTGTGGCCTCACTCCACAACTGTCTATAGAAAGGATCGACTGGGTGAAAAAGACACCCGGTACGTTTGTAATAAACATATAAAAAACCCCTCGCCATACTGATTTCCTTACCTCGATGTTCGGAAGGTGCACCAATTACTTTCGGAGGGTTTTTCCCCCTAAACATTTTGTTTTGTCAATTCAAGAAAATCCTTTGGGTTGTTGAGGTGCCCCTTATAGTTCCGGTATTAGATTATTTGATTCCCTCTCCTGGATGGTATGTGTGAGAGGTCTGCTGATTAACCTTTCGTACCTAGTTGAATCGCTCCTCTGGTATTAGATACTAAAACCAACGATGAAATAATTTTATTACTACCAGCCAGTATCCGATAGGATCGCGTTATGTTCGTAATGTCCTATCCACTGTAGCCTATTTCCGTTACCTAGTAGTGTTTTTTATAGCCTTCTTGACTTTTTCGGAGGTAGTGGAGTACTATCTGCCGTCGGAACCCTACTACCATTGCATCCGAATGCCCAGTAAATAGGAATGATTGGTGTGTACTCTATTTTCCCGGGTTTTTATTATCGACCGATTACTATACCAACACAATTACAACACGGGGTCAATTTTTCTTAATACATCGAAATTCTCACAAATCGGTTAAAAATATTACTGCAGAATCTACTTTAGAAATTAAGCCTGAAGTTAGGGACTTGATGTTGAGGACAGGTTGAAGAATGAGTGGCATGAACTGTGATTAGGCGATGTGGTTTGAGGCCGTCGCAAAATTTATGCCGATAATAAAAATAGTAATCGATTTATAACTTTTTAACTTTTACCTGAAAAAATTGAAAGATATTGGTATAATATTACCGCGTCACGCGTTTTTGCCTGAATATTAATACCTTTTATGGAAAAATAAGAAATTCAATGACCAAAATAGGAAATGTCTAGAGGAGCAAGAACCCAATAACGGGACAAGCTTCGGGGGCGGACGGGTTTCGCAAAATCTAAAAGCTGGATAAAAAACCTTGCAAATAAGTGGTAATAAGTGAGTTCTCAAGATATCGTTGTTTATAAAAAAAAACGAATATTTGCCATAAATTTTCCGTGAGTTCGCTGTCGTTTCATAGCACAGAATATAGCGTTCAAGTTAGAATAAAATGGCGGATTATTTTCCTTTTTTTTAATTCAGAGAACTGCACGGTCTGAATTTGTCTTTCGCGCACAGACCTAATTAGAACTCACTAACGGAGTAATACTTCCTTTGTATTGTGTTCTTCGCTGCTGCTGAAATTTTTCACACCGGGTAATTATAATACTAAAAAAACCACTGTTACTAACAACGGGTTCGTGGAAGAATAGTTATTTTGCCAAAAATTTAATATAATTACGACTCTATTTTAAAAGCTGAATTTATTGTGCAAATTATTTCATCAATCTGTAAAGCACCAATCTGTATTTTATCAATCTTTGTGGAAAGCAGTAACTCAGGCATTTACGATTGATTTGTCGATTTTCTATAGATTGAAGGGCTAGAACGTGCCCTTAATTTAACTTTTAAAGGACCGTACTCAGATGTAGGATAGCTGACGCTACAATTAAGTCCTTACAAAATGTCCTTTTCATATTATCGCTTCGATAGAAACTAGAACAGGCATTCCTGGGGTTCTCAAAACTTTTTCACGTAGGTTAGTCATAATTAAAAAAATCTGTTGTTAGCGACAAGAACGTGTCAGTCGGAAATATAATCGTTAATTTATTTTTTATTTTAATATACGCTATAAACGTTCTTACAAAATGGCTAAAATTACGGCCGGACGTCCACTGTTATCGCAAGCGGTTTAAGTAAATCGTGTAGCAATTCAACAGCTGACGAGGTAATAAGTGGAGAGATATTTTGAATCCGGAAATTCGTAATTTATATCGAAATTCCTGTGCGTGAAAGCTCATAACGAAAGGTTATTACTTAAATAATGTACCGTATATAGATGTACGGTGGCTGACGGCAAAATTAGGTCGTTTAAAACCTTCATTTTAATTTTATCGATTTCAATGTACTTTATGGAAAGCAGTAACTAACAGTTTATCGAATGATTGGTCGATTTACTACAAATTGAGATACTTGATTCTTAAAGCGCAATTGTGTACAGTCGCTAGGAATATGGAGATCCCCGTTTTTCTAGTAATTGTGTCTTTTCAAAGATTCAATGTATTTTGTATCGTTTCATTTTCCAGTATGTGTACCAGCGTTTTTTCTTTCGCTTTTAGCCTTTATTCTTCTTTACACGTTGTCATTATACGATTATACTCGTGTACAAAGTGCTGTTTTTTTTACTGTACACAGTGCATTGGTAGTTTTCTCCAATTTCCTAGTTTGATAACATTCTAGTTTATGTCGGTATCTAACGAATAAATTAAATTAGGAAAATAATTTGCCTTTCATTCAAAGAATTTGACGAGGAATCGGAATGTAAGTAAATAAATGGAAATTGCACTCCAAATTGTAAAAGCACTCTAGTAATTAAACAGACCCTGAGGATGGTCCAAATTGAAAAAATTGGCAATTGTTAATTGTTTGAACAATTAAACAAAATATCATTTTACACTTTATTTTCCAGCAACAAAATATTCCTCAATCAGTAATATTGTATGTATAATACATTAAAGAATTCGAATATAATAGTAATCTCGAATATATATATAATATTTATATAACATATATATATATATATATATATATATATATATATATATATATATATGGAATATATATATAATAATCTCTATGCAATAATTGCGGAAGTAATTCCTCGTATATAGTAATAATAATAGAATAATAAGTACAACAAACTACAAAAGATCACGCTGAAACTTTTATTTATTATATAGTACTTATAAATAATTCATAATATAAATAGCGCAAACCCTACTATATACCGACATCCCAAACGTTCCTTAGAGACGCCTGATTGAATGGCCTGAAACTGACCACCTGATCTAAATCTGTAATGGGAAATAGAAAATAAAATAATAAAAAATAAAATAATTGTTAGAAAAAGGGGGAAAAAGCCAGTGAGTTTAAGATCGTTTAGGATAGTGAGCTGCAATCCAGAACGACAGTAACAGGAAGAATAAACTAGGAATTTGTATGAATAACTCGTGTATTGTCTGAATTAAGGTTGAGGAAGCGCCATTTAAATTTCGCCGGTCGATTAATACAACGCGTAACGGTTTTTCGTTGGGTGAGTCGAAGGTTCTTTACGCCTTTCCTTTCTTTTACCTTTACGCTCCCGCACCGAAAAAAGCGGAAAACTTTGAATTTGGAATCGCTGATTGAGAATTTTATTTCAACTGAAGGAACCGGTATTTTTTATCACTTATTATTTTTTTTGTTTAGTACCTGAATATAAGGCGGGGCCACTAAAAAGATGTCGATAACGAATCGTTTGCACAAATCTGCCGGTATCGAAGCGGCTCAACGGTAGTCTTGGAAAACCTATTTAGTAAATAATCATTTATTTTATTTTGTTTAAAATGTTTACTAGGTAAAATTGAATTTTCCTTTAGAATACCTGTTATGTGGTCTGCGAGGGGTCGGAATACCGTAGGTTTCGTTTGTTTCTGTCTCCTCTCTCGCCGGTTTGGTCTTTTGCCAGACCGGTTTCGGCCGCTCGCCATCTTCAGTAGCGGTGTCAGCCACTTTGGCACTTGGGATATTTTTTGGGCGTACTCACTGCACAGTACAAGTGACAGTGAGCAGCCGAAACCGGTCTAACAGAAGACCGAACCAGCGAGAGGAGACAGAGACACAGGGAAGCTACGGCATTTTCATTTGTTCCCAGTTCAAAAAATCCGTTTCGAATATCGGCCTGCTCGCGATCTTCCGACTCCGAACACCGATTCGGTCCTGTCCTAGATCTTCGGTAGCGTATTAGCACAGCCTCTATTCTCAACTCTGTTGTTTAGGCAATTTTGTTCACGTCTAAAGGGCAGGTCTACGGGGTTGGCCCGATTGATATTGACGAGGGTGGACTGAGAAGAAACTGCATAAATAATAGGGCCGCAATAACAGGACCGGGTGGAGGTGCGCGCCTATCGCGTACGGACTCAAGGCGAACCGGGCGCAAATCCCAAAGCGCTACTCGGAATTAATGAAATTCGAACCGGATCCCGGGCAATTCTGTCCGACGCGGTACTATAAGTATTGGCGGCGCGTGTGAAAGTTTCCCTTTCGGGAACTGCCAAGCGGCTGGTTCTTTAACCTTAAATTCTGAACAAACAGAATTCCTCTTTAGCGCGGGGGCACATTCTTGACGTCGGTTTCTCCCAGCTAATCTCTCCTCGGGGATACTTAAGGCTCGCTTAAATCTACTCGTCCGGAGATAATGGATAGATGGGAAAAATATACCGCCAATTGTCCGAATCCTATTCCACAATGCGAGGGTTCTTTTCTCGGAAACGAGAAAAAATAACAATGATTCGCAGGGAGAAACCGAAGAATGAAACAGTTAAGAATTAAAAATTAAACGACCAAGTCGCAGGGCAATATTAAGATCAAAGCAATGACACATTTTCACCAGAAGAGAGAATGAAATAAACTGTCTGCGATACCTCCCAATTGATAGGTATAGGTATATGCTTTGCTCTGAAACGAGGAAAAGTATTCCTGGGGAAAAAGATTCGCCGGGAGAAGCCGAGGTAAAGAATGAGCTCCAAGACGAAGTGGAATAAGTTAGATCAGAAGTGAAAGTTAATGAACCAGCCGCCAAGCAGTATTGAGAGCAAAATTTCACAGGGATTGAACAAAAAAAATAAACGTTGCTTAGTTCTAGACCGATATCGATAGGCCAAATAAGTGAATCATAACCTTCCGATTATTATTATATTGAAATTTTAAAATAATGACTATGGAGGGTATCCACGTGGCAGGACAGGGATACGGTGCTATAAGTACCCCTCAAGAAGATCCGCGGATAAAAACCGACGCCAATAATAAACCCGTGATGATGACTCATCTATCGACGATTTATATAAATCTTGAGATTGATTTTAGATCTTAGATCTTTAGATCTCTGAATATGAACAGTTTTAATCTCGTCTATAATGTTCGGAATAGTTTTGATTCTATTTCTAGCTGTTATAAAAGGATCCAGACAATAGATCTGCATAGACTGCATAGACGAGTTTTTGGATGAGAACAGGGTTACACGATATATATTGAAAAGGGGCTCGGGTGAGCACTCGCTAATGGAATAACGGGACCATGTTGGAATCAATAATGGGGATGGATAAGGTGGGACGGTAATGTTCGGGATTCCGGCTGTTGCAAATGCTTCAAAAAGATATTTTTTGGAAAGTGTTATAGGTCAAATATTAAATATATTAAAACTGGGGTGGTGTATGAGACGAAATATAGTATGTTTGTTTCAGGAATAAGGATCCAGATTTGCTTATATCAGAAGATGCGGAATTGAGTTGATCATGTTGAAAAATTTAAAAAGCATTTTTTTCGCGCGCACGCGTGTAAAATATTATAATAATACATATGTTATATAAGTACATAGATAAAAGTTATATATTACAATATTATATTTCGTTTTTTCTTAATTTTTTTCAGCTGCTGTAGCAAACGTTCGTTACCGACACCTGAAATCAAATTTAAACCAGATGGCCCGTCATTTAAACCAGAAAAATAGAAAAAAATAAAATAAATTTTAAAGAAAATTGGAAAGTCAGTGGGATTTTTCCTCCATTATGCTCGATTTGTGTACGAGTTCTGCTTTAACATCATTGTCGAGGTCGCGCGACAGAAAATAAATTAAGTACTAAGTTCGGTTCGGTTTGAAGTCTCGAACGGCCGACGCAAGCACAACCGACTATCGGATTTTGACGAAAAATTAATTAAGCCCCTGAATCGCGAAACTCTTTTTTATCGTTGTTTTTCATTCTCGATTCTGTGCGCCCACTTCGCTTTCAATTGCGAACGGAGGATAAAAATTAAAAGAAAAAGAAAAATGCCTCAAGTAGGCCCATGATCAGCTGTTGCGAGTGGCCGATTAAGACACACTTTCTAAAAATATGCAATCCGGAATGCCTTGAATTACCCTTTCATTATCCGAGCACTGTAATAGAACTCATTATATAACGGCGTGCGTTACGTAAATACGAGAAGACATTTTGTAATTTTGTAATTCTGATTTGCTATTGATGAAACAAACGTTTTGCCGCTGTACTCCTGCTTGGAGATTTGATTTTTTTTCGAGTTTAGGTCTGTCCTCAATGAAGTTCTGTATAATATATCGGGTAACTTACTAGAGTATACCTCGGCTTCAGATGAAGGATTCTTTCGGCACTTCCAATGAGGTGTTAATGTGGTATTTATTATTTCTGTTGTAGGCGCAACATACTTGGGACTAACACAGTTGAACTCAAGCTAAACGAACAGTAACAATCTGACGAAGAAAGAAAAAATAATCCCGTTATTATTCCTATTATAAAATGCACCTGTAATAAAAACAAAATGTCTGTAGTGCTTACGTGGCATTTCATGACGTATGTTTAGGTTTCGTCAAAGTAGGTGGAGTTAAATAGTAAAAATTAAATATTAAAAAGAATGAGCAATATATTGCTACATTTATGCGGAATCAGTTGGCGCGTTAAACGAGCAAAAGCCATATTTTAACTGCGGTATTCAACTTATATTTCACTGTAATTTTGTTCTTTTCAGTTTTTCCAATATTATTCGGCGAATGTGCGTCTCAGACAATCGTTACTCAGTAAAAGTGGCTTATTAAAAATAAAAAAATAATTATTAAAAAGGAAAAGATTAAGAAATATTACTCCTGTCGGCTTTGTTTGTCAATGACCGCTGTCAATTACTCGTTGAAGAGTTTTCCCCAAATTTGAAGAGGTTCACAGTTCTGAATTCAGTCCGTCCCACGACGACTGTCGAAAATTGCAGTTGATATAATAAATTGAAATTTATAAATTGTAATTTTTAACGAGTTTTAATGTGATTACGATCCGGTGATAAAAAGCTTTTAAACACGCGGGGAGTTCATTGCACCCAGTGTTGGACTCCGGTTAGCTACCGGGTGTGCCTCAGGAGGTTAATAATATATCAAATGGGAAATAATATATTTATTTATATATAATACAAAGGCTGAAGGCCAAGTATCGAATTGGCCTAGATCAAGTACAACTCGACCTGTGAATAAAATATATTAAATAGAGCGAGACATAGCATTATGGACAACATACCTGCAATCAACCTCTTGCTATAAATCCCATTTTAACAGCTCGTAACAAAATACTTAAAGAAACTACACTAGAAAATATATTCAGGAATGATATTGAAGCAAAAAAACAGATACAGGACTGATTTATAAAATTTAAGGTATTTTCTTATATTTTCCATTTATTTCGTTTATAGGCAATACACGATTGCCTTAATCAAATAAAGAAAAAAATCGCTGATACTGTTGCTATCAAGAACAGTTTTAAAAAGGGCACATTGTTTCGACAGTAATTAATATAGAAACAGAAATAACTCCTGAGTAGCACTATTGTTACTGTCAGTCCCAGTATTAGCAGGGGCAGTTACTGAAGCGAAAACGCTTCAATCTTCCCAGAGACGAGACCGAACTATAAGCATACCGACACTTATTTTATATTTTTATTTATTTTTACCTGAATTCAGATTAGTTTCTCACGTTATTGGACTAAAAATAGGGAAAAATCAAGCAGATGGGATAATTTACCACGATATGAATTAGAAATAATTTATTCACTGTCGGCATGGATATTTTAAATCAACAATAGTTATCGCAGTTCCAAAAGGAATTGAAAACTTTTAGACTAATAGCAAAGATAGATGGCAATTAAATATAGACCCGCAAAATTAAGGGAAAATTAAGACGAGGGGGGTGTTCCTATTTATTTCAGGAGGGTTAAAAAGGATAATAATGTGTTACTCTATTATTTTACTATGGTGGGAGGTGGCATATTTCCTTTTTAATATTTTTTTTTTAATTTCTATTATTTCAGTATATTATTGTAAATAAATAGTTTATTTTTTAAGCACTAAATATCCATAATTAATTCAGATAAATGTTAAATTTTATCCCTTAACACTTCTTAGTTTTGAGATTGAAACCACGATACTCAGATTATACAGCTAGATTTACAACAAGAAATATAATATCTAGAATGGGGTCGGCAAAGCAATTGGAGCGATGTTATTCATTTTCATCATAAGAAAGAGAACGGTAGACAAACGTAAGGTAATATTTTCCACAAATATACACTCAAGATACATAGCAAGGCCCTAATATGGCAGATTATTGCAATTAACTTAGGCTATATGAAGATTATTATTTTGTAACAAAACAGCAATACGATCTAATAATGTTGCTATAACAGATGCCAATTAAAAGCAAACTCATTAAGAGGTTTAAAGTTTGTTAAACAACAATGTAGTAAGGAAAGAATACTAATAACAATCTTATGGGGTCCCTTCAAAAAAATCTTGAGGTTATCACTTATGTTCCTCAAATGACCCTTATGGGATGATCAATGTAATACATTATATTCGCTCAGTTTATAATTATATAATTAAACAAGGTGCTTTTAAAAGGTTATCCCTGTATTACGGTTATTAAAGCGGGTTGTCTATAAATATATTTTTTTAAAAATTGTAATCGCAACTTAAAATTTAAAAAACTGAGCATGTAAAAACTGTGACAACTTCTTAAGTTTTTGCCTAGTTAATTATAAAAAAATGTGTAAAATTGCCAATATAATTTTATTGAATTATTAGATTAAAATGTAATTTTTCTACCCGAAACAGCATCAATCGTGGTACCAAGTACTGTAGTTGACATGTTTTTTACTATAAGTTGATGAAAAACATTTCACTTTTTCTTGTCGCGTGCTAATTGTCGCTTCGAGTAAAGATTTCACTTCAACAATGAAATTGAACAATAGAGTCCTGTTGTGAAGGTGAGTGGAGGTTAGGTAAGGTCGAGAGGGCGAGAACGGTTGAGGGGACGGCCTTGAACTATGCCCGAAGGCTTTAAATAGACAGCCAGCTGATTCCCGCATTCCTCCAGTGGGGACGTGTTCCCTTCGCGAATTGGCTTCCGCCCAGGTCATCCCATTCAGCACGGGGTCACCCCATTAAGGGGCCGCCGCCCACTAAGCGCCGGAAGGCCGGGATTAGCTCCGAACTTAACACTTTGCACTCCCTTGTCCCCTCTTAGGGGACATTTATTAGCGATTACGGGGAATTAAGTTATTTCTGCCCAACCTTTTGAGACTTGCGTGTTTCCCCCGATGTTTTCTCTTGAAATGGCACAAGACACTGTATCAAAACACTGGATAGTGAAATTTATAAATAGAAATAAACAAATCTAAGACTGGAGGAAAAGATTTTCAAAGCTGAGCTCAGTCCGGTTTGAAGTGTCGAGCTGTATAGACAGATCTAACGAGTGAGAAAATCGGAAGTGATTCTTCTCTTGGTTCTTTTGGTAAATACCATTTTGTAACAGATTTAGTAATAAATTAGAAATTTTCAACCAATGTATTTATCCATTTTTATAATTAGAACAATGGCAAAACGTTCAAACAGGATTCAGTCTCATGATACAAGTAGTAGTGAAGATGAGCTCCAGATAGAGAATTGTTTTATTCAAATTTCAATGTTGTAACTATATTATATCATTAATAATTTATTGATAATGGCTGTAAGGGAACATAGGCCATTACGGAATTTACCTTTAGGCTTAGAAAGCCAAATCGAATTTGATCGAAATCCAAACAATGATACAACGCATAGTATGATGAATGAACGTATTTGTACTCGTCATATTCCATATCGTGTTAAACTATGTTATATTTAAAATCGTCTTTAATTGCAACGCTGAAAGTGTTGAATACTAACGAGGCTGGGAATAGTCGACACCGAGTCTAATCTACAAAAATACCTCGCAATAAAATATCATGGAAGAAAACACTTCAAAGCTCAATTAAAACATATTAAATGCAATAAATATATTATAAAGATTAGGATTAGTCTAAACCGGTATATTTATTTAAAGCCAGTGCGGTTCTCCTCTCTTATACATTTTATATTAGTGCTACTTTAAGATCAGTATCGCTGATTGTATTGCACAGTTGTGGCGATAAAACGGTTTAAAATATTAAGGAAACACCGTCGCAATACAAAAATTATTGTATTCAGCGTAAACGAACCGGCGACAAAAGAGTAAGTCGACCTGAGAAGAGAAATGTAATTATTTACATTTTATTATTTAAACGGAGGCTATTTACATTTTATTATAGCGGCTATACAAATTTTAATGGACGATCGAAATAACTGTCGACACCAGGACCAGGCAAATAAAAACTCTGGCCATAGTGAAAATGTGATGTCGCAAAATTTCGGATTTTTAAATTTTATATTGTAACGCCAATAAAAAAGTTACAATACAAACGTAACGTTGTTGTTATTGCTCAAGATCAATATAAACATAAGAACGTTACAAAAAACTGACACATTCTAAATCTTGATTTGAATAGATTATTTACCTGTCGCATACTGCATACAATTGAGGATTTATTTTGTTTGTCATGGATCACTGACTTAGTTTTTTTAAATATTTAAATTGAGTGTAACGTTAAAAAAATTGAACAATAAAATCATTGAAATGGTTTAAAGAATGAAAAGAAATTACTTTATTCACTTGATCTATACACGAAAGAAACGCACAAAGAATATGAATATGACTTTACACCGCTCACTGACTAAATTCGACTGCCTGGTGTTTCGGTTTAAAAGGGGGGAAAAAGGGGCTATTCGATCTCATGGTTTATGGCTCTAAGAAAAGGGTTTTAAGCCCTAGCTAGAAACAGTGGCTGGCCAGGGCCTGCTGTAACTTATATATATATATATATATATATATATATATATATATATATATATATATATATATATACGTTCTTTCTCCTAAAGGAAGAAAGTTAATTCGAAGAAGAAATTAAAGGACAACAAACTTCGAGACATTTGAAAACCATTAGTTATTCACTGGCATTGTTCCCTTGTCTGTTTTCACTCCTTGCGTTCTTTCCAAAAGAACTTTCCTCTCACTTCCAAAGGCATTTCGCCGCCATTTAATCGGCTCTTCGGCTAGGTAATACCGAATACCTTCAGGGGATTAAAAAGATTCCGTGGATATCGTTTCGGAAATTTTCCATACCCAATTTCTGATAAGTTCTCTGGTTTTTATTATGTAACTATCCCGATTATGATATCAACACATTGTGCTCAATTCAAGTGTGTTCAGTCTTAATACTCGTGTACATGAATGCCCCGGAATGTAGTTACAGTCAAAATTTGTGTATCGCCCACGATGACTTATGTATATTCATAGAAAGTGGATTGGTATTTGTAACCCAAGTTGTACCGAAATTGACAACAATACAACATACAATATAACAATAGAAATGGAAAACACTGCTATTTTTTCTTTGTAAACGCCGAAAATAATTTCATCAAAGAGGTACTCTGCGCTCAACTGAATTTTTAATTCGTAGCCATCTGCGTTAAATTACTTATGCTGTTATTTTTCATTAGTGTAAACGTTAAAAAGTCTATTTGTTTTATTTCTACGACTCTCCAAGATTACGATTTTGAACGAAAGTTTGAACACAGAAACAGACAACGACTGTTAAAAGAATAAGGGAGTACAAGAGAAACTGTAGGAAGACATACAGGAATTTGCCAGGAATTGAAAATGCAAGGATGGACTTGACTGCAGATTTCAGGCTGTTATAATAATAATAATAATAATAAATAATAAAAGTTAGTTGATTCGTTAAAAACAATTTATAACCAAATATTGCTACACACTGGTAAGAAAACAAATCAAACTTATGCGACTTTTCTTTAGATAGTTTTAAGCTTAAATAATCGGCGTAATTTTGTCCAACTAATACGCAATATTCAATGTAAAGTCTCTGTTTGGAAAATGAAGAAAAGGTTAGATAAAACAGTGTGGTTGCCAAGTCTTGTAAGGATATCAAATTTTAAAAGGAATTCAATAATTTAAGCCTAGTATTTAAAATTCATTCTATGTATTTATTAAATAGAAAGGCTTTATTGAACATTTCCGAAATTTTCCAATTATTGCGACATATGCGAATGCTTCGCAAATGATTGATTATCCGTGATATCGAATTTCTAAATTTATTTAATGTTATTGCCTCGGATGTCAGTTGGTAAGTTAGTCATAAGTGATACAGAGAAATGAGCGTTATTGCGACCGAGTATATCGGCCACTGGCACAATAAACAAATCCGAGGGGAAAAAGCTCCTTCTGAGTGAGAAAAATTATAATTATCCTTCCAAAGTTTTATCTCGTCCGAGAGCCCGTTTAAATTATCGATTTTATGATTCTTGCTTTTACGAATTACGAAACACTTAATAAAACAAATATGATAAATTCGACACGCGTGTGTACTCAAGAGTGATGTGGCGTTCTGCAACTGCACAATCATTTTATAGACAAATTATTATACACGTGTTAGTTCGTGCAATATATGTGTGTTCAATACCAGGAACTAGTAGAAATATGGCTTCCGTCACTTTTAAGTGACAAAAATAAAGACACATCTGACTAAAAAACTAAATATCTTATAGAACAATTCAATATAATTTTAAATGTACGGAACGCTACTGAGGATCGCGAAAATCGAACATCGGTCAAGCGTAAGACCGAATAATTGGAGACAGAAGATATTAGGTTTATAACTTACTGCGCGACACCGGCGAAACTTAGCACTGGAATCGAACGGTGGGGAAAAAACGGCGGAATCTTATTCCAAGAGGATGCAGCGGTTTCTGTCCCGCCGACGGGTAAAAGTATAAATGACAAAACCGAATGCAAAAACAAAATAAAAAAGTATAAAAACAAAAAAGAAAGGGCGCTCGTCCTTGCCCGCCTCTCAAAATGCAAATGGCCCCGCGGCGACCGCAAAAATTTTTTCAGCTCCACAAGAATCCGTTTCCTTTTTTGCCAACCGAGCTTCCACCTTCTCTAAAGGTCGGGACTTCGCGGCTTTTTCGCAACGGTACTTGGTAATCCTTCCGCAAGTACTAAAACCGAAGTACCGGGAAGTTTTAAACGTCCAAATTTTTATTGTCACGACACAATAATTTTTTTCTCTCCATTTCCGATCTAATAAATCAAATCTGTAATTGGGGATACAACAACGATACCAATTAAAAAATCAGCGCCGTACCGACGCGTATTTGTGTTGGAAGGTAAAGTCAGAAAGATTCCCAATAAAATAATTGGTTACGAATTACTGTTATCCTTTAATTACCGTTTATTAATTAATTATGTGCGTAACTGTCACTGCACAACGTAATTCACAACGTTTCGTCGCTTTACTATTGGGTAGTTAACAAATAAATTAAGCCTACTACTTTTTCCTCATGGATAAAAACACGTCAAATGGCTTATTATAAACTATAATATTTTTATTAAACCTGCTGCTATTGAACACTAATTGGCGACTAAAATTGGTCATTTTCAAGGGAAAACAAATTCTCAGATTGCAATATTAAATGAATGAACGTATTTGTACTCGTCATATTCCATATCGTGTTAAACTATGTTATATTTAAAATCGTCTTTAATTGCAACGCTGAAACTGTTGAATACTAACGAGGCTGGGAATAGTCGACACCGAATCTAATCTACAAAACCGTACCGACGCGTATTTGTGTTGGAAGGTAAAGTCAGAAAGAGTCCCAATAAAATAATTGGTTACGAATTACTGTTATCCTTTAATTATCCTTTATATTACAAAATATAATTTATGTTTAAAATGCAAAATTCAATTATGGTTATCCATATAATTAATTCTGATGGCTATGTTGCCTTAGGAACTCCAATGAAATATTCCATTAATTCGATTATGCGAAAACTTATGCATCGCGGCGGTAGTTTCTGTATAAAATACTGAAAATTAACAATTGAAATGACAATTCTTTTTTTGAAAAAACGAGTGTTCATCCCAAGAGTATTAAGGACACCTCACCTGCAGGTATATATAGGACCCCAAGTAGATCTACGCTTCAGTCGCACCCTGATGATGTAACCAGTAAGAGTTCCGAAACGCCTCCAGAAGGAGGGGCTTTTTATTTAAAGTTAAAGAAATATGAAGAACTAAGCACTGCAATTATGTTGTCCATAATTTCATACCAATTTTTAAATGAAACGAAAACGATTGTGTTACTGGCTGATTATATTGGGCGATTGCAAAAGCTGGTGCCCGATTTTCATGAGTGGCAGACGCCACTTATGACTGCGCCGATGTTTCTTTCACAATCATATTATTATTGCCCGACAGTTATCTAAATACGTAATGAGTCAACATATCCATAAGAAGACGTGTCAAGTTCTTGCGCGCTTAATTTAATTAATTAATGTTCAAAATGGAAAATGAAAAGTTACATTTCCGTCATGTTATATATAAACTCGTATAACAAGGAGTGTGTAGAAAGAAATAATTAAACAATATTATTATTTACTTCTTTTATACACTTTAAAACCGGCTTTATACCGGATATACTTCTATTTATTATTATTATTAGAAGTAGAGGTACTTCTGAGAGGTGGAGGGTTAGGGGAGAGTGTTGGGCCACCTCTAATAAGCGAACCGCTATCTCTGAACAAGTGAATTAAAGGTCATGAATAGGATGTTCTTTTCTTGGAAATATATCCCGGACGACGAAAATAATATAAATCAGTTCAGAATTTAAGGTTAAAGGACCAACTCGACTGGAAGTACTGAGAACGAAACTTTCAGGAATGCCACACAAGAATCCGTATTCGAAACACTCCATGGATAAGGTAAAATACCTGGAACTCTATATCTACAGAACACAGACATGGAATGCTCGTATAAAGCTAAAAAGACAGGAAATCGACAGACTCTAAAAAATACCTACATAGATTACTGGACATTAGATTTAAACTGCTATGGACACAATAGTTAGATTTTTTTTCTTTAATACGGCTTGCGCCCACCACTACCTTTTTAAACCTCGATTGCGCCAGCCCCACAATAAGGTTTGGGAATCCTCGGTCTAAACCTTAACCTTTCATGGGCAATGGGCTAATAGGGCCCTGGACCCGGGGTACGGCGTGGGCGTCTGGGGTAAAAACGGGAGTTCAAGTCCGTATGACCACCATACTGAAGATGGTTGTAACCGAAACCGGTCTAGAAAAAGAGTAAATCAGTGAGAGGAGTCAGAAAACCTAAAAAAACCACATTATTCAAAATCCTCGCTGACTACATAACAAATATTCCAAACTATTAGGCGCCTGTTTTTTCTTTATGCTACGAATCGTTACTTATATTTGTAGCCAACACATCTAAACTATACTGAAACAGTATATTATCCATTGTTCAGATCCAAGTCCTATTACCGCTGAACCTAATAAAAATATGATTAAAAAATAGAACAAGAACAGAGAGAGAAAGAACGTTCTCTCTTAGAAGAGAAATTTACCCTCCAATATCCCTAATTCGAAACACCCATAGCGACTGCGGATAAGGTAAAATACCTGGGCCTCTATATCGACAAAAGATAGCAAAAAGAGACTCTAACAAAGTACTAACTAGATTAATTGACAATAATTAGCCCTTTGCTCTCGAGGGCTCCGGAGCGGAGCCATTTAAAATTTGTCTTCAAACTCGAGGGCTCCCCTACGGAGACAATGCAAATAATTTTCAGTTTTTAACGTAAGGACAAAAACAAATCGTAAAAACTATTTATAGGATATTTCGCTTTTGGTGAGAAATGAGGCGGTGGCGGCTCGCGGATTATTATGCTCTCGATAACAGCGGACAATCGCGGTTTGAGCGACATTCCGCATTCCGCACTCGGATGCAAATTAGTCAAGTCCTGTTATTCAGCAGTAGAGTGTATCAGATTCGAGTTTATCAGTTGTTTTTATATTTTGAATTCGTATCTATATCCCCGATATGGCAAATAAAAGAAAAATTTGTGAAAATTATAGCGATATTGACAGTAGTAGCGATGAATTAGAATTAGATAGTGATATATTTCCTGTTATACGACGATACATACGGAGAATCGAAAGTGATACAGGAGAAAATGTAGAAGACACAGCAGATTCGACTGAAAATGACGAATGGATAGATGTTCGGAAGTGGATAATATTCCATCTCCTATGGCCTCCTCGAATTGCCGGACCACAAATTTCCAAGGATATAAAAGAACCGTTAGATTTTTTCGATTATACTTTACGGATACATCGATTGATTCCATAATAAACAACAACAAATGATATATGTCTGGTACGAGTTGCTGGTAATATGAATGAATAAAAACTTCGAGTGCAAAGGGTTAATAAGTAAATTTCTTTGTTCAAATCCGGCTTGGACCGGCAATAATTTTTTCTCAATGCCGAACTGACAAAAGGTTGGGGAAGCCCCGGGACTAAACGTTAGCGTTTGGTGGGTAACGGGCCATTAGGGCGGTTGGGGCCGGGGGCCGGGGGCCGGCGTGGGCGTCGCGGGGGAACGGCATACCAGAGTGGTGGTCATTGTTAACTGGCGGCTACCCCCACCTGGGACAGAGCCGGCCCCACTTTCACTGGGGCGGCTGGCAACCGCCAGTCGCAGCTCGACCCCGGCCAAGCGGACACCTCTTACTTTTACCGCCCGCCACCCGAGTTCGCTCTCTAGTCAATAGTGCACTTACCCACCCCCCCACCACCCAACCATCGAGTTGTTTTCTGTGATCAAGTTCGGGAGAGGGCATGGGCCCGGCACCTAGGATATGACGGCCCCGTCCCGAGGAGGAATCCCGAGGAATCGCTTGGAGGTGAGTCTTCAGTAGTCCTCGAGTGTTGCACTCGAAAAAGATAATCTCCGCTCGACTGGCCTGCCGGCGTTACTAAGTCCCCTGCCGCACTCGGTTATTTCATACTTTGCGCGATAACCGGCGAATGCTAGGTCTTCGGTAGTCCGCGCTATTCCACCAGTGTTATGTCGGAAAAAATACTCTCCGCGTGAATAGTGTTTCTCAGCGCTGTACGGGGTCCACTATCGACCGAAGAAATGAATAAATTGAAATAGGATTTTAAAAAGAACATAAAAAATACCATAACGGGTGCCGCTTTAAAGGAATAATAAAGCCTTTCGTTTTGTAGAAGGCTTACCAGGCCACAGTTTCTTATTTTCTCGGCTAGAAAATTTGAAACTTCTCTTCAGTTGTCGATGTTCGCGTCTGATGTAACAGCGTCATGATAGAGAGTTACGCGTTTAAACGTAAAGGTGTACCGGGGTCTCACCGATATGACGGGGTCGAGGAGGAATCGCTTGGAACTGAGTCTTATACGAGTATTACGTTTGAAAATAACTAGTCTCCGCTAGAATGGCGTTAGGTATTCAACTGGCACGCAGTTTGTATTTCACGAGGTGGGGAGGATATTCGGACATGGTTCCTCCTTATTTCCTGGCCCGATGTAATGGTATTTAGACGTAAAAACATTACCCGTTTGAATTGTGTACCGGGGTCTCTCTACGGCCTCTCTACTTCAGTAGTCGACATTATTTCACGAGTGTTACACGCTGGAAAAAATACTCTCCGCTAGAATAGTGCTTCTCAGCGCTGTACACGGTCCACTATCGACCAAAGAAATGTATAAATTGAAATAGGTGAAATACTATATGGTGATGAAGGCTATATGACTTTATGATTCATTTATGATTCCTTATTTCGTAGCTTCTTTATTTCCCGGCCTGATCTAGGCTGTTAGTGATAGGGAATTACGCTTTTAAACGTAAAAACATTCTCAATTTGAATGGTGTACCCGGGCTCCTAGCGATGATACTCCGGCCCTGTCTCGAGGTGGAAACCTAACGGAACCGTTCGGAGGCGATTGCACGGTCCTCAGTAGTCGCCGCTATTTCACGAGTGCTACGTCTAAAAAAATTGTCTCCGTTTGAATTGTGTCATATATTAAGGTCCACTACGAGGGAAATGTTAAAAGATTTTATGAATTTACAACGCAATGTTCCGAAGACGAGCCAATTATCGTTATAAACGTAAATAAACGTTGTTCTATAAAATAACTACGGGTCCCGTTTCGAATTAATGATAAGACTAATAATTTTGTACGTGGCCACAGTTTCTTATTTAATAAGGCGGCGAGAAAATTTGGACTTGAAACTGATTTGGACGCGCGCCGTCTTCGATAGTCGGATATTCCGACTGGATGTACCAATATTACGATATGGAGTTACGAGTTTAATTGTAGAAACGATCTCCGTTTGAAGGGTGCACCGGGGTGTTACAAGGTCCCAACTAGGCCTCGTAAGTTATAATCGACATATAACTGCTACTTTAAAAATTATTTCGACCTATTACGCCGTTATTGTTTATAAAAAAAATGTAAATTGTCGGCGAATTTCGTACACAGGTTGCATGGGGCCGATCGCATCGCAACGTGTATTTCAGAGCGGACTGCTCTTTGTTATTCAGCGTACGCCTCATTACTCTGTCGTAACGGTGCTCTGCGATGCTCGCAGTATTAGAAACTGAATTGGAGGACTCGCCGCAGACTGTGACGTCAATTGGTTTCTGTTCTTTATTTAGGGACCCAGTACCGAAAGGTTCCTGAGTGACTGACTAGTTTTCAGCGCGTCTGGCAAACTTGACAACATAAGGGATACTTTCACTTTCACAATTCTACCACCGTTTCCTCGGATTTTCTAAATTTAAACATCCGCAACAAGCTGGTTCATTAAAAAACTTAATTTTATTTAAATTTCAATTTAATCACCCCTCGGTTTACCACCCTTTATTGTTTAGGACAGGAATATATAATGTGAAACAACAAAATAATAATTGTGACAGTGATTATCCTCTCTCTGGGTGTATAGTTGGGTGTAAGTTTTTTTTTATTACCTAGTTATACCCAATAATTTTCTTACAGTGCAGACAAAATGTCCTACTGGCGTGGACTAGCCGAAAGCGGGCTAGCATAAGACCAAATGATGCTACGAGGAAAAAACCGGACATTAATACACCGTATTTTTTTCAGCATCATACTATTTTTCAAATCGAATATTTATACGAGACAAAAATTGAATTGGAGGGTTTTTTAAGTTTTTGAAATCCGGAATAAAACACTAACAATATTCGGTAGTAACAATGTTCGCAGCTGTCTCTCCCGCGTTTAATTTTAGGTCAACTCTCGCTTTACCTCGCCATTCTTTTTCATTCTTAGTCCACCGAAACGGTCGTTTTCCACCATTTTCCCTATCGCGTTGTCTATTTTAATCTCCTCGTCTAGGAATCTCCTTCTCTGCAGGCGCATTCGGTTCCTCAAGGACTCTTCGGAATCCATTGAAGAAATTGTCCCTTTCATTTTCCGCAGTTAGAAGTACAGCATTGCATCATTATTTCTATAAGTGTTTATATATAATGGCTACGTGGAATCAACATTTACTTTAATTTCTTAAAATTTACTGTTGAAATCTCGAACTTTCCAGTCCCAATTTTTTCCAATCTATATAAGTTTTTCTGAAAAAATTATTATTATTATTATTTTAAAAAGTAGTCGTACTTAGCCCACTAATGGAGCCCCATTTACTATTACGTAAAATTTGCCCTAAAGTGTCTATTACTGAGTTGATTATTTATGACGATTTCAGCTCTTAGTGGATTCGTCGGACCAATGGTGGTGTCCGAACTTCTATTTCGGCCATTTTTAAATACCGACCATAACGACCAAAAATCAAGGGACCGAACAACGAGTGCGAACAGAAGATCACCGGTCAATTATTTTGTATTCTATGCCTTAAGAATATCAATGCTTACGAAAGTTAGTAGACGATTGGGTAGGAGAAATTGAGTTGTGAGAAATGTTCAGATTTTTAGAAAAGTTAGAAATAATTTGGAAAAGTCATGCTAAGAATATCGGTCGAATGGTCAAAATTCTTCGGCCACTTGATCGTATTTTTTAACGTCAGTAGAATTCCATCAAGGAAATTAGTGAAGGCTGCAGGTAAATCGCTGATGCATCAACAGCTACAGGAGGTGTTCATATTCCATACCCTCAGGGTCCCTCAAAAAGGTGTCTTAAATAGATAAACATCACAGACGTACCGGAGGAACTTGCGAATGTCAAGAACTTGCATCAATGTTTTTAATATTACTCTAAACCCTGGGCTAAATAATTGGTCCTAAGTTGGTCCGTCCCCTGATACCCATCAATTATCCCAACACAATTACCAAAGCGATATTGAAACCGACTCGAACGTACGGCATTGAACTGTGGGGTGCGAGGTTGCACAGACATCGCTCCCGTCCGGAGATCCGAGATCGAAAGTCCTTCGATCAATCCTTAATGCTCTCCCGGTATATTTCCAATCGCACCGTTCACCAAGACCTCAACACACAGTCGGCGAATTTATAGAATCCCGGTTCCGCCAAGTTCCATTCCCGTCTCAATCCTAGTCCTAATTCACTCGTCGAATCCACGACGACCATGACTCCTCTGTTAGTCATCCGTTATCCCCCTCCACCAACACCAAGTCTGCTTAAACTCCACGGGCCAAGAGTAATCGAAATAACAGAAGAAATTGACGACTTTTAAGTAGTCAAAACTTGACGCAAGCCAAAGAAACTGTTCCAACTATTATTTACACTTTAAATAATTATGGGAGCTTATACAGCAATTCTTGTTGCCATGGGAATCTTGCGAAAACCTCGTTCTTGTATATAAATCCTTTACTTGTCAGTAACTCGTTTAATACAGAAAGTTGCCTCGGTTGATTAAATAAAATTCTTAAGTATTCTAAATTACCCAAATAAATATTATTGTACAAGAACAGAAATGCCAGTGTACCTATATGTATATTTATAGTGATATATGTGTATATATATATATATATATATATATATATATATATATATATATATATATATAGTAATATATCCTGGGCATATTGAACATAATGACGTTTAAAATAATGACTTTGGGAGATTTGGTGGCTCAGTGGCTAGAGATATAGGTTTAGACATCAAGGTTTATTTACGCATTAGTTCAAATACCCGATTGCAACGGTTGGCTTGTGCAGTTGCCGTTTTATGATGCATTTATGATGATTTTATGATGCCGTTGCTTTAGTAATGATGCATTTTGAAAATTAAATTTTTTTTTAATTGGTACTAGAGTGTTACTCTCAGCCGGGTATTTCTACCGATTATACTCGTTGTCCCGAACTTTCAATCTATACTAAAAATAGAATTATGAATTCATTTACTTTCCCTTCGAAGAAACATCTACTATTCAAAATTGAAACATGTATAAGGGGCAAAATGCACTCCGAAAATAATAGGCGAACCCGTTATAGAAGTGAATTGATACTGTGACTCTATTCAACGCTATAGTGATAGGCCGGTTGCAGATTAATCTTCAGTACAAGCGGTATAATGATGCAGTCAAAGCGCAGTGATTACAAATGACAATCTCAGCGCGGCCATGCAGAATGTATTAAGTCCACAGGTTCTTATTGTACTAGTTTTCCCACTAGCGTCAAATATTAATTAATCTACATAAATATTCATGTTTATATACGTGGATTTTTAAAATTCATCTATTCGATCTTCCAATCCTGTGATGACGGCTTTTATCTTGGTCTAAATATAAAAAATAGGAATCCAAGCCTTCATATACATAATAAATAGTATCCTGCAACATAGAATTTTTCTTCCATATCTTTTAAGCACCTGGTATGGTGGAAATCCCTCGTATTTCCTTACGTTTCGTCTATCAGTCCTCTCAGACTGTCTTTCAGGCATTTTGTTCTTCTCTTTATTATTTCTGGGTCTTGTCCTAGTACAACATTTTTGTAGCACATGACTAAATCGACACGATAAATGACTCAGAAAACAAATACGAATTAAATATACAAAATTTGTAGTTGTAATATATGCAAACAATAATAAATAAAATATATTATGTACAATTTATTATGTACAAATTGTGTTATGCAGTAAGAAACGTTAAGTTACGCATGATGTGTTAATACTCTCAGTTCAGATTCATTATTCACAGGGCACCCTCGTGAAAATCATAATTAACTTCCTCTTCCTTAAGCCCGCACGATTATCGGAGCGTTGCCGTGGTAACACGAAGGACACGGGGAACTACGCGTAAAGTTAATTAGGCATAGACAATATTATGCCGCATCAAATTGGCGTTTGAGTGCCGTATAAAAATGTATACACTTAAAAACGGTTTTGTACATAAATTATTCGGTTTCAGTTACATTATAGCGGTATGTTCGCACGCGGGGAAATGCATCCCATGGTATTCAGTTACCATGGTAACCGAATGTTCGGGAGTGCTGCAGCGGTGTATATAAGGTAAAAGTTTCGGATATTGTTTGATACGTTGGAAATGACGGTAAACAGTCTTTTTTTTATAAAATATCTTTTATAATCATACAACACGATGGCTAAGATACGCCTATTTGCTCTTAAGCGAACTCCAAAGCACCGAAACCTGAAAACGGGAAAAGCACAAAATTAAATCATCGAGCGATGAAACTAAAACCACACAAAAGCGAGACAAGAGTACGACCGGAGAAAACCTTTTTAAAAATACAAAATATTACACGGGTTTTCATGAACTAACAAATTAATGGAATCATTTTTATCACAAAAAAATAATGTACTCCATTCGCATTCAGCTAGAACTCGAGGCATCGAGACCCCGAGTAATGTCGGTTAGTAACAGTAACGGCAGTTTATTTACAAACCGGTTTTCTTCTTTTTCTTTTAACAGGACGGTTGTATTGACGCATTACAGTGGAATAGAGTTTTTTATTAATTCGCGCTACACTAAGGGGTGCGCACAGGATGCTGCACCGGTGTCAGAGGAAGCCGAAAAAGTCGGTCTACTTGTTCTTAGGCAAAGTCAGAAACGTGCCCCTTCCCCTTCTGCCCCTTTGTTTACGCCTGGAATCTGTTATATAAACCGGCGGGCGTTACGGGCCGGCCAAGGCGGTAATGCAACTCTCCTCACTTAATTGAGCTTGAACTCGGAGCGCCGAAACCACGTACTGACGTCGGTCGGCAATAGTAACGGCAGTTTATTTATAAACCGGTTTCCTTCTTTTTTTTCTCCGCGAACGGGTGACGACACCGGATGGCTGTTGTATTGAGCCATTACGGTGGGATAGCATTTTTTTTTATTAACGCGGTACATCATCCGCGCGTCAGTACCTGTGCAGCGGAAGTGCGGGCAGGATGCTGCGCCGGTCACTGACGTCGCTAAGTGGCCCTACTGAAGACGGCGGGAAGCCGAAAAAGCGGAAAATGAAATCATCAAGCGTTCAACCTTCACACAGAAAAACACACGAGAAGGACCAAAAAACCTTTTAAAATCGCAGAATTTGTCATAAACTATACCAAAATATTAATGGAATTATTTTTATTAAAAAAAATAATAAGCTTCATTCTTATTAATGAATTGAGCTTGAAACCCTGAATAATGTCGGCCAGTAACAGTAACGACAGTTTATTTATAAATTAGTTTGCTACGAGTGAACCGTAGCGTACGACAACCCCGGCTAGTTGTATTGAATTTCTTATCAATTTCCGGTACCTCATTGGCGGTAACAGTGCCGTGAAGGATGCTGCACCGGTGCCACCAAAGTCTTTAAGTGACCCTACTGAAGACGGCGGGATGCCGAAAATGCACAAGACCGAGCGGAGCAGCGATACTTTCACATACCCCACCCACCCTAGACAAGAGTAGAAAACTTTAAAATTACAAAATATAACACGGCTTGTTATAAACTGTGTAACGAAATTATGGGAATGATTTTTATTTAAAAAATAATAATTAATTGAGTTTGAACTCGAAACACCGAAGCTCGGAGTAACGTTGGTTAATATTAGGAACGGCAGTTTATTAAACTTCCGGTCTTTAAAGCGCATAACGGTGAGAACCAATTTGCGCTATAAAAACTTCCGTTTTTTCGTTTCAAGGAACCGAAAGAAGCGCAAATTGTAATCATCGGAGCGAAGAACATCGGGAGGACTATTAATTTTGTAATTAGGAATGCTGGATTTGGTATTTTTCGTCTGTTATGAATTATAACAGTTTCTGTTTTCTATTTGAAGGAAAGAGCATTCGTACTCGTTGCGCAGTAGGAAGTGCACGTGTGTTGCACGGTTTGTGTTTACATCTATGGAAAAATGTTAAGCGCAATAATAATAATAATATTTTTTTGGGGTTAATTAAAAGGATTATTTTGTTGAATTATTAATATCTTAATGGTACCGAAGAAGGCGAAGGCACCCTATAGATTAGGGGCACTGATGATTAATATTTTATCACAATTCCTATTTTTTTTTAACTGCATAGTTACTATTACAGCAAATACGAAATGTTCCATAAATAATTTCCTCTTCCTTGACTAACTGTACAGCGTCAGGATACAAGTACATGCATAAATTAAGGGACCATTCTTCGGACAATCTTTCTCATGTCATTTTGTCATAAGTTCATTCTAAGTCGAATTCGAAGTAATAATTAATATATCTTATATTTTGTTATGAAATACTTATTTCGAATTTGAGGCTATCGGATACAGGTACGATAAAAGTCAGGTTTTATCCCTTTGAATGGGTTACGGGTCGAATTCAGAAAAATCGGTAGAATCTATTAGGGCGATTTGTTCCACAACTGACACCCGATACAAAAATCATTTAAACTTTAAAATTTATTTCGAGGACATAAATGTTATAAGTACAAGTGCTGATTTTTTTTCTGACATGTATTTCGTGATAAAAGGAACCGCCCAAATATGGCACTTTTCACACAAGAACAATTATAGTCTAAGGGCTAAGAAGATCTCTAGGCCAGCGGCGTTTAAGCAGGTCAATTTTTATGTCCGTTTTAGTAATGGCCTTAAGAGGCCAAATTTTCTGTTTAAGTAGATTCTTTTGAGTCAGGTATGGGGATAAGGAAATTTCTGTTGAAAATGTTTGATTATAAGTGAATAATATATTCCTTAAATATATAAATTATACCTTTTTTATAATATATAGCAAACTATCCACAAGAATAATTACGAATATTAGAAAATTGTAGGTTTCGAACCATTTTCTTGGAATATTAACAATAATATTGGTCCCAATATTTTTTACATACAGTACGCAATATTGTACGTGTACGTACGTGTAAAGGCGGGTAATAGGCTGGCAGAAGTTGGAACGTGCGTATCTTACGTATTACAGACGTGCGCCCTACGTACCTATATAAGACATTTTACCCGAGGCGGCCTACCCGGCTGTTATGCGGGGCTCGGAAAAATGGGAAAATGAAATGGGGGAAAAGAAAAGTGATTGCGAAACCGGGTTGTGTGTGACACAATAGGTGTACAACCCGGGACGATATTATTGGCGGGGGGAAATTCTTAAAAACTGGCGTTTGTGTTGGCACACTTGTTTCTGTTATGCTATCTCTACTCGGTGGTTGGGAAAATAGGATAATGGGTAGAAAAATCGGAATAATTTGGGTTAATCTCTATTTTATGTGCAATAATATTAGAACAAACTTTTGTGTACTGAACGGTATATTTTTCTTGAACTGCCTTCTTGAGAAGTGTAAGGTCCGTAAGTCGTAGTATATCCGGCACATTTATAAACATGCAAAAGGTTCACTCGATTTTATTACACTGGGAAACGTTGAACGTGACAAATCGGTCGGCACAAAATAATATTCTGGTGCCGGGACAATTCTTGCGCAATTTCGTACATTCGTTTTCTTTCATCGCGAAACGAAAACCGCTCAACGCGACTTCGAAAGCAACACCGGTGTAGATGGTGAAATACGTGCATTCATAAAACGCAGTGCGGATATTTGAGATGCACATTCCCGCGGCTAAATGAATCGCACAGTGTGGGGACAATAGTATGATAAAGAAAAAGAACGGTTACGAAGAACAAAGGCGAACACTTGAGGAAGAAACACTAGAACACAGTAAGAAAGGCTCTGGAACAATACAAAACATCATTCTATTTTTTAAAAAAGACATAATTACTAGTGAAAATACAAGGGATCTCCATATCCCGAGAGCATATCGGTTGTACACAATTGCGTTTTATTAATCAAGTAAAAAAAGGATGATCCAAAAAAATCCAATTTTTTAAAATAAAAAATTTAAAAAAAAATTAAATATAGGTTGCGAAGTGTTAATGCTGTACGTAATTCAAAGCCTGAAATGTGTTATTCCTTTTAGGATTATGACTTATTTGTTCCAGTATTACTGGTATCGTCTACTGATATCATATCCAATAGTCCTATGTAAGTTTCCCTGGATCAACACTGTCTCCCTAATGTAATAGTTGTTTTCCCTGGAGAGGATTTTTGTTTTCTCAAATTCAACTGTATCCTGTTTATTAGTGTTTAATGACCGAAAGAGGGAATGTATATGCGGTTGATTTAATTTTTTTAAACGTTCCCCCGTCTGCAATAGGGAATCCTGAAACGTTTCCAAGGTGAAATTGCTACTGGTGGGGTTTCACTGCGCGCAGAAGCTAGCAGTCTTCCGTCGCGTTCTGGGGCCTCGGGTCACTTTCACCGCTCTCAATTGCCTTTGTACATTTCGCGCATTTAGTGCCTCCTGTACAAACACTCTGAAGCCGAGAAGCGGATAAAATCTCACCGAAAAGAAAATACCTGAAGAACATCCGTCGTTAGGAGGGGAAGGGATTTTGAATTTCTTACTAAAATAAAACTCACTCGGATTGATCGGAAGCCAGCTAGCCTGTGGCTGTGATAATTTGGAATTTTGACTATCACCCGGACAGTAGTCACAATATACGAGGATGATTAGATTAGTAAGGTAAATTTATATGACGAATAATTATTTTAAATTTGAAAAACAATTCTTTTCGGAGTGGTGAAAAAATTGGAAACTCACTAGTATTTTCCCAATCAGTCCTGTATCTGTTAAGAATTCACCTAATTTACAAGGTGGACATCGGTTCCAGCGATACTTCATTAGGGATACTAGTACTCAGAACATAACATTGGCATTGATATCTTATACGGGAACTTCTTAGATCGTGACACTGCGACCAATATCTACAAATAAATTGTTTGTCTATCACTGTAATTCCAGCAGGATTGTTTCTAGCTTGAAATGATTTATATTGAAAACGGCTATGGAAATTTAGTGATTACTTCGGTCAAATTTTATTAGATGTTTTCTTATGTTTTATTTTTGTCACTTTTTCCCCAAAAAAAGTTCCTTTGGCTGTCTGGAAATTGTCACTTTACAACTCTATAAAACGCAGTACTCTCATTACTCGTAAAATTGGATACTTTACGTGAAGAAGTGAAGTTAGGACATTATGCAATCGGATTTTTATAGAAAGATTTTAAAAACCTGCGTACCGGTATACGTACGGTTCTCGTATGTAAACATAATAAAAACTGTATGGATTTACTCAAATCTGTTGGTGGTCGAAGCGTCGTTATAACTGTATGTTGTTTCATATGACTGATAAGGCCGAAAAAGGGGGTCACATGAATAGGCTGAAAAGTTGCATCGTGTCTATGTTTTTTTTAGAACCACAAATAGAGCAATACATAATAATTGTACATAATCATTGTAATATTTGGTAGCCTTTTTTTGTTATTTCGTTCACTAAAACAATAGTTTGATATAGATGATATTGTCTTGCCTACGCCTGAACTACTTTCCCCAGCGGGGAAAATTTAAATCGAGAATTTTGATATTTTTGAAGTGAAAAGTATATTTGTATCCTGCCTCGCCTCCTACAAATGAAACGTGACAAATTTAATTAATAAAAAATATGATCTTGATGTTTTGAACTGTGATCCGATAGTGAGTAAAACTACTTTGACACCTAAATATAAAAAAAAATAAAGGTGTCATACAGAAAGTAACTAATGACCCGCTGCCTTTATTTCCATATTCCTTATATGCACTATTTCGCTGAGAAATAACTCTCAAGTCAAAGAAACTGATGTATGTGCAAAGAAAAGAGATAGAAAGAATAAAGAGAACAAAAAAATGCCTAACAGACACAGGGCCGATCGATCAAATATAAGGAAATACAAGGGAGTGCCAGCAAAAAATAGATAGAAATAGAGATGTTTCTTTGCTTTTTCGAATTATTGTTAATCCTTGCCGCAAACCATTTTCGATACTTGGCACTTTTTCTAAACGGCTGTTCCTATCGGAACACGTTAGGAGAAATAAAGGATGAAAATTTTCGAATGCGATAGTTCTTGTAGTAAAATAAATAGGGGAAAATAAATCTCCACGTTATATTTAATCAGCCGTTAAGTACATCGCATGATGTCCAAACTGGTTATATTGTTTATATTATTTCAGTTCGTCAATCGTGGGATTTTATATTAAAAGCCCACATTTTCCCAGTGTGCCTGGGACAGTCCGCCGTCCTTGGCGCAATTCCAATCTGCTGGGAAATCAACGAACGGATCGGGCTCGGAATTTATCCTCTATGCATTTTCCCTCTCATCTTTAGAAACAAAGCAATCGACTGCCTACAATTTCGGAATTTCCCAAAAAACAGCAACGGCGATACATGTCCCATGTTAGGCTGGAGTTCTGAGGACTGAAAAGTGAAATTTCTAGGACAGCGATTGAATTCGAACCGCAGGCTATCGCTAAACAATACCCTACCAGATTGAAAGTAAATTTATGAACGATAAGTAAACGATTATTTCTTTTTAAATTATCGTACCCGTAGACCGTCAAGACGTTTTCTACGCAATTTTTTTTGCAAAAAAGCGATGGTACTATGGTTACATAAGTTTCGAGTGATTAGGTTCGCATAGTTGATTTATCATTGCAGACTTGAGAAATAATTTGTATCTTTGGCCTCTCCGTAATGTGAGCGCAGAAACTGAAGCGGGCTGATAATATATAACTGCGAATGAGACCCGATTTATGTCATATAACAAAATTATATTGTCCTATCCGAGAAATAGAAACAACGGCGGGTTTTAAATCGTTAAATTTACGTTAGGAGTTATTACGAGTTACGAAAGCGTAATATCCCGAGGACGCGCTCTAAAACCCGGGGCCGAGGTCGCACTTCCTCTCCGAACAAACGTGAGCAGCAGCTCACGAAAATTTAGCAGCAGTTGTTTAATTTTCTATTAAACTAAATCCAATACTAATCATTATGCATTTAGTTGCAACTAAATTCTGAAAACTATACACTATATTCGCTTGTCGCGAATACTACTTATTGATACTTAATATAATTATAGTTGGAATGGACAAATAATTAATTAGTTTATTCGTAGTTATTGATTGACAATTAACAACTAATGTTATTTTAATATTTTATTTTTATTTACTTCCTCGGATGAGTATCAAAAGAATTATCGGAAGATTACCAAGAATCGCGTCTTTTGATCGTTGCTAGACCGGTTTCGGCATAACGCCGTCAGTATCTAAACACTGGGGATTAGTTACGGCATGTAAGGAAAGGTTATGGGCATTTGCGAAATAATTCAAATTATTAAAAATTATAAACTAAGCCTACTTACGTTACTGTGGTATTTTTCTTAACTTGGATTCACAGCTGAGCGGAGTACCACATTTGAGTAACTGATCAATCATTTTTTATATAACTGTCTGTACCTTTCTTATTTAAGTTGTTTTAATGCGTCAAATTATCATTTTCCCTTTGCTTGCCTTAAGTTCAAACCTCTCTTAAGATTTAGTATAGTTCAAGTATAGTTCATTTTCTCGTCATAAGCTTCTTAGTCTGAGGGAAAGTGATTTCCGCATTCGGTGACTAAAAGACAAATGTTATCGCCGGTTTGTTCTTATCAGTTTGAGTCAGTCCCTATCGATTTTTCCATCCCATTTGATGAGTTAACAAAGTAGTTGCAGAAACTAACAGATACGAGTCGAAAAATAAAATTGCCTACATCGATACTACAGGCTGCAAGCGAATTAAACGCACATGCAGGCAAATCACAATAAATCTGGGTGATTTTGGAACATAGATCTGTCTAATTATTGATCAATTGTAATGTCCCTTTTTGAAGTTGCTGAAAATAAAGAAATTGGAATAACACCAAGCCCTCACAATCTTGGTCAGTGAGGAAAATTGAGGATTCCATTTGAAAAGAACAAGTATATTGAAAGATATCAAGCATTCTTGAACTTTTACTTAAGCGAATTAATTTCCGTGCATAAAATCGTATCTAAGTCATTTACAACTGTAATTTGAGGTCCCTTTTTGAAGTTGCTGAAAATAAAGAAATTGGAATAACACTAAGCCCTCACAATCTTGGTCAGTGAGGAAAATTGAGGATTCCATTTGAAAAGAACAACTTTATTGAAAGATATCAAGTATTCTTGGACTTTTACTTAAGCGAATTAATTTCCCTGCATTAAATCGTATCTAAGTCATTTACAACTGTAATTTGAGGTCCCTTTTTGAAGTTGCTGAAAATAAAGAAATTGGAATAACACCAAACCCTCACCATCTTGGTCAGTGAGGAAAATTGAGGATTCCATTTGAAAATAAAAAGTTTATTGAAAGATATCAAGTATTCTTGAACTTTTACTTAAGCGAATTAATTTCAGTGCAACAATCATATCTAACTCATTTACAACTGTAATTTGTACCAACTTTCTTTGGTACTATCGACGTCACCTTACTAATAGTAAAATAGGTTCCATCTAATTGTGCTATTTCTTATTTATTTTGTTTTTTTAAAGAACTCTATCCCTTTCTATTGTTGATTAAAAAACATTATATTTTGTTATGTTGATCATGAAATTTTTAATTTCATATTGCACGAATTTATTATATGCTGTGTTTCAATTAATGTATTTTTCATCATTGAGGTCATACATTTGTAAGACACAACATATTGCGTACATCAAATCATTTTACCAATAAATATTACAATTGGTTAAATTCCATGAGACATAGGCAACTAATGAATGACATGGCCCTAAATCCAAAAAAAATCGTGTATAAAAAAGTTCCACTTGAATGAAAATCCGGTCCGCCGTTGGAATAATATCGATTTCCCCTTTAAGTACTCATTACCCCAAATACCTACTGCTAGTATATATTCGCATCTCTGCTATATTGGCATTAAAACTGAACCTAAATTAAAAGAGCGCTATAATTAGGAGTCGCTAATGAAATCCTTTGCGACCGATTACTGGATGTATCCATATCACCTATTTTGGTTTCATCAGTTGCAAACAATTTGTAAGTCGAAACATATAAATTGTCTAAACTTAATTGATAATAAATGGCATTTTGAATCGAACAATTTTATTTTTCAAAGTTCAAATTTGAAGTTCGTATACTGGGAACTTATATGCGGAAACAGGTGAGAAAAAACGAAATTCATTTTGCTGGTTAGGGGAGATCGTGATCGTCGTGAACATTATCCTATATTGTTATTTTTTTAAAATTCAGTTATTTAAAATAGGTTTAATCCTTTTTATTCTCGTGCGCTGTTTCTTATCTAGAGGGATTTGTGTAATCCGACGTTAAGTTGTATAAAATCATAATGAATCAGACCCTTTCCAGACCGGCGTCGTTCCTCCTACTTCTAATGAGAAAGCCGGGAGAGAACGTAAACAAATTCGAAGCCTTAGATAACACCCGCGAAGTCAATGCAGAAACTCTTTGAGTTTCGTAACTCGAACCTGATAGTGAAAGTAAATTCTCGCCCGAGAACGGTGTTATTGACAGCCGTTTAATTTTCAAAGCGAATGACAGATTTGTCCGCAGAGCCGAAAAGACGATTTCGACGACATGAAAATGGGTTCATTTAAAGAAAGAAATAAGGAGGTTTAAAATTAATTTTTAATAGTGCGCCTTCCTATTCAACGTTCGAAGTACATCACCGCTTAGGGAAATTGCTTCCTCGATTGTTTCCTTTTGGGATCCACCGCTCGGCGCGCTTCCTTGGGAAACTGATACAGGGAAATGTAAAACTGTAGCTGAGAAAAATAATTTTTTTATTGCAAAACTACAGTACAAAAACAATGTCTATTTCACATTGTACCTGGACCGAAGACACGTTTCCTGTTTGGCCGACCGCTATTAAAAACTGAGTGAAGAAATGTTCAAGGGTTCCGCGATACTAATTAAATGTTCATATCATAATTCCTGTTTTAGAACGATTTTATAATATTTAAAAAACCCTTCCAGCGTATTGTCTGAGTTGTAAAGTGCTCCAGTATAATAGATTAATAACGGATTATGGCTATTCGGACTCGGAATCCGGGTATATGTCGGATTATGGCTATAGGATCCGAGAGAATTCCTCTTATTCAGTTCAAGGGAAATTCCGTCACGAATCGGATTTCCGAGTCACCTTCAAGACTTAATTAGGCAAAAATATAATTTAAAAATGAAATAAACTTTGAGTAAATATAGTGTACTATGTAAATATATAAGGTCGGCGGGGAAATTTTGCATACGAAGAAAAATACTTCGCGTTATAAAACACATACATAAGTTGGAGCATAGTTCATTGCAGAGTACTAATTACGAAGTTGCGACATAACTTTTTTTTTGGAGCTGCAGCGTATTGAAATTTACGGCTGTTATTATACAATCACCGACCAGATCACTAGCGACGCCCTGTTATCCAACCAACTGTGCACAGTTGGATTCCGGAACACTCATATGGACCTGAGTTATACGGCCCGTTGATTACTAAGAACCTGACAAAGCGCGTTGCTGTCAGTACTTGGTTAGAATGGGGAAATCGATTTCCTTATTAGGGTTGCATGATTTGAGCGCATTGAATCTGGAGTGACAAGACTGAAATTTGAAACCAACCTGCTAGGAAAAAATATGAAGCGAAAGGACTTGACGGGGACAGATGAGGGAACGAAAATAAATCTGGACTAGACCTCCTTGCCAAGAGCGGTAATCCCTCGAGACCCCGAGGTCTTTACTCTCAATTTAAGTTCATGTGAGGTTCGATTTATGCGAACCCATTCATTCCCTGGGTGGCATCGGTGAAAGTTTTTAACTCATACTATATGGCGACGGGTTCTTAAAAATTTAGGTCCGAAGTTACTTTAAGTCGTCGTTCTTGCCGGGGACACACTTTTCCTCGGTGCCTTGCAAAGCGCCCATTCCCAAGGCGTTGTCTACCGACGTTGGGAGAAACCTGGCGGTGGGAAAATCTTAAACCGCCGGGAGAAAACCATTCCTGCGAATTGTCCGACAGCTGTGATGTGATCCCTTAATAGAGCCTCGGGCTCGAAAAGCGTCCCGACGCCAGCCGCTGTCACGGGGCCTCTTCTGGGCTTCATCTCGGTCCGACAGCCGGCCAAAAAATGATCGGTTACGAATCACAAAAGAAATCAAACTCTGACCTAAACGTCCTTATTTCGCACAACGAGACGTTTCACGCGCTTTCCAAAGGTCCTGAAAGTGACGTCAGCGGTTTATAAACTCACAAAGTTCATAACGAAATATGTTCGGAATAAAAAAAATTGTTCCCTTAAGTACAAAGCGAGCACCGGAATCGTGCACATTCCCACTGTTATTTTATACATATTCAATCAGAAAGGAGGGACCCACCATAGCACCATAATTACTAGAATATAATATATATATATATATATATATATATATATATATATATATATATTGTATATTCCCCAAATGAATCAGTGTTATTTAACAAACTCTGGGCCATATAAATACACCATTAATACTGGTTTATGCACAGCTGAATGTGGATCTATAGTTTTAGTATGACGAAAACTAAAAATCGGCCGCAAAAATTGGAGATGGTACGTAAAAACCAAGGATGAGTTACTACTACGCTCTGGAATAGTTTTTGTGCTTTAAAAGCGTCTTTGATGAATTTTAGCTTTCGAATCTGTTCAATAGCAGAAGAATGTAAAAGGCTATCACTATAATATCGACAATTTTTGCAATCCTCACGCTTGTTTGGTCCGTTTATCCTTCTCAGTATCATTGAGGTACGTTTCAGAGCCATTCAGAAGTGTTGCTCTTATGCTTTAACCTTAAGTTCTGAACTGTGACGACGGCCATAGCGCTACACCCGAAAACGCCTCCGCTTTAAAAATTCGATCGCCGCCTGCTTTCATTTCTTCCCCGGTTAACTGCAACATTTGTCTCGCCAGCATTCCTTCCATGTTCCGTTGCGACAGCCGGGACCGAACAATGACACGGAACATTGCACGGACGGACGGGAGGGGGGCTACCCCTCGTTAACGCATACCTCGTTCCGCAGTTGGGATATTCGCATTGTTTACGGTCCCTATAATTAAACGGATATGGAAATGACCGATAACATCGCCTACGCCGCAGAGATAACGATCCGTACGGTTTCAACACTTCATGTACACTCACAGCAGAGCTAACTAATAAAAAATGCAACGCGTGTAAGGTCTTGGTCATTGCCCAATCTTGGACAGTGGGTCGACCGCATCCTAATCTGGATAAAGTCGAATTTAATGGTAGATATTCAGCTATAATCTCCGACCCCGGGTGTTTTTACAGGTTCCGCCCTACTGTAATCCGCCCAGCGAGAGGAGACAGAAACATCACGAACCTACAGTATCCATACTATCTTCTTTTGATTAATATTTCTTTTATAATTTATAAGCCACGTTTCACAATATCAAATTCCATATGACAATATTGAGGATATTTAAGGTTTTTTCTTTTAATTTATCGTACGATCAACCATTACGGTTATAGGTACAATTGTGAAAAGGTTTTTTTATGTCACTTTTTTCTCGATAAAGGAGCCACATAATGATGAGGATACCTCTAGGCCAGTGGCGTTTAAACCACCACGTAAACGTAAAATTGGAAGAGTACCTAGAATAGCAATGGAACGGCCAATATTTGAACCGCGAATCTATAATCCTGTCATTAGCGGCCATATTATTTGGTGGGTTCTCAGAGCGGGGAGGACTGAATTTTAGAAATGACTATTCCAGCGGCCGAAGGAACAGTTTCGCCACTTTGCCCAACGTGGTTTCTCTACGGGGATAGGAGTCCGGCTAGGAGCAATAATGGCGCGTTATATAACGCCCTAATGTGTGTTTTCGGTCTAGGCTGAGCGAGTCTTTTTTAATGGCGCCGGGGGGTGCGGTCCGGTAAGGGAAAGGTACCGGAAGTGGAAACAATTTTTTTTACGTTATCCCAAACCCAGAACCGGAAGCCTATCGGCGGCCGACTTTCTTCTATATCTCTGCTGGAATTTTAGCCAAAGGCGTCCAGTCTAAGACGCGTGATATTTTTTAATTATTTTGTTTGACTCTGTGACCGTGACGAAATTGAGTATGTTGCATTTTTTCAGAATATTGTTATATTTCGAAAAATTCGGATCCCCGAAATTCTGGCCACGTAGTAAATCCTGGAGCTGGTAAATGAATTGAAACTCTAGTGGTTTTTGTTTATCCGTGACGAAATCGAGTATGTTGTACGTTGTATGTTGATTCGGGAAAGAAAAACCCAAACTTATTATATAAGAATCTTGCGACCGCGCTGCGAAATTGCGCGCATTGATTTTTTTGCAATCAAATATTGAAGAAAATGTCCGGTCGGTATGCTGTCATTGTTGAAAGAAACCTTGTTGAATCGGCCCCCTATGTCAAGGTATTTTGTTTTTTCAGAATATAGTAATATCTCTGATCTAAAATATCTAGTAATCTCTCTTCTGAGCCCCGAAATCAGAGTGAGAAGGGGCTAGTTATTATTATTAACTTTAACAAGTGAGTGTGGTCTCATTTTATTGTAGTAACGGAAGAGACTTTGTCCCCAACACACATTAACAGCACTATTAAGTAAAACCGAGCAAAAAGATGTTCTTATTAATAAATGATCATAGTGTTGTTAAAACTCTGATTTTCTGCCTCCACTCAATCCTATATTAATAATGAATTTCTTTATTTATAGTTCAATTTTCTGGATGGCATTTCTGAAAGTTTGCTCTCAATACTTGTTCTTTAATATTAAGTTCTGAATCTCCCCGGGGAATCTTCGCCTGTTAAAACGTTTCCTCGTTTCTCGTCCCGCCACATGGTGGCTTTCGAGTTGTCTACCGACGGTGGTTCTAAGTCCACAGCGGAAGATTGTAGCGCGTGCTCTTGAGACGGTGAAAAATCGGTTTTCATGAATGGCCTGGGAGAGGCCAAACAATGAAGTGAATAAACTAAAGGGAAATCGGCTCGCCGATCCCGCAAGGACATCAGAGGTTTACGGGGTCCGGCGGTGACCCATGCCACATTAACTCCGCCGCCGCTCACAAAACAATTGCACACACACATAACACGGTTGGTGAAAGTTTTTCTTTCATACTGACTGTCGGCTGCTTCCTAAAAAGTAATGTCCGGACTAATTTACTTCAATCTTGGCGTTGGCTTCTCCCAGCGAATACCTCGGCGTCGAGGCAAAGCATCCCCATCTCGTCATGTGGTGATGCGGTTGTTTCAATATATAATTTTTAAATAAATAATAAATTGAAGAAATGTCTTTCGTTTTTGAAATATCTTATTGGCCCAGAATTTATCCGTATAAACGAGTGCTCTTGAGGCTCGACTACGAAGGACACATTTCAGGCTGGAGATTGACATAGTTTGTTTTTTAGTTCATTTACTCGTCTGATTGGTACAAGTGAAACCTATACTTCAAGTAATGCCTGTGGTCCCTAATGAAGATTTACTGGGTATTACGAAACCCCTAACTCTATAATTTAAAATTTATCCTATCAAATATACTGTGTAATTAAAACAGCGAACATAGTATTCGATCTTCATCTTGATAATTTTGTATTCATCGACTTGTATATTCATTCAATTCGGACCTGGCGGAACTCATCTCTAACTTTTAATTTAATTTAAGTTGATTGTTGAACTGTTGATTTAATTGATTTAATTGTTTATTTAAAAAGCGAGAATTCATTTTTTCCCTTCCTGATTAAACCACGGTTAAGAATGGGGAATCGACTTTGGTTTATGCCTAGAGTTGGATCGATTCCAATCACCGGGCCAATGATTGAGATACTTCTAAATTAATTTATTGGATTTATTTATTTTTTCCTTTCCGACTGCATAACATGTCCGTCAAAGCCTCGGTCATTAAAATTCATAAATAAATTCAACATCTTTATTATTTAAATTTTAAAAGTGCAAATATATAGAAGTCTCATTACAAACAATAAATAAATGTTATAGACGATGCAAAATAAATCTCTTCTTTCATGTCCGCATTTACCCCCGTCGATATTTCTCTCCAATAATTCAATTCCTAATTATACTCACTGTTCAACTGTTCGTCATTTTTTATTCGTATTACTGTAACAAATATTCCAAACATGTTTGAAAGCGTTAAAATATTCTGCAGCACAAGACATACGTGGCAACGGGTTCAACACATCAGGCGAGGTTGTTGTAATTTTAGATAATTTGCATTAAAAAAATAAGTAAATTTCGTATCTATCTATCTAAACAGTACTTTTAGTTCATATTCATTGTCTGTCAATAGAATCATCCCATTTAAGTATCGATCGTACAAAATTGTATTTGAATTTGTACCGTAAACATTTTTAATTAATTATATGAGTTGGAAAAAAAATGACGTTAATTAAATATAATAAACAGACGAAAGAATAGATTTTATTTTTATGTATTGTAGAATAAACCTTTATTATAGGTACAATTGCGAATTTTCGTCTTGTGTCCGGGATACAGACCGAGGACATCACTAGGCCATTGGGACGGGGGGTATCAGAGGAGAAGGGTTCAAGGAGTGAAATAGGACAGGAATGAAACTTTAGGAACCTGGATTTAATGCCTTCGACTGTCGGTATGTTGAGGTCGTGGTGAACGGTGCGAGTAGAAACCGGGGAGCATTAAGGATGGTTCGAAGGACTTTCGATCCGAATCTCCGGATGCGAGCGATGTCGGACGTCTCTGTGGGTCACCATAGTTCAATGCCATGTGTCCAAGTCGGTTTCAGTAAGGCTTTGTAAATTGTGAGTTCGTTAACTGAGGTCAATTTTTATGTCCGTTTTAGTAAGGGCCTTAGTAGTCTTAATTTCCTAAAGTCTAATTCTTTTGTATCGAGTATTGGGATTCGAAGTAAATAAGTACCCTAAAAGTCTCTCGTATCTAGTGTCCAATTATTCAGTGACCCGATCGCAGACGGTCCTTTAAAAAAGGGACCTTTGGAAAAGTCCTCATTTCTCAGATGGGGTCTTCAGATAGTGCGACAGGCGAAGGCCGTCGGATAAACGACCGAGATACGGATCTGGCATTGGAAACGCGAAGAGATCCGAAACTCGAACGGACCCTCCTGGGGCCCTCAACACTGTTTGGGGGGAATTTTCGTTGAAATCATTCAGTGGTAGCACGAAGCTTCGTTGGTAGCCGAGAGATGAGTGAGCGCCTCACCTACCAATTATCGCGCCCCGACAGACCATATGGTCGTTGAAACCGTAATAGGTGTTTGAAATACTCACGAGCGCTATGGAATCGTTATTGTATTAGTTTTATTATGTGTGTATAAAACTACTACAGTAATTGTAGTAGTTTCATGACGATAAACATACTTTGTTTCAGTATAAACGTGTTTATATGAAAAATCACTGTTAAATCGGGTTATATAAAAACCGATACTTCCTACTCACGTGGTTCCATTCTACTTCCTATAAAAGTATCATGCATCATTTAATTTTCTTTTTATTGAAAATTGATGACTAAAATTAAAAATGAATTGTTATATATATATGTGTAAGCAAGCATTCAATTCTGATAATTAAAATCTTAATAACTGATTAAGACCGGAAGGCACTTTAGATTTCCAATGAATACTGATAATTTTAAAATAATTTTTTCAT
Organism: Lethocerus indicus; assembly: GCA_019843655.1. Taxonomy (NCBI): domain Eukaryota; kingdom Metazoa; phylum Arthropoda; class Insecta; order Hemiptera; family Belostomatidae; genus Lethocerus; species Lethocerus indicus. The sequence continues at coordinate 3,325,739 of JACDQD010000001.1, forward strand.
TATCGTCGATTTATTTTGTTACCAAGTAACTCGAAATAATTAAGTATCAGTTATTCATAACTAATTAATATTAGTTTGTGTATATAGTTAATTATACAAAATATCCATGCTTTCTCGGATATTTAACTCTAGAGTATGCATCGCGAAATCAAACCAACTCAGCTTTGCCTTTGGGTTTTGGTTCTGTGTCGCATTCAATCAAGTCAAATTTTAACGTATTCCAAGTTTGCAATTGTGAATAAAATTGGAAATTAATTTCTTTCTTTTGTATTTCCCACTCGTTTTTATGATGTGATTTACTGTTAGCTGTTCTCATCTGCTTCTTCATTTCCTTTCATTCCGGAATGTGAAAGGCGTCTTAGTAATATGATTGTTGTAAAACGACATATTATTCATTTAATGAAATAATTTTAGGACATTCTTTAACAGGTCTTCAGGTCGGCTTTCTTAGTACAATAAAATGAGGTAACTTGTAATTTAAAGTGAACGACTCCAATTTATTTTATTTCGCGGACAATTTCATATAATATTAGTGTTGAGGTGTTGTAGGGTTAGATTCGGTAAGGATTTCCCCTCTGTGAGAGTTTCCGCCGGCGTAAGTAGACAACGTGAGAACACCTCCGCACGGATATGTTCAGACGCTGTTTCCGTATTTTGTTTCCACAGCGATTGATTTCTATCGCATATTAAGTTTTGTGTTTCCGATAACACTCTCAGGCTCTTTATCCGGCGGGCAATAGACCGTAGGAAATTAAACGCCCAATTAAAATTAAAAATTATTAAAATAGAAAATGATAAACGAAACGATAAGCCGGATGAAGGGCCCTTGTTATCGTCGAGTAACGTCTCATCCCCGTCTCCCCCGCGGAGCCGTTTCCTCTCTTAGATTGTAAATGCTGTCGGATATTCATCTCTTCTCTTTCTGTATTTATCTTCCTCAGTCTGGACTTCCGCTAGGCACAGAGGACAATTCCGGCCGTCAGACGAGTACAGAAAGGAAATGATAACTCGAAGTGCTCAGTGTTTTTACCTACAATTGTGCCACTGTCAAACCAGTCGGTCATGGGGATAATGCAACTAGGAAACATTACAGTCAGAAGTAAGTAAATTTGCGATGGAGTGGAATTATTTTTGTGCTGAACTTTAGCGATTAGTGCAAAATGTGTTAGCTATATAGGTATTGGGCATAATTAGTAAGTCTAATTAAATAAACCAACTTTTGAATAAATATAACGATCAACATTTAAATATATACGTTTTCTTTTTTCAATGCAGACCCTTTCTCACAACACTGTTCTAAAATTTCAAGTAATAACAAAAGACCGAAGTAAAAATAATTTAAAGTGTCATTCTAGTATCGTTCTAGGTACAAAATTATGACCGGGTTCTCAATCGATTTTAAACTGATATTTGCTGTGGAAATTGACTATGGCTATATTGCAGTACGGAAACAGACTAACAGTGAAATAAAATATTTGTGGGTATTCCGTTTTTGAGCCAATAATTTTAAGTACAGTTCGGATTCCCTGAAAACGTCGAATATACATTGTATAATCAAGAAAATAAATATTTCGATTGACTGAATAGCGATTAGCTGTTAATTGAAAATTGAATATGAATGCGTCTAATTAGAGACGCATCCGAGAGATTGTATCCGAAGACGGCGAAATGATTCGCAATGACATATAGACTCCAGTGTATATCCCGAGCCCGAAATTTCGAGAGTAAGTCTTCGAAAATGAAATAAAAAAATGTCAGAACCAAAAGGCCACTTTACAGGCCTGCACCGGTTCGAATCCAGGTGACGAACCGATTATTCAACTTAAAACAAAGACACGAACGATCGCCCCGAGTGACACAGTTAAAATAAAGAGCTCTTAAGAAACGTGCTAAGTACAAGTACAAGTACAGTACAGGCATTGGAAACACCGGCAAGCCGTTATTTGATTCTTGGTTCAAGTTCGGGCCCCTTCGAATTTTCCTATAATTGCAATTTCGAGGGTAGAATATTTACCTGTACCCTGTTCCGACATATAATGGATAGTTGTGCAGCTATTTCGTACGGCGTATTTTCAATAATTTGGGAACGAATTCCATAAAGAAAATTCGAGTTCAACCGAATAGCGAATAGGAAAGTTCTTACCGTGGCCATTTTCTTGCGGGTTTCACATAATTCTGTTAACTCTTGCGATCTCTTGTATAACAATTTTAACAACAATTTGAATTCTTAATCCAGAGAGTAATGTAATATAGCCACAAACCGCCCGATACTCAGTTCCATTGAGAACCTGATTCAGGAAAAAGACAAACTTTTATTTGTGTTTATTTTATTTTCTGTGTTTACTAAATGATATTAAACAGTTAACCAACATTAAAAGTATTATTAAAACTGTAAATATTAAACGGGACCGTCGGTGAAGTGAGACCGGTCAAAAGAAATCAGTTTCCACAAGGTATTTACACAACGGACGGGAAAATTATTTCGATTTCGCTTTTCAAGATTTGTTTTCACTCCTCGACTTTCTAATTTTTCTCCCAATTAATTACCAGAAATAAGACTGAAATGAATAGACCTCCGTGATCGGAAGGAGGTGAAATGTTTTATTTTCGTGTTATAAATCCCCGGCCGATCCAAACGTATCAAGATATATTGTACAGGAATAAATTGGAGACGTGAAATAAGGGATGTACAATTATTTATAAGTAACATTTAAATTTCCAATAAACAGCTCCACTGAAGCTCTGAAAAGGTAGTATTGTGAGTAGGACAGTGGTCAAACATTTGTTTTAGTACACAAAACCGTGAGTTCTGAAATTTATTTTCAGCTTTTATATTTTGTTGGAAATAATATATAACGTTAGGTATTTGTTTAATTGTCCGCGAGGCTCTGAATAAATATATCCAATATAATTGGTAGAACAAATTCATTTGTTTCATATAATATGGACTTACTCGATTTGGTAACTTATCAGATAAAAGAAATGTCATGAGTATATAAATACCCAGGACTAAAGCGAATTGGTCACTTAATGACATGGAATTAACACATACAGTTAAAAAGACAGTAAATCAACAGATGCTAGAAATTATTATTTGGATTACTGGACAATAGATCAAAACTAGGTTTGAACAATAAATTATTACTGTCCAACACTATTGACAAACCAACGAATATTAACAAAATTCGAACCTTCAAACAGTCGAAAATATTAAGGATAATACGCCCCCTACCGTCTCCAACCTCACTGTTCGTTCAGATCATTAAGTCCCGCCATGAAAAAGTATTACAAATTCACTGCCGAATTAAACACCGTCCAAATCCTACGGTCCAAACCCTCCTTTATCTCCTTACATCTCGTTCGTCTCTTACAGGCGCCTGAACGATAAGTGTCCACGTGTTTTAAACATACCAAGCAAAAATAAAATTTTAAAAAATGAGGGAAACGAGTGGGTTTCTCTGTTATTCTCTTCTCGTTAATAGTTCTACTCTAACGTCAATGTCGCTAATTGAATATTACAGTTGTGGCAATAAAACAGTTAAAAAAAAGTGTTTCTAATTTTCTTCTCGTAACTCCAATATTATTTTTCAATTACTATCTCTAGAGAATCTCTTTGCGAAGGAAAATTATACGGGAAGTAGTTCTATTCGGTTTTATTAAGGTATAATTTACTGCGAAAAAATGAAACAAGTGGTAAATCCTTCGATCCAGACAGATATTGGTTGAAAATATAATAGAAGCATTACTTGATATTCTTCAGCGATTTCCCTCTGAATACACTTCTTCAAGGCTTATCCAATAGTAAGAATCGAATGTTTTGACTACTTAAAATGTAAAGTAGCTACTGACCATGGCTATAATTTGTATTCCTTGTTAATCCAACATTGTGGCATACTGCCGGTAATGTCGTGGGTTGGTATTCCAAAAATCCTAATTCCTGAATTCTACTGACCGGTACGTACATAAGACGTGTTGTCGAATTTGGTGTTTTTTAAGCTAGCAATTGTTTGAAGTGCATTTAGTATAAATGATAGATGGTAAACATTTTTTGAATTCAATCAATGACCACTATGATCAACGTAATGTCTTCCTAAACGGAACGGTATAGTACTAAACACTAAATAAAACGTTTAATGATTTCATTATTGAAAAATACGTTTAGAAAAAATAGTAGAATAATTGTAGCACTGACTAATCGGTGCAAAATAAATTCATTTTTTAAGACAGAAAAATAAATCATATATTCGTGAAAACAATTTTTTAATGTTATGTCTAAACTTTAATGCTCAAACGCTTTGTCATGCTTAAGGTCGGACGAGTCTTTTAATATCCAGGAGAGTATGAAATTCGTTTAGTATTTCAAATTCATATATTACTGCGATGCTAATATATTAGCAAATGAAACTTGTAAAATTGGTATCCATTGTTACGTTCCCCGGGAAAAAACTGTGTACATTTTGTAGACAATTATTAACGATTTTTTTCTTTTCTGTTTCAGGTGAGTTTGTAAGGGCATATCTCGTTGCGAATAACTCCGGAGGAACTTAAGAGTATGTTTTCTAAAGAATATCTCATTTAATTTCTGCTATATGGTAGAGTAATTTTTGTTATCATTTCAATAAGAACCATCAAGCATCTATCCATTTGTGCTCTAAACTCCCAACTGAAAGCCAAGACTAAATAGGGATACCTTTTGAATGGGATTGATGGATTTATACTATTTTATTTAAAATGTTGATATTTTTAAAAATTTTTGAACTATTTTCACAACATAAATATTCTCTAACTATATATTCCCCATACTATATGCCAGCTATCATTTATACGGAATAGATACTTCTTGTACACTATATATCTAGACATAGGGGAGAGAATAAACGTACTGAACCACGGCGAAACGGATTGATAAGTAATCAAAAAATTATAAATAGAAAATTGGAAATTGTCGGGCACTACTTTTACTTACAGGTACTAATATACTCTGCCCGCTCTGCGAAACGGTCGTTCGAAATCTATTTGAGTTTACACGTAGCCTTTAAAAAATAAACTCCCGAACACGACTATTAAGAAAGAACTGTAAAGGAACTCTCGATACGGAAGACGACGGGAAAAGGTGCCTAAACGTGTATCATTATCTGTAATGGATTAACCACTTAAATTAATATCTGCAAACCGCCTAATGCTTGCAACGCATTGCCAAGACTGTTCTGTATGTTATATGTTCTTTAATTTTTAACTCTTTAACTCGTACAATCAACCAGTTATGGGTCCAATGGCGGTATGTTTATTTCTGTCTTTGATTCTCGCGATAAAAAAACCACCAGAAATGTAGCATTTATTCTTATCCGGGCTACACTCCGAGGAGATCTCTTTAAAATTAAATACGTACAGATTCAAAATATTGTCCCTTCGATTGTTCTCGGAAGGATATTATCGCCTGAAAATTGATGCAGGGTCTAAAGTTGAGAAACAACGGTTTGAGTTTCGACATTGACTTTTATGTAAAACCAATGTTTACCGGCTCTCGTCTCCGTTGGAGCGTTGCCGGCGAGGGTTTTTTTCGTCTTTCTAGTTTCTTTCAAATCGAAAAATAGACGAAAATGCCGGCCGAATTTCCCAACCCAGGTTTTCGGCTCGAAGAAAACCCCCTAGTTTTTCTCCGGACAGGCACGAGTGATGGTGGGGGGAGGGGGTACACGTTGGGAAATTGGAACGCGGTCGGTTGTTTGTTTCATATCGGGAAAAATATTACTGGAATCCGAACCGTGGCCTGTTTAAAACTGTAAGAGTCATGCCGAGACCTCGTTGTTAGAATTCCGGGAATTATTGGGAAAACACATAAAATTACGCACAAATATTATTGGGTCTATAGAGGCCATAAATAAATTACAGACATTTTTTAGTGACCGGCCTGATATATATCTAGTCTAGGAGATAATATTTGCGTGCCAAAAATATTGCATCTATAGAATCCATAAATAAATTACGAAAATTGTTTAACGACTGGCCTGATGTATAGTGTCCACAAGTATGTAATTTTAAAATCGGGAAAATCTGCTGGTGCAGCATTCGACCCTCCCAAATTTCCCGGATTTCAAATTTCAACGGAATATACTACGCGTACAAGATGCCGAAATTTCCTCCCATCGTTTGCTCGGGTCGGATATCGATGAAAAATACGTGGAAATAGCTGCATCTTGTTTCCCGTAAGCAGGCGACTATAGGCGACATAAAGTGTACGATTCCCAAATTGGGATCACGGCAGTTAACCAACGGCTCTGAACTAATCAAGCTATTTTGTCTTAAGCTTAGATGGGTTTCGGTTTTTCGCCATCGCCAGCCAATAAATTAATGGCTGAAATATCTGTCTGAAGAGTTTACAGAGTCTGAAGCGAGTTGATTCTAGTGCAGCAATAGGCCCCATTGTACGTAATGAGACTGAATATGGCATACCTAACGCGGTCAAAACATATAAAATGACGCGTCCTTAGGCGCTTTAGTTATTATCATTTAAATTATAGATTCAAATATATATCAAACATATTTCGCAATCGCTTATTTCAATTCTGTTTTGAAGAAATTTCGGAATAATTGTACTTTATTATCAGGAGAACGACAACTTTTGATTCGCATTGAGTGTATCCGAAATTAAAGTAATTTCATCTCTCCAAACACTCCTAGGGTAAAATAGCTGTGTAGAATATTTATCGGCATCACGATTTGCGTTGGAGAATTTTGCGTGCTTCACATCCCTTTAAACTGGGTAGTTCAAAGTCCTTAGCATATATGTAATATATTTATAAATTTATTTTAAAAATTAATAAATAAAATTGAAAACGGTTATATGTGTCAAGTACATACACATTCATATATAAAGCTTAGGCATTCACGTTCATATTTATTTATAGGTCCCTTGTCATAATTTTGTTGAAAAACAAATTATATTCTAACTTGTTGAAATAAGCGCTTGTCTGGACTAGACTTTTATTCTGAAACGTTCCAACTTTTCTGTGCACTTTGAGGAGGGTCCGTGCGGCTGGACGTGATCGTGAGATACTTTGAATCGGGTTAAGGACAGAGCGATGTCGACAGTTTCTTTTCTTTTTTTTTATTTCTTTCTCTCTTCTTGTCGGCATATGTGAAAGTTTGCTCTCAATATTGCCTGAATTTATTCCTCTTCATCAAGGGCTCATTCTTGCCCAATCGATTCCGTTACAGTTTCTCAGAGCACATGCAGTTTTGTATTGTACAATTATAGAATGCTCAATCATGCTGTATTTTATTATTTCCTTTATTTCAACCTAATATAACGTTTTTTTAGAAATTGAAAGCTGTTTGACATGTTAATAAAAATGAATTTTTGCGTACTACTTGTTCAGGGTTAGCATCCAGCGCTTTTAATCACTGAGCTATGAAGGAATTGATTTTTAACTTCTATTCGATTATTTTTGCACCGAAACCTACTCTCATCTTTATACGGGTATTCTTTAATTGTTTAATGTCACTCTACAGCCGAAATCCGGGCGGCGGTCCAAATTTTTGTTCAATTACAATTCCTAATAACCGATTTTGAACTCCAGAAAATATAATTTTACATATCCTCCTCGGAAATATTTCTATATTACCATAAAAAACAGAAAAGTATTTTTTCTATATCAGTTTCTTTGAGTGCTTTTCTATTCACGAATTAAACGGTATGAAAAAATTCAACACGAATAAGATAACAACAAAACCTACGGCAATAGAGGTCGTAATCCATCATCGCCTCTCAAATAGAATATCGAACTGTCGGCTCATGCGCAGCAGAGTACAGGACTCGCGATATTTGGTAAGGAAATTTAAGATCGTTTCCCGAGCGTTTTTCCATAATAATTGGCCGCAAAAAAGCGTTTCATCAGATTCACAAAAGGAGATATATCAGAAATTTGCAAGTAATCAATATTAATTTGTGATATAAGGTACTTAGCATTTATAAGCAATGTAGACTAATTAGCATTTTAAGATACTTTTCTGTAGTCTGTTCATTTTTATAGCGCAATTTTACTGTGTTATTTCTTCGATCAATTATACCTAATCTTATTTTGTCGCTTGCTTCTCATGACTAAGAATCCACCCAATGATAGCATTTTTGGCTATAGAAGACCTATAAACCGGTGGCGTTTAAGTGGTCGCGGGGAAGATGGATTCAACGAGTGAAGTAGGACGAGGAGTGAGTGAATATAATTCACTGTAGGAATGCTGGCGGATATGGCGGAAAGCCGTTTTGGTTTGAAATTACGAGTCTTCGATAACGCAGTATATCAACGGTAATTTCCACTTTCAAGTGCGATCGTTCGCAAGGAAGCCGGTCCCACTTGACCTTTCAAGTGTTTACATAACCGGGCGGCGAACAGGGCTGCTTTCCTTTTTTCGAACGCACCGGTTGGCACCACCGTTCGCCGAAAATCCAATTTCGAAACATGCCCGACCTTTAGAAAGAAACTCCTTTTCATTATTCTTATTTTTATTATCTCCGAAAATCATAATTCAGACTTAAACTGAGCGCGCTCTTTCCCCGCTCACTCGTTACCGTACTGTCCGTTTAAATCTGAATTCAACAGGCTAAAAAATACATACCGAGAGCAGGAAATCTACAAAAACCTGATACCCGATTAATATATACGGACAGTTCATTCCCCTTCATTATGGGTTACTAAAAAACTTAAAAAACCCTTCCTCGTACTGAGCTAGAAGACCCCCGTACAAAGTCCAAAGTGTTACAGTGAATTGAAACCTGTTAAAGTCCCAGTTTATGTGGCCATCAAAAGTTTTATAGAACTGACACGGTATACAACCGTAAACCCAGTGCCTCGAGTGTACAGTGTACCAAGTGAATAGTGCAGTGCAAAGTCTTGCGAGTGTAAACCATGTTCCCGGATTTCCATTATTGCAACTTTCCCCCATTATTATTATTGTGCACAAAACGTGCATATTTTAGTCCAAATATTCCGCCGGCATGCGTGTATTAACCAAACATTTGCATATTGCCTGCGATATTCTATTTATATTTAAAAAATAGTAGTATTTCGGGCGTCAACACCTGTAATTAAGATCCGGCGTTAATTACTGGTTTCGAATCCTGGGAACGGATCTACAAGCCTATACTATAGCAGAGAACATTTCCGGCGGCAAGATATTTCTTTCTTTATTTTTTTATATTTGAAGTCGACCACTACACGACTACAATTTTGGAAATTATAATTAGGGACAGTGCAATTTTATATCACTAAGGTACTGTTGACGGAGATTCCACCAATTGATGGTCTTTCAAATCAGAATGGATTGTGGGCTAGAAAACATTTTACGCAAGATTGCAATGACTGAAATTTGTAGGAGTTAGACGGCTTGTTGTATACCCACATCCCAGTTTTATTTCAGAATAAAGTTGTAAATTAATAATTTTTTTGTATGTAGTAGTTATGATCTGTTGTAGGCGACAACTCAGCGAAAGTTGGCGATTTGGGTAATTTAAACTGAATTTAACCAAATATCATCAATTACAAATTGTACGTACTCGAATATATAATGTGGGCACTGTAATAAACAATATAATTACGTAGTGAGGTCCATTAATGTTTAATTATTTCCTGACCGATGAACACCTCAAATAATTAAAAACCCATATTTTCCCTACTATCGGCACTAGTATTAAATACATAAATTAGTCGATTAACATGCAAATATTCAGCACACTTGTTACAGCAAAATACCCTTGAATAATTTGATTGGAACAGGGTTAAGGTTTTTATATATTTTCTTAAGGGATAGTTTATATTTTCGCACAAATGATTATTTTCACGATACCATATTTTCAGTTTTGCAGTAGGAGTTGTAAATGCCGCAACATTTTATAATACCTAGTCAGCTCTTTCAAATGCGTGGTACAATCGAATGAAAAACTATTCCGGGAAATGTTTTTCGAACTTGTCCCAGGCCCGAACTATCTCTACAGGCAACCGCGATAAGCAGTTATCTACCAACTCGGGTATCATTCGCAGTTCTATATAACAGGACTCTAAGAACTCTTTAAAAACCGTTGTGAGTGTATATTTAGAACCGATCCTCGCAATCTCCAATAGTAATTCTGCGATCAACGCGTCCTTTTGAAATTGATTAAAAACTGTATCAGTCTTTATTTAATAAACATTTTAATTAGAGAATTCAATGAAATATGACAATTTTAATTCTGAATCAGTCGACCGGTTTAATTCTCTGCGGCAATAATGTAAAAGTATTTTTTTTAAATAATGCGATAAAAAAATTTTATTCTAGATTGCCGAATTTTCGCAGCATCACCCTGTCTGTATAAGTTTCTTATTATTAAGTTGCGTTAAACACTCAGTTATGCAAAGGAGTAAGGAACTTATTCTATGTTAGTTTCCATAGTTTCCACAATTTCCATCGTGAGAATCGTAAAGGTTCACTTGGATTAGCCGCATCGCTATATCCACGGAGCTATTTCGGAACTGTATTGCCAGTGACTTTGTTTTTCAGGCTTCAATCCATTCTAAATTGTATTTTCCTTGTCGGGAACTCAAAAGTTATAACCAGAGGAAAGTACTTTACGAAGGAAACCTTTACGAGATAAATAACTAAAAAGAAAGGTATATATGTTTCCATTCAATGACTAAACTCACACAACTTGAGTTTTATGAACCACCATATATAATTTAAACTTGATATAATTTAAACAAAGAAAGGTACAAAAAATTGAGTCTTCTTAAAACACTTTTTATCTTTGGAATACATGTTTCATGGTATTTCAGGGTTTGGAATAGCACAGGTTATCTATCTGTCTACAGGACGGAGGGAGAAAAGCAACAATGAGCCAACATTTAATACATCATTTATAATAAGGAATAGGTACACGAAGTTCTTAATTCATCCCGATGAACTTCATTTTGTACATTAAACTCTGCGTAGAATACTGCGTAATGAATACTACATAGCAGACTGTCCATAAGGGACTAGACGGTAACAATACAAAGTAGACTATATAGAACAAGTGTCGGACTTGTTCGATATTGCGATACAATATTCTGCGATATATTGGAAGCATCTTATCGGCACATACGTCTTAAGCCACTGTCCTTCTTATAAGATACGGGAAGGTTCTCCTACATATAAATTGTACTAGTTTATATTAGCACCGATTATTTTTTATCGCCATGGCCTTAGGTGCCGATACCAAATAAAGGTAAACAAATTTAAAGGCAATTACCAGCATAAATCCATTAACTGTGTCAGATCGGAGAAACATGCTGACTATCGCAAACAAAACAACTATTGTCAGGATCTGTAGGGCTTTGTTTTCAGTTCGAAAACATGAGCTTGAATACGAAAATTGGAACAATAACACTATCTGTATGATGACCACCACATTGTCCAAGTCTATGAGAAATAATTGCAGTGTAATTTTATTATAACCCTAATAATAATAAAAATAAATTCTAATGAGTTCATAATCTAATTTGCACTTAATGACCCCAGTAGTTTTCTGCTTAAAAACTAATAAATAAAACTGACACTGTTATTAACTGTTGTTTAGACAGTTATTCGGAAAGGCGAAGTCCCGCTAGTCAGTACACAAATAAATTATAATTCATAAGTATAATGATTTCAGCCATAAACGCGTAAGAAATCATAATCCCTAAGTATAATTAGAATTGTTTATTTTCAAGTAATCGCAACTCAAGTAACCTCAAACAGATTAATCTATGTATGCATTTCATTTATATTTGTATAAAATAATTCTGTGTTTTATTCGGTCTGAAAGTAGAAGTGAAATCCGTTATTAGCGGTCTTTATTGTAGTTGAAATTAATTAACAAATAGATATTAATTTAAAATTAAAAAAGAGGAAGCCAAAAAAAAGAATAATTTGTATACGAAAAGCAACAAACAGCTATGTGATTATCTTTTTGTCACCAATTAACTTCGCTAAACCTGAAGCTCGAACTTATCATTCGTGCCTGAGTATACTTGGCACGTGTTAAATGATAACAGCTTGAGTACTGTATTACTAGTGAAGGCGGAAATTCGAACTGTGATGATATTCGAAACTTTCCTACGGCAGAAATCGAAACGAAGTAAATCCCACGGAGGTGCCAATCGGAATACCTTTAGTTATTTTCTTTAAATAACGCTCTAATATGTAGTAATTAAATTTAGCGTGCTACTATCTCTAAAACCGGAAGTGATATCAAATGGGCAACTTAATTTTTCATAATATGGAGGCATATACGAAATTGGGGCGATATTGTATTGCTCGCAAGGTTATTTTGAAATTATAAAAGACTTTATTCCGATTTAAAACCAGTACTGTCACCGAATATAATTTAAAAAATTGTTGCCGTGACTAAAAGTAAAAAAAGTTTTAAAATTGTTTTCCTGATCAATATTATCTTGGCTGTTTAATTCCAATAATTGTGTATTCGCTATCAGATAACCAGTCTTCTATTATATTTGTATTCCCAATAGATCGCTTACAATTTTTACATCAAATCAGGGGGCTCTTACACAACGCATTAAAAATATATAATGCAACATTCAAAACCAATATAAATGTCGTAACAGTTTTCCAACGAAAGTGATCCGTTTCGACACATCTGTGTTGTTGCTTTCCATTCTTAGTTACACAATCTTCAACCATCGTATTTAAGTTTATTCAATTTAAACATAGACCTGCGCGTAGTTCCGGGGTCTGAAAAATCGCATTTCAGTTATACTATTTATACAAATTAGTGTTTATCTTATATTGTAGTATCCGAAAAACAATCCCAGCAAAAGTAGAACTCAGATCAATGCAAGTTTGACAGCTGTAAGAATTCACAAACACGATAAGTGATTTGTCCATCAGCGAACTTAGGTATTGAGGGTGTAGAGAATACTCTATAACTAATTCAAGGCCAGGATTGAGACGTTTATTTTCAGGGCAAATTTATATTCAGCATTAAAAGTTTCATATGTCTAAATGAATGCGAATAAATGGCTTTTCGAAAATAAGTCAACGTCCCATTTACTTCTAACTACAGATTTTTAAATCAAATTTGGGATTTTTTCAAAATACAGCGTTTTAACTTTCAAAATTGGTCACCTGGAAAAATACCCGCAGTTTGAATAAGATCTATAATTCTACATCTTTTATTCTTTAATTTTAATTAAAGGATATAGGTGAAAGATTATATTCTGCTAATTCCACCGATTAGTTCAGTTATTATTGATTTAATTAAGTATCGAAAACCTGAAACTCCCTTTCGCTTATCATAATGAACCAGTAAGGCATACTTCCCATTGAGAAAGAAATACTCAGCAGAAGAAATACTGGGACATTTCTCAGTTACGTCAAATATAAAAGATATATAATTGAAACGTTTGTGAATTGACGAAAACGAAAGGGTTACCACAGAAAATCGTGTTTTTATGATGACAATACGGATATTGGGGGAAATATCCTCGGATTTTGGGGAAAGTAAAATGGTATTGAAAAAGCCGTGCATCCGTAATCCGTACTCGCGGACCGGTTCAAACAATAGTTTCATGTAAATAATAATAACGTCTATCACTATCAGATATCAGATATTGGTCCAAATATTAACAGTCATAATACATTTCAACATGTTTAGGCCACGTGTAACGAAATATTCGGATATTTAAAATAAGTTCTAAATCGCCAAAGTTCACGGCGATAGAGGATCGATGTTAGGTGTGATGCGGGGTAAAAGCATTGGATTTAAAGTTCAATTCTCCTTCCTTTTCCTTACTAATTTTCCTTTACTTGTTAATTTCAACTGGTAAATAATATAAATATATACGTATTATTTTATATATATATATATATATATATATATAGATAGATAGATAGATAGATAAGTCGCCTGAAAAGGACGTGACCACGAGATCTAATCATAACAGAAAAAAAGAAAATTAAATAAATACAATTTAAAAAAGGGAGGAAGCTAGTATAATACATGTATATATATATGACATAAAATGTGTCATTTTTAGTTCCAGATAATCGAAGTAACCAGTAATATTCCTCTAGACTTTTCCTATAGACTTTTTGTTCGTTTCTGTTAAGAATTTCAAACACAGACATTGACAAACATAAAAATGAGTCTCAATCTCAATAATTCTGGCCTTTGAATTTTAAGTTTTAAGTATCTTGGGAATCTACCAACCACGTTATAAATTTTAGGAATGCCTGGCTGTTTTGGTTTAATGGAAGTTGTCATATCTTCGTTTGGTGGTCAGTGTGATATTGGAGACCTAATTTGGCGTTTGGATTCATCTGAGGTCTCGTACCCTTTCTTTCGTGGGATGAAAAAGTACAAGATTGCAATAAAGTAAAACGGAACTTAATAACTTTTTAAAAGAAATCGTATCCCCGGGGGCGTCCGGGCGTAGCGGGCCGGGATCGACGTAACGCTGGGCGCATTCCATGCACGCGGGGGTTTAGCCGTTACTCTATTAGAAGCGTTGCATATATCTAACCGTTATTAGCATCGTTGCATAATAGCGTTATGAAACGGATAATGTTACGCCACTTCGGGAGGCGGCGTATCCGGTTCGTTATCAACGGTCACGGTCGATCGATTGATAGGGATCAATTTCTTCGGTAAACAATTCCCGAAATATGGTCGCAGGGTGACCGAAGATGCTTAAGCATCGAGAGAGTAAAATGGGGGTTCATGAATTTAAAATTAGTTGAAGTATCGGGTGCTTAGACTTTGTAAGGGCCTGAAGCACTTCGGAAACGAGTGCGAGGTTAGTTTCAGAAGTATGGTAAAAGTTTTTTTAACAAAATTATTTTGATTTTTCAACAGTATATCAATTTGGGGAGATAGACTTGGTCAAGAGAGTTTCCAATTTTTCCATCCCGTCCGAGAAGTATTTTTTTAAACCTTGTAAACTAACTGCCTTATAAATTTACCTTACGTATTAAATGGCCCCGGTATGCCAGCGCTTTCTAGTACATTCGCGTCGGAGGCTTGATAGATAAGAATCCGGATCCGGATTTGCGATTCAGGGCGATCATATTTCCCGGATGATATTCAAAATACGACGACGGGCTGTATAATGAGGGGATCGCTATATCCCCCGAGATATTGACAGAATAAATAATCATTTCTCAGACACGGATAGATTCCTATCGAAGTGAAATCGATCGCGATCTTACCGATCAATGCGATATTCCGGCTATGGAGTCCCCCAAGAAACGGAATGTGTGGAAAAGTGTGATCGGCATGTGAAAGGTGTACTTGTACTTATAAAACTTAGTAAAGTCCGCTGAGTGTATACCCAGTGTTGCCATGCTACAGGATTCCAGTTAATACATGCATTGGCGAAGGTGTAAATCCCACGCTGGAATATCGCTCCGATGTATTACATCGGTAATTTACCGAGAGCTGGAATGGAACTTAAAATTATTATTTTCCGTCAAACATTATGAACTAGGGAGAAAACAAAAAAATAATGCGATCAAAAGATGGACGTACTCTTACAAGCGCATCGCACCGCACTTACCCCGCTAGATGGAATAGATGAATTTGTACGATTAGTCGATTCCATAAAATAGTTCCATGCCACTAAGTGATGCGGATTTATTAACCCTTTGCGGTCGTATGTCTGCTCTCAGCCACCAAAGCCTTTTTATCGTTCCGGTCGTATGTCTGCTTTCAGCCACCACAGCAAGGAACTATACGAATCCTATACTGTGTACATTCAAGTATCAGTTTACACTGTTTCTAAACAAACCTCAATGCCTAAAGAACCTATTCACGAAGCGATAGGGGGCTCCATCGATTGGAGATAACGAAATCCAATGTGAACAAATGTTGTCACCCAGCGCTCGCCATGCAAGACGCAGTGGCGAGTCAGTCGTCTTTTGAACGTAACGAAATCGACAAAAATTGGTGGCACAACAGGTAGGTGATTTTCGTGATGGAGCAAAATCTAAACCGGGAAGACCATCGACCTCCGATAACGAAGAAAGACTTAAATGGAAAACTGCATATATTGCGGCATTGTGAAAACGTAAAAAATAAAGATTGTTGTGTATGTTCAATCAGAAAGATTAAGGGTAGAAGGCAGCAAACCAATTATGTTCCAGAAAGTGGAGTTTCGTTAATCCTTTTGGAATTATGACTCTTTCCTGTATTAATGCGAAACTTACTCTACAGATGTAGTAAGAGAAATCTACAGTCCGGAATCATTAATAATAAATTATTAATAATTATCCTTATTTTACAAAATGAAATAGTTTCCGACAATTCATAAACATATTTCATTTTTTAAAAGAAAAATACAATATTAACTAAATAAATTGAAACATACAAAACTAGAGTATTATGAGGGGTAAAAATGCGAAATAAAATATATACACAAAAATAGTTAAAGTACTACACCTACCGCCCCACATCATGATTTTATATCACGATCATTATGTTTTTATACCTGATTGTTTTCGATTCTCAAATGAGTTTATATCAGAGATCTACTTAAGTCAAACGCCGAGTAACAATATAATTATAATTCTCTCGATATTATTTCTTCTAACTACATTAAAACTGAATCTTTATCTGCTAACTCTTTTTATGGCAAAAACCTTGCAAACAAAGGTTACACAAATTATGAGTAAATAAGAATAAAAAGGTATATTCATCTGAGAATTCCACTAATATTTTAGGTTGTAGTAACCCTGAGCCGTCAAGTACTTTAGCATCACCTTCCATTCCCCGCGCAAACTGAAAATAATATTAGAAAACTTATCTTTAAATTAATTATTTACTTTTTAAATATTTCTTTATCAATTTCAGCTCTTAAATTGATACCAGATTTGGCTGCTAGAGTGTGACACTGCGTTATAGCTGGCAAGTCGTCCTCACTCTTAAGCCCTTTTCATGTGCTAATATAGTCGCAGATGTAAGTTATTACTGTAATTATTGCGTTGTAAAACTGAGCGTTAACAAATAATCAATCCCTGGAGGTTTTTCAAGTATGTAAGGTGCATTCAAGTTTCAGTGTTCCTTTTGCGAATTATTATTAAGTTTTTAATTATTTTTCAGAGATAAACTTTTCGTTATTGATTCCACCTTGTCCCGGCTTTGTATCCAGTGTTTTCAATATCATGTGACCATGCACTTACTGTGCAAGATTTCTTAGTACTTGCGAGAGGTGCTTTTGCTGCCGTGTAAATATTAATAATAAAGAAAATTAACCTTCGTTTGAGGTAGGGCCTTACTTTGCCAGAGCGCGAGGCGGCTATTTGCCGATAACGGTACTTTCTCTGCGCTGGGAGAAAGCAAAAAGTGTAAAAAGAAATGAAAAGCAGGAATATATATAAAAAAAGGAAAGAAACGGTCGAGGAGATAAATAGCACCAATACGCAGGTAAAACTCATAATGGGGAGTTCTTACGCAATTGGCCTATTGCGGAACGGCGTGCCAGTGTTTCGGTATTCGGGCTTTCCCCCCTCCTTCAACTGTGGTTTGACCCTGCAGTCGTTTTATGAGTTTTTTGTTTTTCATACTTTTTGTTCCGTAAAATCCGTAAAATGAGGATTAAAATTCGGATCATTAAATGGCCGATGCGATTTTTTTCGAATGAACTCCGAAAAGGCAGTGGACGGACAGTTTACTTTCAAGGCATTACGTCCCATGAAATAATTTTTATGAATTTTTTCTTTTCATTAATTAAAAACTACATCAATTAGTGTTTAGCGCATTAATTAATTCAATTAGTCTATCTAACGCAAAACAAGATAAGTCAGTCAGTCAACTCGGGTGGATATAACACTTCTGATGGAGTCCGGTTAAACAGTAAAGTTCAAATCGAGCCCACTTTGGCCAAGTAAGCAGTAGCAAGAGGATAAAAAAAAGAATTAATCGCTAATTTAAATTGGGTCGTGTGATTTCTACCTTGGAATCCGCCGCCGACTCCGATTCTCGCTTTCCAGTTCAAGACCACTTTCTAATCAGCCGTTGATGCTGTTGCGGGGAGGGGGGGGTTGTTCCATCATCTCGAAGGTTGGAAAAACGGAAGGAAAACCCACCGTCGGACGCGTGAAAGTTTTTCCTATTGCGCAACTCCGGTGGGAAAACCTTTTTTAACCTGACTCCTCCCTTGCAGGCAAATGCATTAGTAACTGTATTCATTTTATTTGAACTCCTTTGGGTCGAATTTGAAATTGAAGTTTAATTTTGGGTTTTTCTTCGGAGTCTGCACTGTTTTGTCTGACCTTTTTTGGCAGGAATGGCGATATGATATTTGAAAAGGAAATTCAAGATCGTTTCCCGAGCGTTCCGGTATTTTTTTCTCTCTTATATTTGGGCGCAAAATAGCATTATCGAAGTGTCACAAAAGGAGATTGGACCTACTTTTCTATTCACAAATTAAACGTTAGCAAAACTTCAACACGAATGAAAAAACAATAAAACCTGGGTCAATGGAAAGACAAAATAAATTTCCGTAATCCGCTACTGCCTCAAAAATAGAATATCGACTACGGATAGAACACATAATTAATAATACAAATAACAACAACCCATCTACACAGATATAAAGCATTGTCAATGCCAAAAAAAATGATGAAGTATGAAATTCATCGTTAGAAGAAGTATTTATGAAACCCTGTTAGTTTAGCATTTATATTGTGTCCAATAAACTTTATTTGTTAAGCACTTGCACCGCTTGATGAAACATAGCTTCAAATCAGAGTGCAGTAATCACGATATTTGATAAAGAAATTCAAGATAGTTTTCCGAACGTTCGAGTGTATTTTTTCTCTAATATTTAGCCGCAAAAAAACATTTTCGATGAGTCACAAAAAGGAGATAAACCTGAAATTTATATTATTAATTAGTTATCCGATCACTTATCCGGAATCATGACCAACTTATTCTAACAAAGAACAATACTAACGTAACTAACCTCCGGTACGATCATTAAAAATCCCGAACTATCCCGCATGGGGTCAACCCCCGCCAACCGAGTTCCTTCCCACAGTATTACGCGATTCTACCGGAAGTTAGTGATAATTCAAGTTCTGGTCGCTGAAACCTTCGCTCATTTATCCATACCTATTTATTTCAGCTGTCCGACTCAACTTGATGGCCGAAAACCAACAAAAAATAATACAAAAATAATAATCAATTAAATAAAGCGGAGATCGGGGAAACGTTTAAAACGTGAAAAGTCGGTTGGGGCAAATTAACATTCCGACCCTGGTAAAATAATATACAGTTTTCTTTTGGAGAGCGAAACGACGAAAAGACTTCCACAAAAGTAAGTTCGCATCTCTCCGCATCTCGGATTGAACAGACTTCGAAAGTGGACGTGCAGTGATGACGAAACGGAAACGATGAAACCAATTACCACTTCCTGTTCCGTCTACAATGGAAATTGCAGCGCAGGATGTACAGATGTACATTCGCGCGGCCTAATGAACCAGATGTTGGACGAAATCGAACAAAATGTTACAATAAAAAATACTTCCGAATGCAATTTCCAGAATAGTTTCATTTCAGGTGAATTTATCGTTAAGCTCAGTATAATTACTGACAATAAAATTGATCGCTCTATTGTAAAATATTATAAAAAAGAACTCGTAAGGGGGTGAAAAAATCAGGCACTTACTCAATATTTCTTATTGTTGTCCATTATAACAATTGAATTAAACAATCTGTTAATCTTGTTGAACGCGTGAGAATCTTATAGTTTGTAGTTTTTAGTTTCTTCTGATATTGCGAAAGCGGTTTCCAAATAACTTCTTATTTCTTCCTTTCCCCCCCTCACCCCCAATTTTTAATCATCAAGAAATTCCGAAAAGTTTTGGACACAACAAAATAATTGGTCATATCGTCGTTACCCTTTTATACAATCAAATATCGAATTGGCCCCTGAGTTATGTGCAGTAGAGTATATGCCGGTCCTCCAACATCTATTACTTAATGGCAAGTAGTTATTTACGTAAGTCCATTTGTTTAAAATACATTACGCCGTGTAATAACCTCAGCTATCGCAACATTCGAAAAAAATTAACCTCCACTTCTGGCCCCCCACAGGGGAATCAAGTCAGCAAAAACAGAAACCTCAATATGCAATTTAAAATCCAGATAAACACAATTACTAGAGAAACTCCAAGGGATTGCAGTATCCCGAGCGCACATCGGCTGTGCACAATTGCGCTTTAAAAATCATTGAAACGAAAAAAAGTCCAGATAGAATACCTGATTGAATAATTAAAAAAATACTCACAGCAGCTGAAATCCCGAATATCCTCAATGTCATAAAAATGCGTGAATTCATACAGGAAAAGTAATATGGCTGTATAACTTCGCGGGATTACACTGGTATTTCCGGTTGTATTCATGGAAATATGATTTTGCGTGTCTTCTCGGATAATAAATAAATTTCATTTAGGACAAGCTACAAAAAACGAAGTCGAAAATAGCAGACTGTGGGGCATCCTTTAATGTATGACGCCATTTTCTATGACATCACCAAAACTACAAAACAGACAACAATATGGGTGGTGTACGCGATGAAAGCCAAAATTATAACGCGCATATTAGCATGACGTCATACATTGCTTCGATATATCGTTTCCGGGGTTATCGATACTATCCTCGGCCCCTTCTCCGTTCTGCATTTTTACCAAACTTCGAAACTAAACAAATATGACGGAAACATTTCATCTATACACCCTCCGAATATACGCATTGCAAAATGTAAACGTATCGATGTTAGTAAATTGATTTTTGATTAGAATGACGAATAACCTGATGGATAGATTCAGATAGATTTGGCTGATCGATTTCTGTTTCATGCCATCAATAACTGTTATACTGAAGTTAATTCATCTTTGAAATTATAAGTCTTTCTGAGAACGCATCATGCGAAGAAAAAACCTGTTCCAAGCAATTTGAGACTCATTTTGGGGCAATCGACGATGTTGAAATTTTCGGCTGTTCGTAATAAATGTTTATTGTTACTTTTTTCTCGAAGTAAAACTCTCAATAAAAAATGTTCCTTCTTCTTGGTGAAAATATATTATGAAATAATTATACATATACTTTACATATATATATATATATATATATATATATATATATATATATATATCAAGCAATTAAAGACTCACTGAAATTATGTAATCTTGTCATTAGATACAAATTTTATTATAATACGCTAGCAGTGACCTTTTTGCGTGCGGTACTGAAACTATTTATGTCGATTTATGTGTGTTACTAAATGTGCTTTGTTCTATAAACCCTTGTGAATATGGAATTTCCGCATATTGATTTAAATACATCCAGGCGTACTTATTATTTGACGTACATGTCTTCGACTGAAACTCAACTTAAGACTGATGAACACCTCCGGTCGGGCGTTATTTATCTTGCGTCGAGAGTCCTCCACAAAAACCCTCTGAGGAACAGGCCCGGAAAAAGGAAACTTTAGTCTAACGGAAATATACGACTTCCAGATCCCAAAGGAAAACATTTTGCAGTCTAACCTATAATATAATTAGTTTCTTGTTAAGACCGATTTAAACTTGTGGTCAGAATTTTTATTTGATATTACGTCGAGAAAATACTTAGGTCCTGCGCTCCGTGGGCGGAAATTAACTAGGGGCTGGTTTTCCTCCGTAGCGATCTTTTACTTACAAGACCTCGGAACAATTTTTCAAGAATTAAATTACTTTTGACCTCTTGGTTGATCCCCACAACTCAATACCCTAAGCCAAAATTAATTTGGGCGGTTAGGTTTCAAAATACGGTTGCATATTAATAATTTGTTCTTAATAATTAGTTGCGATCTGTTGTCCCTCAACAGTTAAGATTTGATATATGGATTTATAACCCCCTTATATAAAACAAAGGGGAACAAAGCCGCCGCGAGTGAAAGACTTATCCGCGCGAGGAAGAACACCTCGGGGACCGGTGTGCTGACCGCAGATCCAGGAAAGCTCGTATTTCTATCGAAGCTTAAAAGTCAAGGAAAAAAAGAAAACAAAGAAACTTCTCTCCCCGCGTTGAAGAAACACCCAACGGCGAAGGAACAGGAAACAGGATGTCAGGTAAAGACCTAACTTCCGTTATGGCTCTGAGGACATTTGCATATCCTCAGGATCCTTCGACTCCGTAGACGCCGGGCAAGAGTTTCATTTTACCGTTGTACTAAAACATTTTTTATTTTGTGTTTCATTACATTCGGCGTATATTTTTCCTATCAATATAAATGAAACATTTTTTTTATACCGATGTTCAAGGGGAAAACTGATAATAAATAAAGTGTTCGTAAACGAAATTTGCAGTTTCGTTCAATGCCTCGCATAGTACTTTTAACATCAACTTCGTATGTTGACTGTGAGTTTCATATTCCTTTGTACCTGACAACGGTAGAGTAATGGTTGTATCATTTATCTTCATTTTGCGGGTAAGGGGCGTTTATGCTTTCCCGCTACTATAGTGGTACTATAATGTGTACAGAAACTTGAAATAAAAAGTTAATTAAAGAATTAATAAAGAATGAAATAGGTTCTTAAAATAGTACTTCTCAAAATCGCACCATAACTTATGAACTTATCAAGGAACTTATCAATACAAATATTAATGAAATAATTGAAAATAAAACTCCATTACACTTTATGCAATTATTTTTATTATACATGTCTAAGACACGATGGTGAAAAAACTATCTTTCATTTAGACAATACCAGTCTGATTTTAATATAGGTCACAATTTTGAACTATTGAATTGCATTTTTTTTATTAATAAAAAGCAGTTGTACACGCTGTTAAAATGTGATTTATAGTAAGAGGTTGATTGTAGGTTGTACAGTTGTACACATAGGTTTTGGTTGGTTAAGTATGAAGTACGCGTGTGTAATACTTGTATGTCTTGTTCTGAATCTACTTATGACCAGACTTTGAAGATTTGAAGACGAACTGAACTTCTGAAAGACTGTAATACATGTAGTTCATCGCATCTTTACAGACCGAACATCAATAAAAGAGTAAAATTAACTGTAAAGTGCTTCGAACTTTGTCATCTCTTTGTTGAAAATATATTGTATATATGATAATGTATTTGATTTTTCACGCCCAATTCGCAATAAACTAGTGCGTTCGATTCATTTGAGTTTAATTACAGTTCGCCCTTCTAAAACTCCATTTAAATTACGGAAAATTAAAAGTTGAATTCTTACCTCCGCAAGATTATTTTTCGAGCTCCAAGTTATCTTTCGTGGAACTCGGCGTTTCAATCGTCCGCACTAACGAAAATAAATGTTCCTTAATAAGAAATGAAACCCCGCAATGAAAGCATTAGCGAAAGAAATCATTATTTAAATCTTTAATTTTGCAGTTTGTCTAGTATACTTATGGCACTGCTCAACGGTTTTTATGTTCAATATCCTTAAATGGAAGAATTTAATTTACATATAGTTTATATAATTAAAGAATGCGTGCTAAACTGTGAATTTAAAAAATCGATTAAATTGAAAATCTTAAATACCGAGTCTCCGCTTGTCGGTTTTGTAATATTCAGCGGCTAATAAGGCAAGGGAGGATATCAAATTATTTAATTTTAATATCCTAATTTTTATATACGGCAATAAATAATTTTTAACCTTTTTATTGCCACAACGGTACAATACAATCAGCGACATTGGTGCTAAGTAGCACAATTCTCTTATAATCGGAAGATCATAATAGATCATAATGGAGGAGAACCCCACTAGTTTTCGCCTTTTCTAAAATCCTTTGAAGTATTTTTCAATTTTTCTACTATGATTACATAACTTTCTTTTCAGGTGTCTCTAAGGAACACGTTTGGGAGGTCTGGAGGTATTTCGTTTTAATTTTTAAATAAATAAAAAAAATAATTAAAAAACACTTCCCAAATTAAATCAATTGCTGCAGATACTGAAGTTTATCGGACTTTCTTTCGAACAATGTGAGTTGGCCATCATTTAAGTTTAATAAGCCTCGGCTAAAAATACAGTGGTTATACGGAATGTTAAATCTACGTCAGAGGAATAAGCGAGCTAAGGTTTTCACGGTTATAAAAAAATAAAATTTATGATTTAAAAAAATCGATTCGTTTTTCGACGGCAAAAAAGGGAAAAATATTCCTATAAATAATTATGTAGAATAACAAAAATAACTTCGTTCAAAAAAAGATGTTAAACCTATTTTTTTACCTTCCTCATCTAACCACCCCCGTAATGTATAAATTAGTAATGGTTGAGCAATGCATAACTTTTTTAGATTTGTCAACATTTGTTTTAAGATGATTTAAGCCTCTATATCTTCATTTGAAGTACTCTCATATAGCCTTTTAATTTGCGTTGTGTATAATTTAATACTTTACTGTTTTACTGTAAAACACGTTGATTAATTCTATGTATCGATAGAGTTTATTATTTTCCTTTAAATTTGCAATTGTAATTCTCATTAATGTGAAGTATGGAGTTATAATCTCCTTATCGATTTAAATGTAATCGGTACAACACATTTCACAGATACAAAATTATTTTGCGAATCCGAAATTTAAACAAAGTTTCTGGTCAAATTGGGTCTGGACTCGGGTGAGCACCGGGTTTCTAAAATGTGTGTAAAACTTTCACCAGGAAACGTTTCGTGAGAGGCCACTCCAAAGAAAACAATGCGCTTCTGCGCTCGGGAATTTCGTTTCAAAGCCATTTTATTCGAAATATTTCATGGAATATTGGACTCAATTGAATTCATATCGGCATTTGGCAAAGAACAGTGCTTGAATAAAAATAACTAGAAAACTGGTAAAATAATTTGGGCGATGTAATTATTAGTTTTAACGTTAAACATTAACTTTAAGGATTTTTATAGAACTATTACTTCCTACGGTATCTTTTACTTTGATAATAACATATACTCTTATTAACATATAAACGTTAATACAATACGGATTATAACGGCACAATCTAACGTCGTAGTGACTGCCGCTATTGCTATAGCGAATATAATTTTTCAATAAAGTTCAGATCATTCGAGGTAATTGTTTTAGCAAGCAAATGAAGAAAGTCATATTAAATTAGGTATTTTAATCCTTCTTAGGGTGAAGGTGAATAGCTCTAAGTCTACTCACGTCACCTTCACACTACGGCGACAGCCTTGCCCTCCTGTTCAGTTCAACAATACTCCTATTCCCATCCAACAGCAGGCTCCCTACCTGGGACTCTACATAGACAAAAGACTCACGTGGAACCCCCATACGCGTCTCAAAAGAACAGACCTTAACCGCAAATTTGGACTGCTGAGACCTCTATTGAAAAAGACATCAAAACTGACAGTAGACAACAAACTTACAATATACAAAACCATTTTAAAACCGACACGGACTTACGGAATAGAGCTATGGGGTTCCGCTAGGAAATCCAACATCGCCCGCATCCAGAGATTCCAATCAAAAGTCCTTCGTACCATCCTTAATGCTCCCCGGTATGTTTCTAACCGAACAATCCATAATGACCTCAACATACCGACAGTCGACGAAGTCGCAAAATCACGCTTCCTTAAATTCCACTCCCGCCTCTCCCCACATCCAAACCCACTCGTTCAGTCCCTTTCTTCTTCTACCCATCCACTATCCCCACCAGGACGGCTTAAACGCCACTGGCCCAGAGATCACCTCGGGCAGTAATTAAATCATGTCAAAAGCGCCATCACTGGGTGGTTTCTTTGTCGGGACTAACACGCGGAAATAAATACTTGTACCAATTGCACCCATAACTGTATAGGTTGATTGTGCAAAAATAAAAACAGTTAAAAAAAAAAAAAAAATCCTTCAAGCATTCGTACCTACAATATTGTAAAGTAACGTGAAACAAGTTCCGAAAAAAATCGACAGAGAACCTCTTCTCTAAGTCCAGGATATACGCGAATCGAAAATGAATCGAAGTATAGAGGGGATTATCTTGTGCTGGGATATCAATGGGTTAGTGTGCATTGAAAGAACTTGGGACGTTCCCGGAAATTCCATAACCTTTTCTAGCTAACAATATCTAATCAATTCCGGTGATGAAATAGACATAACGACCGAGTTTGTACTTCCAAAAAAAAGGAATTACAAAAAGCTAAATACACAACTTCTTTATGATTAAGTATTATTATTAAATAAATTGTTTAATTTATTGCAGTTTTGTATTGTGTTTAATTTTTCTGAATGTGGGTCGCTGGTGCTTTGTTGTTGCCCTGGATAAGCTTTGGACGCGAAGAAATAGTCGAGCGACAACCGGGAACTGCTTTATTTTTCGCAAGGCCGGATGCAGTTTTCGAAAAATTACTCAGCCTGTTCTAAGTAGCTGGCAGCATAAAATCACGTGACGCGCCATCATATAAAATGTCGCCGGTTTGTAACGGCGATTTTACGTTTCAGAGTCCATTGAAACGGTTCTCTCCTTCCTTAAAGATTCATTTCGCGATATGAAAATTTAAAAATTATGAGCCTCAAGTTTCGAATCCTTCGCTAATTCCCACCGGCTTCGTCCGACCTCTTGAGATTACGAGAGGTCTAATTATTCAATAATCAAGATTCCGTAAGAATTATTTACATTATTGTTCCGGTTATTAAAATTATTTGCAGCTATTCATTTGTAGGCAGAAAAACGCCGACATTTATCGGCATTTTGAACATCCGTCGTCACCCAACGTCCTAAGTATTAATTAGCGGACTTTAATTTTCGCGCGAAAAATTGAAAAAATTTGAAAAAATACGGATCGCCTGTCTAAATAGTGCAAGTTATAAAACGAAAATTAGAAAAAGGAATCACATTAAAAGATACTTAATTTTAAACGAATAATTTTAACCGAATTAAAGAATTATATTAACTACATATTATATTCTTCTTGGTTATTAATTCAAATTGAATTTATTTATGTTACAAATGAAATTTATGTTGTCAAAGCTGAAAATTGCACGAGCCGAACCTTCGCGGGTGCCCCAAACACCTGGAACTATATACCTTATGAAAAATACAGAAAATCGTATTTAAATTTTGCAAGACTGAGGATAACCGATTTTCTTAATTTGGGACGCATAAACAAATGCTACTGGATTTCGATTGCCAGAAGTTTAAAATGCATTCAACAGCCTTTTTAAAGTAGTATTTACTTAGTTGTGAGACTTAGTTATGAGTTACTTACAATGCTCGCTAATACAATTCGAATGGAAATCAATTAAATAAAAATCATCCTATAGAATCCTATTCAGTTTCAACGCAAAGTTTGTGAAGAAATAACTGAAGTGTACTAAGCGCTCACCGACTAGTATTGAGCCAATGCTCAAGTTAGACTAGCAAACTAACAGAAAAGATACAACAATCCATACTGTCGGTTGTTCTTTAATCTTAACGCCTGAACTAATTTATTCCCAAAATGAGTAGGGGACATATATTTTATTTTCAAATAAACAGTCAATTAAACAAATTAATGAAATAATATTTTAAAACTAGAAAAAATTTAAAATCAACAATTTCTTAAAGACCCATTGAAATATCTCATTGTCTTGCCTCAGGACCTATAGCGGCTCATCCCTATGAAATCCAAGTTTCAAAAGTAATTTTTCTAGTAAGTTTAAGCATTTGTATGTAGTTATATTTATATTTTTTGGCTACGGAAAGAAAAATTAATTTGTTCCGAAGAACGTAATGTAAATTGGGAATATTCGATATCAAGAAATGTAACTTCTCATTTGCGGTTTCTTTTTTTTTGTTACAATTTGATAGCACAAATTTCTTTTGCCACATAAATTTCACAACTGATAATATTCTTGCAACAGATTCAGAACTGAGTATCCGAAACTGTAATTGAAAATGTATTTAAAAATAATAATGATTGCCTATTTGTTCAGACATGAA
The DNA here is from genome assembly GCA_019843655.1 of Lethocerus indicus. Lineage (NCBI taxonomy): Eukaryota > Metazoa > Arthropoda > Insecta > Hemiptera > Belostomatidae > Lethocerus > Lethocerus indicus. The sequence goes on from JACDQD010000001.1 coordinate 3,353,678, forward strand.
GAACGGCAAAAACATAACTGCGTGCCATTTAATGTAATAAAACAATTATGAAAAAATATTGAAAAATACTTTGAAATTCATGCCATCCTCGAACCCACCAAGCGATATAGACACATTGCGAATATCAGGAATCAATAACTTGATCTTGATCAAAAAGAAATTAAATTGTAACTAAAATTTATCATGGAGAAACTTTAGGGGACATCTGCGTCCCGGTGCGCATATCGGCGAGAGCACAAATGCAAATAAATGATAAAAAAATTATATTCTTTTCAAGAGAGTCAATCTCTTTGTTGTATATTTTCATATTAATAATACTTCTAATTTATGACTTATACGTCGCATTAATGTTTTTATGATTGACTAGTCGAGGTATCAAATACCATAAAAGATTTCGCAAAGAAATATATAAATATAATAAATACTATCAGTAGAAGGTAAACTCCGTACGAATTACGAATGCGATCAAAGTTTAGTAAAATTCAATTTATGATTATTTCCGCTTATTCTTTTTATGGTTTTTCGATAGGGATCAACTCAAGAAGCTGAATGATAAACGATCGAGAAGGAACCGCAAGAGGAAGGAGCCTCAACTGAAAAATGAAGGTAGTTAATTTTTTTTAATTTATTTGATTTTTGAAAAATCCACCAGTTCGTGATAAACCGAGTGCATCAGTACATGTTTCCGCGGTATTTTTTTGTATTCTCAATCATCGCATATAATTACTGTGTTATAGTCAGTGATTTTTGTGGAGAAGTGGATTAGAATCTGAAGAGCTTTGTTTGACTTACGAAGTACTATTTCAGTGCTCCCTAGCGGCGCATTCGCGAACCAAATTATCTTTCCGGTTTCCGGTTCAATAATCTTCCTCAACGTCGGTATCTAACAAAAACCTATTGCTTTATGCATGTTTGTCTCAGCGAACTGTAATATAAAGTTGATAGTTATCGCTATGTATGACGAGAGGGAAGAAATGGCAAAGCTTCGCATGCGGTGTCCTTATTGGTGTACAATATGTGGAAGAAATATAAAAGTTGAAGTCAAATAATTTTCAACTGATCGAAAATACAAGCATTGTTCCTACGTACAAATATGTTTTGCCCGTTATGGCAATTTTTCCGCCTAGGTTTTCTTGCCGAAAAATTAATGGCATCCATCTTTGTTTCATATTTAAGATACCCGACCTGGCGCAGAAAAAAAGCGTTACTAAAAGGCCCCATTACTTCCCGCAGTGCTATTTTACTAATCTCAGATTATATCTACCATGTATGTATAAAAATATAAGTCAAAATGAGTCACATTTTCATGCAGCGTTTTTCTGTGTCGTTATATGTGACACATATAACAGCTGAATTCGGTCAACGGAGAAGCTTCTGCGCACTTAAGTATTGATTGAGTATTGATATTGGGATAGATCAGGCAGATGAAGGTGTTTTGTTGGCCTATTATGTTAAATACTTTAATTATCACCTTAACCTGGTGGTTATCACACTTTAATTAACCTGGATTTGCTGTCCGCAAATAGTAACTGAAAGCAGAATTAGTTGTCAAGCTAATGGAGTGACAACATTTTTGGAAAGAAATTTTATAAATCATTTTCTCGGCGGAAAATGATTTTTTTTCTTGTAAGCACATACAGGGGAAACAGCGAAGCGAACTTGTAGGGGGCAAAGCATTGAATCCTGCCAATTCCAACGTCTTACGTTCTTACGATCAGTCGTTATTGATTGATTGGTATCCATTGTAAGCAAAATGGAAATTTATACTACACTACCGTACCGCATAAAGCTTTCGAATAATCTGTTAATGAATAATTAGGGAAACCATTAATAAAGAGTGGCCCGACGCAGTTTTCGATTCATAATATTTCGACGCCATTTTGTTGAAAAACAATCTCAGTAAGCTGCAGCAGCAGTAACCTCTGCTGATGAATAGTTCAGAACCCCACCTCCGTGGGGACAATTGTAACTTTCCAGATATGAAAACTGTTCAAAATACAAGTATATTTAGGCTTAATACGATGTATATAAACTAAAAAGACCCGCGGGCCGGCATAAATGTTTCAAACATTTTTATATTGCCTACAATATGCTATGTACATTTATTGAAAAAATAAAGTATATTTTATTTAATGAGGACTTTATCAAATATTGCTGTAGGCCGCCAAGCCGGTGGCGGGTATCAAGGCAATCCATCTCTGAAAATAAGTATTTCCCAACAGGCGATATGGAACAGGCTTGGGTTTCTTCCCGCTAATCGTGCCGAAATATTTACTGGTTCGAGACCCAGTAACGGAATTCTAATTTAATTACTAATTAAACTTAAATTACTAGTGAATTCAGTGTATTTTTCCGGTAGAGAGGAGGTGTGTAATGTCATCACTTGATTTCCGGATTGGATTTTGAAACGGTTTTAAACATTTTCAGGAAATTTCTTTCATATCCAGGTCACCCGGCCGGTTTCTTGCGCTCTAGTGCCTGAAACAAGTAGCCCTTAGGAACCAGTTTCGGTTATTTAATATGTTGGAAAGTTTTTTTAATATTTTTTTTGGCAATAAACCTCTTAAGGACGCGATGAAATAGGCTTCCGGTAGTTGTGCAACCGCGTGATCTTGTTAGGTTCAGGCGAGGAAACTAAGTGTAAATTTGACAGGATTAAATATTTATTATTCGAATTCAATGTCCAGATGTGAAAATAATAGGGGCTTCATTTTTTCATTGCCTCTTATTTCTTAAACAATGAAACATTAAACATTGAAAGCATAAAATGATAGTAATATATGATAAATTATACGCAACAGTTATTTATATCAGGAGTATACTTAATCAGGGATACAGCATTTATAGACCATATTTTTTGTTTCTTTACTACTTATATATAGAAATTGATTTTTCGTTTGATTGCACATACATATTGATTTTTTTAAATCCCTTCTTCTTGCATAAAGCATTTGCTGAGTGTGCTTAATTTCTTTTTTATGGTTTATAGAGTCCCATTTCACTCTACCAAATCTGGCGTGCTACATTTAATTGTTTTAATTTATTTACATATTATCATCCCCGGCGAGTAATAATGTAGCTTAAACGAAGATCGAATTCTCCAGTCAGAATAAGACGAACGGGTGGCGGTAGGAGCGCTAAGCGGAATTTATTTCCGAATAGATCAGTTTTGTTTGGAAGATAAAAGATAAAATTGGAACCGTACTTTGTGCGATATTTGAAAAAATAGATAATATTCGAAGAAAATGTATATTATAGATCGATATTTTTTTATTGATGAACATTCTGTAAAAACTGGCCTCGTATAAAACGAAATCGGCCCCTGAATAGTTCCCAGTACTGGACTTGAAAAATACAATCAACAATATGCTCTTTAGATAGCAGAGAAAAAACGTCTATATAGGACACCCAACATACGCAATCATAAACAATATGTCCCCTATAATTATCTGTCGATATTTTTTATATTTTTATATTATTTTTGTCGATATAATTTTTTAAATTATACAACGAGTCATCGCATTACCAAGTCTGATCACTGTTCAGTGGACACTGTAACAATATTTTCCACTATAAACTTGACTGGAATAAAATCTCCGTCGACGTTTCGATTTGTTTTTTCTTCAAATTTAGGCACGTTTTATTTCAATTCAAGCGAACAGTGCTCTTTTAAATTCTAATGTTTAATTAACTTAAACACACTGAAGCTATCAAGAAGACTGTCTTAATTCTGAAATCCTTCAGTAATCCGCGACATGATAATACAGATTTTTTTACATGTAGATTTCTATTGCGTTACACTACTATTCATGATGTAAAATTGGGGGAGCTTGGAAGGTCTAGAATTTAGTATAATGTAAAAACGATTATCTGTCATAAACATTCGTAAACATTCTATGTAAACATTACATGTATAAAAACAATATATGATAATAAAAACCTAACGAATAACACCAAGAATAGATTGCCTACTGTAAAACGTAAGAAAATTGTTAACTAATTGGACCATAACGTGATTATAATCACGACGGGTTGTGAAAATTAATAAGATTTGGGGAGGGGAAACGATAAATAAACTCTGTCGATGAGATCGGAGCGACGAAGTCCGAGAGGCAAGTGAGAGTGTAATAAATTTCAAGTTGAAGCAGTTGCGCCACAACACCGGTCGTAAATTCGCTCCATACCTCGAAATTTACCCGCCCTAAATATCGATTCCCATTTACCGGCTTCAGAATTCACCCTGGTAACAAAATTTCCGTATCTACACGTTCCTGAAAATTGCAATCACAAACGGTGTCTTCCTCGCTTAAATTTCCGTTTGTTACTAATTCAGTTTCACTTCTACTAACAATTGACGAATTTGTCGCTCAGACTATGGCGATATTACCGAGCGTTACGTTACGGTGCTTTACGATCAGGCACAACAGTCACAGGGTGCGTGTAACATTTTTTAACATTGCATTGTTCAAGAGAGTAATTCATAATATATTAAACCTTAGTGAACTTTGTTTCCGACTTAACAAACCTTCTCACTTTTGTATAGTTTTAGTCCGTAAAGGAATGCTATTCTTAGGAGTTTAAAAAAATTAATTTATGTCAAGAGTAATGAAATGATTTCATCGTCGGTTTTAATATCTAATACGAAAACAATAAGAGGCACCTTTATAAAACTGAGAGGCATTTCTTGAATTGATAAAAGAAAATTTTTAACTACAAAACCCTCCGAAAGTAATTGGTGTATCTTCTGACTATAATGGTCGAGATAATAAAATCCACAACAAACACAATAGGGCGAGGGATTAGAGAAACCAGCTGTTAGTAGATAATGCTCTTTTTGTCTGTTTAGTACAAACATACAGTGAGAAACCGAATTCCGATTAAGTTGGAACAATTTATGGATACATAGTGCATCCGAAAACCACGACTGCGAGTGGGAATTTCAACTCTCTAATAGTGAAAAATAAGGAGAATATATTGTCGTATCCTAGTTTCGAGTAAACTCTTGTAACGAAGCGAATCTCATAGAACACATTATTAGACGCAGCAAACAACATTCATGATGATTCGTATTTTATAATTAATTTATTGTCTATTTATTAAATTAAAACTTGAAAAAGACCGTAAATGTAAGCATAGCTTCTAAGTGGGATGTTTCAACGTGAAAATTTAATTTTGCCGGATCGTCCATCTTATCGGCTGTAGTATACATTAGGTTCCAATAATAATGCAGACTTTTCATTAATTGATTTGTTTGTACACACAGACTAGGGAAGCAATATTGCTTACATCTCTTATGGTATATGTTATTGAGCCGAACATTTACTGCGGTCTAAATTCAGCAATAAGAAGAAAGATATTTGAAATTTACTTTTATGAATATGAACTCGGACTCAGTGCAGCTCAAACTTTTTGGGATAATTAAACTGCTTGTCGGTAAAGATTCTGCCGGTTCTTATTTCGATTATTAAAGTTGTTTTTTCCAACAATCTAATATGCTTATTCATTTATTGATTCGATAGTTAGACACATGCGTTAGGAATGCCTTCAGTACTGTCTGAAATGTTAGCGCCCATAATCGAGGTTATTAAAATGGTTTTCCACTTTCAATCACGGGGTGAGACTATTGCCCCAAAACCCTAAAATAATCCTTCAAAAGGGCTTTGGCTTGAGCAAAGTTCGCGACCGGATCCCCTACCGATGTTTGCAATATCAGCAATAAATGGAAAATTGGAAGTAGAAAAGACATCGTGAAGTTCATTTATAATCTCGAGGCATCCGATCCGAGCTTTCATTCAAAATTAGTTTTGTATTAACTCTTCCGAAGGCGGCTCAATTACATTTCCGAAGTAACAGCACTGTAAAACAAATATTTATAATGTTCGATACATAAAAAAGCACCATACTGTTTGCCGGTCCGGAACATATGTACAAAACATCAGCGTTAAACAGCCCGAACGTTTACAATTATTACATTCAATTTTATTTTATTTGTATTTATTAATTTTATTTAGTACAGGACAGAAGTGTCAAAAATGCCTGGATTTTCGGTTTTCGATGCAAAAACAACAGATCGAAACGTTTAAATATGTAAATTGTTGAGATTGTAACTCGTTAGAAGTGCGCAAGGTTAGTACAATAAGGGAGATAATGAATTTGTCGATCGGACGAATTTTTATACACTCGTACCACGCGTTGTTTTGGCGCTCGCTTGCGAAAAAATAGTCAATTTAAAGTCTAGCATTTTAGAAGCCGGAAGACGGGTTGACTAATATATAACCCGAAAGGAGAGGGTATTTCCTAACAGGTCTATCCTGTACGGGCCGGGCCCGACCGAAACTTCCCATGCGTCCCATCCTGAATTATAATTAATGGACGACCGCCTCTCAGTTCTCACTTTCACCTAGTCGTAACGACGCCTTGTTATTATCTCGGCGTTATTTTTTTTCTCCCCGTTTTTCAAGAAATTCACAACCTTTAAAGGCGGGCTGTTAACCCGTGGTAGGAGGAGGGACTTTCGATAGATTGCCGGGCCCCAAAATAGAACCGGCTTTCTTCACGCCGCGTGTGAACTTTTGTTTTCCACAAGTGGTTGGATCAAGGGAATGTTTGCGAGTATGTATTTTATCTATTACCAGCTGGTTTACCTGGCTTCGTTCCGATGGTAGAGCTTTAGAAGAACCCCACTTTACCCAATCACGGCCTACACAATAACTTACTTGATGACAGTTTAAAAAAATATGCTTGGCTATTACAGTTTTCAACGTGTAACTGACTGAATTAGAGGCAAATACTAATGCATATATTGTGGAACCGTAATCAATTTTTCTGCTAAATAAACTGCTATTTTAAAAAACTTGTAGTCGTGACTTAGAATACAAATTTTAAAAAAATTACTTCTAATGGGTTTAACCGCTGCTCTTATTACTCGTTAACTTTAACATAACTGAAGATTCGCAAATCAACCTTACTGTCTGCTCTCATTCGCGTTCGGGTCTTGGAATATTCCCCGTAATCAAGAATGGATACGCAATATTCGGTATGTAATGACTGGGAATTGAATGTTATGCTGAAAGCCAAGACTTATACTTCTGTGAATTCTCGTTTTTACTTTTTCTATATGCGTGAAGCATTGTTAACAATTACCACTGCAGCGACAGTTGCTACTGCGTGGCCGAACTACATACGCAGACTATTCAACAAATAGCCCTTCAGTTTTAAAGATACTTCAGTTTTGTTTCGATCTGTTGCGATTTCCAGAATTCTTTTCTGATAAAGAAAACGCGATTCGCAACAAAAGCCTAAGGTGTTATCGAGTCATGGAAAACACCCCGACAGGAACTAAATTTCGAAATAATATAAAGAACGTTTGTGACTAAAAATGTAGATTGAACTGTTTGTATTTGGGTACCCAGTGCGAGAGCAGTCTTTTGCTGCAATATGTTAAATAAGACAAATTATTTTTTAAATGTTGAATTATTAGCCCTGCGCAAATATTTTTCCGTTTAAATCTGTTTTATCAAAGTGATAAAATAGATCGTTATTCTCGTTATGACAAAAGACATAATGTACACGGGCTCGTTGACAACTATAAAGTTGATCTTGCGATATTCTATGATATATACTCAGTGACATTCTTCTTAACAGATTAGAACAGGAATCGTAGCAGGAACTGTAGCAGGTTCAGTGTATTCCTTATTTAAATAAAAAGGTTTCACACGCGTATCATTTAAAAAATATATTTAAATTGTTCAATTAATAAGCATATAAAGAAAAACTGCTATTTACATATCAACTACGTAATAAATTAGTTGGAACATACGAGGAATTATTTTTGAATTATTTACGTACGAGGGCTGTGTGATTTTGTCAGAATAATGAAAACGTTCCGATCGGAAATGATATAAAAATTGCAAAAGATGTCCCTTTCATGTTAGAGATGTTTATTACGTGGGTGATTTGATAAATGGTAAAAAAATAGTTTTAACACAGTTTCCTAAAAGATATGGCTGGGATTCTCAAGAGTCGCTGCTGCCGAAACTTTTTCACATCGGTTAGTTATAATAAAAAAATCCACTGCTACTAACAACGACGAGTTAGTCGTATATATAATCATCACTTTATTGTAATCGACACTGTACAATTGTCTTAAAAAATAGCTAACATTTTTTCTATATTTCTTTTATGGGCAAATTTGCCTTATATTTTATCTATCAGTCCTGCGTATTTTATGTTTAGGCTGTTCATTTTTTTCGGGGTCCTTCCTTAGTATTTTTTCTCTATCAGTAACTTTTAGTACCTACGTACGATTTATAATATCGAGTAATTGTGCCTATTTCAAAAGTCTTAGACGGAACGAGAAAGTAAAATACATAGTGTAATGAAACATGCCAGTTTCCATTGTTGCGTATATAATGACGCATATATAATAAGAAGAAATAGTCATAAAAATTGATCGATTTATAGCCCATGAAAAATTACCAATCTCGAACTGTCGGCCACACCTACGCCTCGACAATAGGTTATATCACGGGTCGGTCGTACGTTGCCGATCAAGGAAGCCTTGACACAAATCGCCTTCGGACACACAACCGGTGAAACAATTTGAAAGTGTCGTATAGAAAGCGTTACGCTTTTATAGCCCAGAATCGCCTTTAAGATCGAGATATGTCTTGCGACAGTTCTGAGTCAGTTTCCGTTGTTTCGCTCGGCCGACAGAATTCGAACCTTGCGCACCGACTAAAAGGGGACTGATACGTTACCGTGGGGTTAATTATGGGCGATACTATGTAAAAAAAAATAATCCAAAAACATTACACTGGTTTTCATTCTTCGTTGTGCGATTGGTTATATAAAAGAAAAAAACAGGAGCGAAGAAATCTGAAATTAAAAGAAATCCCAGTACGGGACCAAAAATTAGTGGGCGATAAGGAGCATTTTCAATTTATTCATATTGAAAATGAACGATCAACTTTCTGAATCTTATTCTCAAATTTCTGGATTATTGATCTTCATATCGATCGTCAGAGGACTTTAAAAATAGAATTAGGCGATCGTGGCCACAATTTTCGAACTATATTGAACTGAGTTTTTAGTTTTCCATAGAGTTAAGAAAAATTCTTATAGTATTTTTAACTTTCCCTATATTTAATTCATACGGCGTTAAATCCAGGTAGATTTTACTAATTCTTACTTCGTAATCAACTTCCATTCGAATCTGTCAAGATATGTGTTCCTGGTAAGGGTACTCAAGAATTAAGTTAAAAGAGTGGAAAAATGACCTATTCAGCCAAGATATCGATTTTATCCAACGCTTTTTATTTTAGCTGTTTATAAGTAATTTTATTTATACAGTGTCACGAACGAGGGTAGCTGGTAAAAGGTATTTAAAATTGTTTTTTCATTTCACTCTAAATGTAAACTGAATCCAGTATCTAGGTTTATAGAGAGAGCCTTAAAAATCGAATAGGCTAATAAGGTTTAATAGTAACGTTATTTGTCCATTTAACATACTAAATGGTTAGAAAACGTGTAGTTACCGCAAGAGGGTTTGTTTTTCAGTAAACAAGCTGTCGTAAAAAATGAACGGATTGTTAATTTTCTTTCATATTGTAAACTAAATCCAATGTGTACATTAAGGAAATGGTGAATTTGTAAATTATATATTTACCGTCCTTTCGGCGATTCGATAACACAGACCTACACTGCATTTAGCGAACAGTGAACAATCAGTTTGTGTCAGTGGGGCAATAAATTATTTATTGTATCGGGGAATAAAATTAGGTCAACTCTGCTCCCATTAATTCGCCTCAACGCTCTGGCGCGCATTCGGTACAAGTACGGCCGTCAGTTACGGCAGGTACATTTGCATAAGCAAACGGTCGCATGTGGCTAATACTGAAAACGTACACCTTCGGTCTTACAAACCACTTATTTTTCAATGAAAAGTGACTTTTTTGTTTTTATCCGAAATTGTTTTTCTGCCATTATTTAACGACTAAAAAAACGTATAAAAAATATTTCATCACTACTGCCACACAGGCATGTATTTGTGGTATGTATCTCGACGATTAATAACATATGTAGACCAAATTCTGAAATAACACCTCCTAGTTCGATTCCATTTCCATTTGCCGTCCTTTTCTCATTTTTATTCATTCTTAGCCAAACGATTCAATAACACAGACACCGAAATAAAATTGGGTCAACTCCGCTCCCATTAATTCCTCTCAACGCTCCGGCGCGTATTCGGTACAAGTAGGGTCGGCAGTTACGGTAGGGACATTTGCATAAGCCACCGGTCGCACTCAGGTGTTACTTAATTCGGGAAACGCCCTAAGTGAAAGGTCCAGACGCCGGGTCGCTAGCCCTCCCCCTCCATCTTACTTGCCGCCGATATAAAGTAAAAATTGTCCCCCTTCCCGAACTAGAACGGCGGGGGAAGGGGTTCGCCACGCGACGCTTCGCCGTGGCGGAGAGCCGTCGGCAAGGGAAGGTTCTTCGCACTCGGCTGCCGCTGTCCTCCGGTTCCTTGCCATTGAAATGCGCTTTCCGCAGTCGGCGGTTCGAATCCGCCCGTGTTCCATGGACGCTAATTTGTGAGTTGGTTGTTAGTAGGGACAGAGGTAGGAGACAACACATATGTCGCTCACTCAGTATCACAAATCTGCCGTATGGCCGTAAGCTTAAAAAAAGAAAATTATAGTACGGTTCGGTATTCTGTATAAGCTGAGGGGAAAATTTGACACGATATTTTTTGAAAATAAAAATAGCAATAAGATTGAATAACAAAATTAAATTTCCAAATATTCGAACTTTGAATTATACTAGTGAGATTTTCTGCCTTACTGTTTGTAAATAGTAATAAAAAGATATATTTTTTAATAATTAATGCTAGATATAAGCATTTTCTAGGATTCAATCCCTAATTCAATCTAATATAATAGCTTTCGAGGTCCCACTGCCGTCTTTCGGCAAATGAAAATCATAACAAGTAGCCAGTAAAAAATGAATTATTCCCGGTAAGGGGGCAGAATATAAAAGAATTTCTACAAATGAATTGAATTTGACTCTGTGCAAGATTTACACCCCAGATCAAATTTGATGTGCGCAAATTTGAAGTGCCACCGTTGAATGCGATTTAGTAAATAGGCAAACCTTTCGAATGCGAACAAAATTATTTGAAAAATTATAATAAATATTGTGACAGTTGGAAAAAGTGAAAAGAACGGGCGAGCGCAGAAAACCATTCCCAGGAAAGTGAAGGCGCTCAAAAATTATTAACAGAATGCTCAATGCTCTTATATTAAGAGAAAAGAAAATCAATTTGAATTATTATACTGTATCGAAAATTTCCGAATACCGTATTATTCCATTTTACCAAACTAAGGCGTAGCTAACTTTCATCTCTTACGAAATACAAATTCACGAAATCGTCGTATAGATTAAAATAAAAGGGAATATATACCTTCGGTCTTATAAAACAGATTGTTTTTGCAATTAAAAGCGTATTTTTTATTCGGATCCAGACTTGTTTTCCTGTTATACATTTTACGACTACAGGAAACGTATACAAAATTGTGTATAGTATGACTACTGCCACAAAGCCAATTAGTTTTGCCACTCTCGACGCCGAATAAGAAACTGAAGACAATATTTTGAAAGAATTTAATATAATTTTATTAAAGTAATTTTAAAATTGTAGTTCGGGGAAAAAGATTGGCCCCTTCTCCGTTTCAGTACATTTTACGAATTGTTCCGGTTGTTGTCCTTTTGGATTTGGGCCATTGTAAATTGCTTAATTTCATAAATTAATACCTCGGTCGGTGGGTGACGTTTTAATTGGACGGCGAATATACTCGATTTCATACGTAACTTGCTTGGTTTAGACAAGCCCGAACGGTCAAAGTCGCTGGGGCGGTCAGAACAGAGGGGCCCATCGAGCGATTGTGATATCGTGTTCGCATGCATCACATGGTGGCATCACATTCGAAGATGTAACGAAAAAAGGTTGAGACGAATAAAGTAGTGTGTATCGTATTTAATAATATATAGTACCGTGTAGTCAACGTTAAAGAATTGTTGAGACTTTCGCCTTGAATGTATTTCAGAAAAATACCTTCTGTCGGTCATCTTAATCTCGAATCCGGCTTTATAAACTGAACCCCTTAAAAAGTTAATTTAATTAAAAGAATATCATAAAAGATGGAATGAACGGTGTTGAGAAACTGTCGGATGGTTCAACGCAATGGTTAATAACATGGCCAAGTACTAACAATTATCTACTCCAGTCGCATCTCCATGAATATTGATGCAGAATAATGAGGATACATTTTTTCCTGATGATTTTGAAATTTTTCGTCGCTAAATATTCTTTCAATTTCACGCTATTTTCGGTTTGTAAATATTTACACACTTTCAACTTGTCAATTATCCTGGTCATAAAAAATTGTGGACCGCTGTCATAGAATGGTACCAATAACAACATTCAACAATAATACAAATCAGCTTGAGAATTTCAATTATGAGCTTCGGTTATTTCGCTTATTGTTCATTCGGAAAAATTTCATTCGTTGTGCCGGATTTCATTTTCACTATTAACGTCCCGATGTTAAATTTTGTGTCTGGCATTGTCAGTTTAGTGACACGTCCCGTAGGTATTTAGTTCAAAAACTGAAAATAGGAGAATGGAATTTTGTGATGAAAACTGATAAAACGCATTTTAACGAGCGATTATGAACTCGCGCAGCCATTATCGTTGCGACTAAATCTGAGTGGGAATATTAACAATGTCGACTGCTTACAACATATACATACAACAGTAAAATTTACTGCTAATAATATCGTAAATGTAATATATAATATATAATTCTTTTATTGCCCTAACGCTCTTACCGTTAATTAACCCTGCGGCAATCAAGCAATCAAAAATAAGAATATTCGTGTGGAATAAGCTCGACGGGAAGTCGAAAGCCTAGCAGTTAAAAAACCGAAGTACTTGTGAGAATCTATGTTCCACCGGCTTATAATTGTTGCCTGATCGTTTATTATCGGTTTTTATTATTCAATTTCGTTTTTTAACTTTCAATATCGCCCACTAACCCAATGTTGTTCAGCATTGTGAGGTTTATCTGCACGGTGGAAAGCTTTTGTCAATTTTTGAAATTAAACAATATTGCGAACGACCTTTGGTCCGTATTTCCGTTTATTATCTTTTTTTTGTTTTAGGTTCTACTATGTCTTGTTGTTAACCGCGTGGGCTGGTGGAAATCCCTTTCATTTCCTTGTATCCTATCAATCCTGTGTCTTACATATTGTGTTGTTCTCTTTATTGTTCCTAAATCGTTTCAAGTATTTTTTCTATATCAGTTCCATTGAGGCCTTTTTAAACAACGTTTGTCCGTCTTGTTCAAAAGCGAACTGAAAACAATTTTCGCCATCCCGTGTTCCATAAATAACAACATGGGTTAGATAAAGGGGTAATTATTTTCGATCCAAAAAATAAAGTATCTATATTAACGTAAGCCAAATAAGCAGCTCCTATTCGACCGATGATCGATGGAAATTACCAATTGCGAATTGGTTGTGATTTCATGACTGGCCTATATTCTGTTTTAATTCAAAAATAATTAATTCGAAAATATCCACCTAGGACGTGGACTTTTCTGAGGAAAGGTCGACCACTGTAATCGGCTGCGAATCGAAGTTCAACAACCGTAATTAAAGTTTGCCCGGCGTGCAATTTCCAGAGGGAACCGGTCTTTATTGCGGCCGCGGAAAAAAGTTCAATATATTTTTTTTCTTATGAATACATACTTTTTCATTGCATAATACTCGTCCCTGCCTGGTACTGGAATTCAGTGTGTTAGCGTAAATATTGTATGTGAAAATTTATAAAAATATAAAAATTTATATATATATATATATATATATATATATATATATATATATACACTATGCACGACACTAAGACTAAGTTAGTCCCCTTTATAAAAAATCAAATGTTTCTTTATTCGCCGTAAATTAATTACAAAATTATTCCACCAATCTTAAGTTTGTATATTAGACCGGTATTGGCTTGTCAGTATATGATAAACTCGAATATACTAAGATTAGCCATTGAACACGGTGATGAGCCGTGAATTAATTGGGAAACAGGCTCAAATCAAATTCAAATGCAGACAAATTCAACTTGGTTAGTAAGACACATACTCTTAATAGTTAAAATGTATTTTATCATGCAAGTACATAATTCATTGCCTCAAGTTTGTAATTGAATGTAATCTCTCGAGGTGTACTAAAATTCTTGAGTCTATTATAGCGTCTACTCAAATTAAAAAAAATAATCTTCCATACCCGACACTTATGAATGTAGTTACTGTTATTGTTGCACTTCAGTAGTAATCAGTTTAAAAATAAATACATTATGCTTCTCAATGTGGTACGATTTTCTAACTAGACCAAAATATTGGATAATAAAATAACTTTTGTGGATAAAATGCTAGACGAATCGGAACCAGGACAACTCGGCACCCCGGACAGTTGAGAACGCCTCTTAACAGGCATTTGTCTGCTAGTGTATTCAACTGAAAAACCTAAATCCGCGCAACTGAATTGCCATTTTGTATATGAAAAAAAGGTATAATAAACAATAAAAATTAAAAGAAAACCCCTGCATTAGGAAGTAGATGAAATGCAGGACCGCATCAGACAATATCCAATTCAAGGAGTCATCAAAGACAAAATTGGCATATTTCGTCAGCGACCACTCATTTACAGTTTTTAAATTTGTTCTTTTTTCCAACCTAAACTTCAGAAAACTAACTCAATATGTTTATCTTTTTGCATTTAAGATTCCTCTCTTTTAAATATATTCTGTGCGTTAAATTAAAGTGCGATACATAGTAACTTCGCTTAAGTTCGAATGTCTATTGTATGCGTCATATCTGTATCCATACGTTTTATTAGATAAAGATAATGTATTTCTTTAAACGATTATATGAATCAAATAAGTTGAGATTATTAATAACAAAAAATCTAAATGGATATTCCACTATTGGATATTGTAGATAGGACTCTGTTGGACTTTTGCAGCTCGTATAATGAAATTCTTTTTAATATTTTATTACCAAATATTAATTATGAAAACGCACATTTTTAGTAGTTAATATTTTTTTATATTATAAAAATGTACCATTATTTACATTCCTTATGTCATTATAATAAAATGTAACATTTAAAATCGTATCGTGAGACAATCAAATTAGGAATTTAGACGCATAACGGGGAAACCATAATTACGCCGGAAATAAATAACGAATAGTAAAAAATTAGGAATTTATCCGATTTTATCCTTGCGGGAAACCATTTTCCATACTTGGCAGTTTTTATAAACAGACAATTAAAAGAAAACTCATTATGTTCCACTTTCCCGGTGAACACGTTAGGTGAAAGCTTCCCCAGTAGAATTTAACAGTCAAAAATTAGTTCATTTAAAAACTTATAAATTCTTAGGCAAAATTGTAAAATTAACAATAAAATTATCAATCCACCATTTCCTTCAAACACGAAACAAGTATTATGAATTGAATATAGTTATGAAATAGTTTAATATTGGTTAAATATACTGGTTATATTGGTGAGCACATACATACAAAGGCTAAATTGTTATTACAATGAAACTGCCGCTACCATATCATCCATTTTAATCTTGCATTAATTTTGTTAAGACTTCTTTAACAGTATAGTAAATTAAAATTAACTAACTGAACAACGTACTTGAAAAGCAGCCGGAATGGATTAAGTCCTTCGTCAGTGATCGCGGTTCAAATAAAAACAAATACGACACAAAAGCTGGAAGAAGGGGGAGATAAGATGTACCCTATGGAATTAAATGATAACGTCTGGATAAAATGAAAAAAAATCACCTAACATCTGATGAATATAATCATTTGCCGCCTACTGACTGTAATCATCAGTCACTGTCGTCGTCGATCCAGTTTCTCCCGATCAAAATGCTCATCAATTATCCCCAATTGTCCATCGATGAATTAATAAACATTTAATCGCCCCCTCACATTTCGAAAGCCGGGCTCACCAATTAGGCCGAAGAAGAAAAGCAATCTGTTCGTAATTAGAGTACTTGGAATAAGGGGTTTTTTCTCATCGGTCTACAAATTCTAATTGGAGAGCTGACCGCCCAGTTTTCAATACTGCGTATGATGTTATCAATTATGTGCTACTAACACTTTTTTCTAAAACGTTATATGCGAATTAAGATACAAGTCTAGACAGATTGTGCAATTTGTTGTAGAATACAGTTGGGCGCTTTCGGTTTCTCAGTAGGAACTCCTTTAGCAATACGGTGAGGTGTCTTATTCATGTATTTCTATCCTAACTCCCGCATAAAATCTCACTTTTTTTCGTTTATTTGTTATCTAACACTTTTGAGATACCTCAAAAAAGTAAAAACCTTATTAATCTAAATTCAACACCACTAAACTATACTACTGTATTATGATCAGGATAGAAGAACTCTGATTTGGAGTCTTACAGTTTGTTTAAATCACAATTCATTCACGTTCTATATTGTACATCGTTGCGTTTTAAACAAGAAAATATTTTAAGATAAATGTTCCTTATGTCTAAACCTGATAAAAATTAACGGGGTTATTAGATTCTTCAGGATGAATAGTTCCTCTTGAATGTAAATTTACATGCGTGTGTACATTATATAAAAATGTTATTCTCAAAATAATTATAATATAAGCATATATTCGCTTCGCATATAAGGGCTTTGCGGTTGCTAAAATTTCAGATTTAAACACTGCGACTTTACAGGCTAAGTACCCTTCTCATAAAATATTTACTATTTTATGCATTAAAATGTCAAAATGTCCTCGGACGGACGATCCTTCGTGTTAGCGTGGACGGTATTCAATTTGCATCGTTCATATTTGTTATATTTTTAAAAAAACAGGTTTTTCGTTAAATCCCACCTAAACTGACTTACCCCTAATCTCATAGTATTAACATAACCCCAACAGTTTCTATCAACAAAACCAGACCAAACGCGGGTTAGTCGGGAATAATCAAGAGCTTTAAAAAATACACAGAAACTAGCCCTACTATATAGAATGGGAACAACTGGATATCGCAACCGAGTTTCAAAAACAAATGATTTAATTAAATTTTCTCATTTCTCCTGAAGGTGTAAAATGACGGTATGAACTTGTTTAATACAAATTTCAAAAATTTCCCCAGCTAGTACACTTATATACACCGTTAATAATAAAGGGTTTGATGTTGTAAATTAAAATTAATTTTTAAATCGATAACTTTCTTCTGTGCAGTCTTGTGCAAACAAAATATAATGCAAAGAAAATTTTTAAAAAGTAGTAAAAAGTTAAAAAAAATAAGTTGAATAATGAAAAAAATAACATAATCGAGAAATAAATTTTTAGAAAAATGTCTGAAGATAATACAGTAATGTAACTCAGCAATAAAAAAAATATAATTTGTAAATACATTTTTACAACCGAACTGTCTATCGTAAGACTGAACTATTACGCGTCGTCGTTGCTGGTCGGTTTATGTCTGGTAAGAAAGTTTAGAGTGGTGAAAACAAATTTCTTATTTATTCACGGATAAAGATGGGTCAAAGAAAAGAAGAACTAATTATCTTAAGCCTACATAGCCTGCGTATTGCCTTCTATTCATACAGCCTAAACGAAACTTATTATCTTAAGCCTTCGCTGCATGCGTATTCATAGTATTTTTCATGAAGAAAGGCTTCAGATAATTTTTAGATTTTTTGGTACACAGTAAAACCAATGCCAAATTTTGTTTTCCTGTACTTTACAGATTTCATTAGTTCCAGAAAAATTTTATTTCGACGACTAGTTTACTCAGAATGACTGATAATTAATTGCACATTACTGTTATTGCACACACGGTGTGCAGGCTGTCTTATAGCCTCGGAAATCCATTGCACACACGGTGTGCAATCGGTCTCGAACGGGTTAAGCGGAAATGGCCACGTGACTCCGCTTCACTGCCTAAAGTAAGGCCGAGAGCAGGAGTACCATCATCAGTGGGCGGATTTTCCATTTAAAGTACATTCCAGTTATCAGAGCACACTATGACTAAATGTAATTAGAAAATTACAGTTGTGACTTAAAATAATAAAAGGATGTGCTTAATATATTGAACTGGCCAATCGACTACTCTACTGAATTTTGCTTTTAACCCTACTAATTGTCAATTTCATTTTTCTTCAAACGTCTAACCTTTGTACGATAAAACGTGGAAAGGATTCGACGACGTTTTCGAATTATTCGCAGTTTCTCCCTCTGTTTTATTTATACGCCTGGGCCTCCATTAAGCCACGGAACGGTGCCACCGTTAGGTCGGCCGCTCAACTTTAAACACTTTACTACGGTTTCACCGCGGGTTGCTTAGGCGTATACCTCCTGGCGTAGGCAGGAAAGCGACCGTAAGCAACTCCCAGCGACCTTGCCCAGTTGCTCAATACATTCGAGGCGAGATTGGGTGAGAGAGAGAGAGAGAGACCTGTTTTTTTTGAAAGGTGGAACGGTGGTAGGTTTAAACATGAATGTCGCGGCCTTTCCAAAATGTTATGCAGGAGATTGGTTGATTTTGTTTAAAGGGAGCATGCATATATATATATATATATATATATATATATATATATATATATATATATATATATATATATATTGGAAATCATATCAAAAACTCATAATTAAATGAGTTAGTGGGATCCTCTGCAGTTGAAAAAGGCTGTCCTGCATATTCTTCCTGTGCAATTGAGAAAATTTCGATCTACTTTTTTTTTAGTTCATTCTGTTTTCTGGAGTAAATATTAGTTTGTAGTTATGCTGATATTCTGTAGTCACATTTAAAGCTTTAATAGGAATATAGCAGTTGATTCCTTGGACCCCGTTCCAACACAAATTCTAATGCAAGAACGAGACAGTTTTTTTTTGTTAATTCTCTCTTCTGATTGAACGTTTTTCTTTCAATACCGCCTGGCTACTGGTCCTCTAACCTTAAATTCCGTAGTTTTCTTCCCGCGAATTTTCTTCTGGTAAACTTTTCCTCGTTTGCGAGCAAAGCGCCGTATCGCGTTGTCTACCGACGGTGGGTGAAACCTCGAGCGGGGGAAAACCCTAATCCACTTGTCGCCCCAACTACTGGAATTCCCGACAGAACTATCGCTAATTGCTACTCCAGGAGCAGGCATTATTGACTCCGGCCTTCTAGATTTCGGTAACTGCTACCGGTTGCAGTGTAGTCGCAGTCTGGATGTTTCCCCCCTTCGGCCGACATTTACCTCGACATGTTAGCTCAGTGCTCAGTGAACAACTTTTTGTAAACAATACAAGTATATTTACACCTAAAGCTTTATATCGTCAAAGACATCGGTACTCCACTTACGGGTTACGAGCCCTTTGGGGATCGAACGACCTATTTCTCAGTGGGTCGCCTAACACATGACAGTAGTAAAATTAGAGTTAAGAAGGTCAACACAATATGAGGAACTGCATTAAAGGATATTCAAAGATAATAGAGTATTTGTAATTTGCTCAGGGCGAGGTGTTTGTATCCAGTTCAACATAAAGTTATCGGTAAACCGCGAATTTTTATTTTTAAATTACAGCTTATTTCTTAAACTTTAGCATTTTCCATTCTTTTCTTTCAATTTAAATTTCACTGACTGTTCGATTTAAAAAATACTTAATGACATTGATACAATCACTAATACAATAGCCTTGATCGCACTCTCAAGGCAGTCTTAAGGACAAGATAATCTAAAAGTAGGAGCGTATAATTCGAGGAAAGGTGTTTCTAATCACTGTTTCGGTCTTGTTATATACCGTTTTCGGTTTCTCGCTATGTTGGTTGCCAATGGCAACATCATTGCTATTTCCCAGGTCGGCTTCGGTTATTCTGTGTGTACTTGAGCGTCTTACATCGGCGTTACCTTGACATTAAAAATAAATTAATGCAATTTCGGACCCCCCGGCGTGAACTGTTGCCATGACACCGCTTTGAGTTGAAAAAGTAAAGTGTGGGTCTGTCCTTCCTTTTTGTACCGCGTACGTCATCTGACTTCGTAATAAGCTGTTTGGAACTGAATTAGACCCAGACATAAAAAGGGATTGGAATATCCATGACAAAACACGGTGCTTAGTACAGAATAATATAAAAATTACGCATGCCTCCCTATTCATTGAACTAATTAGAGGACAGAGTAATTTACAAATTAAGAGCAGGAGATACTTAATTAACCAATATATGGTTTACATTTTGGTGATTCTACAATGGGCTGATATGCAGGAATGGTGGAGTATTGCTGTTCCAACTGCTAAAAAACGAGCTGCACTTATCATATAATAATAATAAATAAATTATGTAATAAATAATGAATTGTGTAAGCAGAAGTGTATGAATAAATAAAAAAATCAACGAAAGCGCTCAAAGAAACTGATATAGAAAAAATACTGAACCAGAAACAAAAAAAGAAGAAAGCCAGAAGAAAGACCCAGAAACAGTATAGAGAGCAACAAAATACCTGCAAGGCTGATAGATAAAATATAAGGAAATACAAGGGAATTCCACCATCCCAGGCGCTTAACGGCAAGCCATAATTGCGCCTAAATAAAAGAGGGAAAAACAATTAAAACGTTAGGAATTGCAGTAAATAACTGCTTGGAAATAACTAGGATATAAATTATCGGCAATTCGGAGTTTAAAAAGATTTTTTCTCCGCGACTTTCCTTCGAACTATGTTCATGAAAATGGGCTTTAGGCGCCCGATTGGAGGAGAAAAAGCGGGTAACGCCATTATACACGGTTAGGAGTCGAAACTCCAACACAATACAGCTATTATCCATATAAATGTGGCAGAAAATATGTGTCTGGCTGTATTGATATTTCGTAGTAAAATTTAAGGCTTTAAGCGGGACGTAGGAGCTCTCAATACAACATGGCGACCGGTTCTTTAAACTTTACTTCCTAACTGATTTATTCCTCTCATCTTGGGTCCATTTTCGCTGTTGGATTCTCCCCGCGAATCCGCATCAGGGATATTTTGCTAAGTTCCCGGGCAAAGCAATCTTATCCAACCCTGTCCCGCCACGTGGAGGCGTCGCGCTTAATCCACTTGTCCGAATTCTTTAGTGATTCTGAATGGTATTTGTGAAAGTTGTGCTCTCAATACTTCCTGGCGCAAAGTTCTTTACATCTTGGGACCATTCTTGCTTTCGGTTTCTCACATCGAATCCTCTTCAGGGAAACATTTCTTCGTTTCCGAATAAAGCGTCCCCCCAACCCCGCCCCGCCGCTTCGAAGCTCTACGAGCTTATTTATTATAAATATGGAGTCACGTGATTTGAAGACCGCCGAGTCGGTGAAAACCGAACGGAGCGGAATGAATTGGTAGATACAAAAAAAGCCTTCCTTGACCGGGCGGAGCCAAGTGCCAAGTCCGGCTTAGCGGCGCTTGATGGCATTGAGCGGTGCAGGTGTGCCGCCGCTACGATTCCAACGGTGTCGCAACCCGATCGCCATTTTTCTTTTTCAGAGTCTCAAAAGAAAATTAACCCGCTGTGCAACAGGACACAAAAGACTCGTTGCATTACTATTGCGTCGATACCCGGCGACTGTGGTGCTAAACTAATTTTTCTGCTGGTAGTTTTAAAAAAATGTTTTAAATATTTTCCGCCACATTATCGCTGCCGACCGCGCGTATTCACCTCATTCGGCGACAAAGGCCAATTAAAAGTCATAAAAATAAACGATAACGAAGGGGGCTAAGTTTAATACTTATTTTAAAATAATTACTCTAGTCCTCGCAGGAACTAACCTAATATCAATAATCGATAAAGCAAGACTCAAAATGATACCTTACCTACTACGAGCACAGCTCCAGCAGCATTGCGCAATGTAAGCACTATGAAACATTCTATAAATATGCATTATTTCATAATACTACAAACCATAACTGATTAAGAACAAATTAAAACAGAGCTAACAGATGACCTATAATATATATAATAAAATATCAGAAGAAGTAGATGAAATTGTAATTTTGAAATTTTTTTTTAAATTAATCCGCTAGATTTTTACTGTTAGTACCCTCATTTTATTACTGCATTCGAAAAAGCGCATTGAATTCAATGCCAAATCGAATAAAAAAAAAGATATTCTGCACTCTCCTACTTATTTTTGTAATTATTGCATGTGGGTAGGTATTATGTAGGTTTCGAGGTCAATTAATTATTTATTAGCCTGTTTCAATTGTTAGGTGTATCCGGGGAGTGACCAGGGTTTGGACGGTCATTTGTAAGTCTTCAGTAGCATGCCGCCGGTGATAAGATTAACCAGCACCTTTCGGTTAGCTGTTAAGGCCATTCAGTTTTATTAATTTGTATTCTAAATTCTGAGATAACGAAATATCCTTATTTGCATAATAATTAGAAGCCTTTCAACGTTATGTCACTCCGGTGTCGCTTCGACGATTTCTTCGGAAATTATACAACTATTAAGTCGCAAAAAGTGCGGTCGCGGACGAACTTGGCCCGCGGGCGTTCCATGACAAGTGTGTCAGTGAGTCAAACCGTCGGGATTATAAATTTCTTTTCATTTCTCAGTTTATCCGCTTTTTGAAAAGGTCGTCCCAGCGCTTGCGGTAACTGGTTATACGAAAACGAAAAGCGCAGTGAAGAAAAGAAAAAAGCTAAGAAGTGAAAACACTTTTAAAGCCGGTAATTGGCGAACGGCACTCGTAACTTTCATAACTCTCTTGGCTAGGGAATTTCGCAATTTCTAACTGACTGTCGATTCCCAATATTCCGATAAGGGACTAATTCGACTGTGCTTAAATGAAACGGGACTTAACGTAAATTAAAGGAGTGAAATAATCTTCGTTACTGACTCGAACTTATGGTAGACCGGAACAGTAGAGACAAGATAAGTACTGATAACGTCGAGAAGCCGAAAACGTTGAGTGGAGACATCGCAAAAATTATAGTATTAGTAGAGGTAGTAGAAGACGGAACTGAGACCGAATTCACAAACAAAAATATATCATTTTAAAGTTGCAAGTAAAATTAAACTTTAACTTAACCGGGAATCAAAACAACAGTTAAATCCCGAACCACGTGATCCCATTCTTCATCTTCGTCCATCCTCGTACAACTTCCCCAATCAGAAACTGACAGAAGAGTACCCTGGAGCTGTACCCACATCTGGAGCTCCCAGTATCGCTTATGTTTTCAGTTCCCGGCACGTGCCCGCACTCCGGTTTCGATTCCAATTGGACAACCTCGAAATATTTCACCTTCGGAACAAACGAACGTGTGTGTGTTTGTCACGACCTCGCAATGCCGTCAATTAGAATAATGTAATAAAAAAAAGAAAGAAAAAAACGGTAGCCCACATTCTTGAAATGTAACTTTCACTTTCAATAGGTTCTGTGAAATATCACCAAGACGGCGGCCTAGTGTGGTGGGGGTTCGATTTACAAACAATCGGTTTTTATTTTTATTTCAACTGCTGCAATTTTTTTCAAATTGTATTTAGTGAAAGTGCGATCTGATAACAGGAGTGTACTTTTGAAGGAGACTCTACCCATTGATGGTTCATGGAAATCACATGGCCATTTCCTCTTAAGGCGGCGCTCGGGATTGTCAGGAAGGTATAAACAATTCCCAGTACGAATTTCCTTTCCCAGTACGGAACTAAACTGAAATAATGTTTTCACAAGGCGAAATCCTCGTGGGCTGATTCCCAGTCTACGCACAGGCCCGGTCAGGTTAGTTGGGTTAGGTTATATGAAATATAACTAATATTTCAGTTACTTTTTACACATATTTGAATTTCCGCTCTTCAGCTTCTTTCCCACTTCCCTTATGGTTTTTAGGGGAGGTGGATTGATTGATACGGGTCAAAACTAGATGTAAAAGTGCGAGAACCCCTGGGTGCGTTAACTGTGATTTTACCTCCTCGCGGTTAGGAATACTAACCTTTTTGTTCAATACAAAGAGTGCAAAAGATTTAATATCTGATACTGCTTATTTCTCAATTGCTTTCAGAACGCCTACTGAACTGTTTGTTAGCACACAAAATAAGAGAGGAGTCGAATTTTTTGCTAACGTATATGGAAACATCAACTCCCGTTGAATTTAAAATTAAAAACAGGGCGGGGGGACGAAAATATTAGTTTAAAAATTTTAATTTAAATCATTCGAAAAAATATCGGTCACTTCGGTGACAGATTCCCGTTGCATACCTCGAAATATTTCCCCTGCGGCTGCCACATACGACTTTTTCACATAAAAATAGGATTGAAACTCATTTTTTAAAATGTTAAGGCGCCTACAAATTGAATGCAGGAGGCTGTTTTTCCACGTAAAAATAGTTTTGTTTTGTTCAAATATATTTAAATAAGGGTCGTTGCTGAATATTTTTGTAGCGTCTGTTGTTCGAATATTTCTCCTCGTTCTTATTATTATTGACAATCTTTTTTTATGCTTTACTGTTGAATCTGTTGGCATTGGGATAGAAGCAGGTGGGGAAGTCGTGCGTGTCCGATTCTTAATCTGTTCAAGATTATCTCTTGTTTCTTAGTGCTGTCATGTGCGGTCGGTAAGAAGTATATATATATATATATATATATATATATATATATATATATATATATATATTGCTGCAGAATCTTTTTGGTATTAGGCAAGTTATTTTTTTCAGATTAAGAAAGTTACTGCTAGCCGACTGATGGATGGTATGGTTGGATAGTCATTCTGAAAATTTTCGAAGGAAGAGGATACGCTGCAACTTTTAGTGAACTATTATTCTCACTAACCCTATATTCTGCACATTGCCTATATTTTTCTTTTAGTTTAAACGGTCATTACTTTTCCTGCAATTCGGACTTTCGAATAATCTATTAATTAATAATGACTGATAACTTGTTGTTCTTCTTTTATATAACCGATAAGTGTTAGAAAACATTCTGTGGCCGAACTATAATCAAATTTCAACATCCATTAATACAAACATCTTCTCTGTATTCGGCTATGTTAAAGGCACTGGGCTCACCATCAGTCTACCAACAGGTGGTCTCGATAAGATATTAAATTTTTAAGGCGATAATTAAACCGATAAAATATGCCTACCAAATTTTGATTGTTTGATAAATGTTTCACAACCCGTGAGGAGAAGTATTTCCTAACAAGCGAACATCCTTCTCTGTCTTTCCTTCGACTGCCATTACCAATACGAAAATTACCCTTTCCCAGCGAAACGTGTTGCGAACGCCCCGCCAATAATTTCAGTCGAGATAATTACCGAGTAAATTGACTGTTGAGCATTTTGTCCATTTTTAAATCGTGGCAAGTTTGCCAGAGAACGCGGCGTCGAGTTCCGAACCAGAATTCAACGCTTGGCCCAATTATTCCCCGGACTGACCTCGCGATTGTCCACTGTCCACATAAATATTAAACGTATGTGCAGGGAGGTTACTTTCACACATGGGCGGTTACCTTAAAATCAGTTCTCTGCCCCTTCTTTAATAAGTGTTCATGCCTTATAATATACTGGTGTATATTTACTTATAATTTAAACTAATTGTAATATAATTGCTTGCCATGAAAATTATGAGAGTTAATAAACATTCCAATTTTCCCAATTACTGAATTGGTATATTGAATCTTATAATAAAAATTATCAATTAACCTGAGGTTGTGTTTAATAAAAAACTACAGGTATTGCCAGTTAATTATAAATGGTTAAGTCTCCCAAGTGCATCATTTCAGTCAATATGATTTATTAAAGATGACTTATTGCCAAGAGTCCCTATAAATAATTTACTTTAATTCAGTTAAATATTGGTTCATAATGGATTATAACATTAAAATCAATTGGTGAATTTAAATCAACATTTATTTAACTAAATTTTGCACTTCATGTGCGTTAATTAATTAAATAGCTTACCCAAATAAAGATGAATGGAAAGGATTGAAAAGAAGAGAAATATGGAGAAAAGTGTCAAGAATTTACGGATGGACATTTAAGAAATATAAGACAATGTCTTCCAAAAAAAAATTAAATGTAACCAAACAATCTTAACAAATGTCGATACAAAAACATAAGAAAAAACTGATCAAATTCAGCATTGTTACTGTTTGGAATTTGGCTAGTCCTCCTTCGAATACATGTTTTAATGATATATACTTCTATTTTCAAAGCCTCCTTGTTAAAATATATTCCTTATTTCATCATATTGTCCTCATCCTACTCATGTTACTAACAAAAACTGTTATGAAAATATAGAAATGAGTAAGTGCTAGCCAAATTCTACAATCAATAACTAGGCTTCATCCAAGATGTTGGTTGTGGTACATTTGGGAATATTTTATTCATATATTAGATTACTATTTCATTGGCATTCTATATGAAAGCTAACTATAATATCAATTGGTAATTTTGGTGTGAATACGTAACCGAAATCTTAAATATTAATGAATGAAATCATATTTTTATAAATAAAGTATATACATTGTTTAACAGAAATTGAATTTCTGTTTCAGATCCCAAGGGCCCTAAGAAAGCATCAAAATATGTATCCAACTGCTTCATTTTCTCTAGGTAAGATCTATTACTCGAAACATTTTTTAGTATGAAGTATTATTAAATCTATTTCCATACTAGGACCATCAAAAATATCCTTGAAATAATATTTTCTTCTAATTTCATAATACATACGTCAATTTCCACTTTGTGACAACTGGCAAAAAATTAAAATAAATAAAACAGTTTTCTTTTTCTGCTTTAATATATTTCAAATAAAACCGTATTCATTTTAATGATTAGGATATCCTCAGAAAATATAGAGAAGTTATATTAAGTAAACTCTATTTAACTATCAATAAATAAGACATAACACTATAGACAGCAAATGGAAATATCATGAAAAAAGAAGTGACAACAATAAACAGAATAGGAATGGGCCACACCAGACAGACCTACACACACCCACCTACTTCTAAACCAACCACAGCCAATATGGAATCAATGCTATATCACACTGATTTAATATCCAACAAGAACTGTACAATAAAGTAACAACTTTAACAATTACTTCCTAACCTAGTTATGTTAACCAAAATCTTCACATCTTTGAAACAGTTTATGGAACACTACCTATTCGCTAACACTGGTCTGAAAATAAGCCACTGGCAAAATTGGTAGTTCCAAACTACCGATTTCATAATATCAGGTAATAGGAATTAAAAACTGATACTTGTGCCCATTCAAGAAATGTTGCTCCACATATGGTTACAAAATTTTCAATTGCATAAGTGGATAATTTCCTTTTTTTAATATCACGTTTTCCTTGAATAGAATAACAAATTCCGATTGTAGCATTAAAGTAAAAACAAGGTGACAACATTTAACTACAATATTTGACTATGAATTATTAATTAAATCTGGACACCTGCAGTTTTAGAAATCCACTATTGTACAGTAGAACTGATATGAATATTTTTGAGAAAATTCAGAATTTCATCAAAACATTATGTTTGTCATGACAGAAATGTATATCAATTTGTTTTGTTTTTCAAATGCTATTAATTACTATTTTCTCAACTAAACAGTACCCTAAAGCTAAAATTAGTTATAGGGTCATAAAGTTATAACTTCCAAAATTTTTTTAATTATTGCCTTTTTTGATTTTGAAATTTATTTAATGAAAGTTCCAATTGTTTGCTCATGGTATTAAGAACTAAAATTATTGCTTATTAAAAGTAAAAAATCTTATTTGTTAATTTATATAAATCTTGCCTTTTTACTTAGAAAATCAAGTTTTCGGTGAATAATTTTTAAGTCAGCAAAATAAGAGATGTTCCCACACTGTGAAAAATCACATTTTCACCAATCATTGACTGTCCCATTTCAATAAAATAAATAATAAATCCTTAACACTTTAGACTCATGCACAACATGCCCATGCACTATTTTTTTTATAAAAAGTACTTTTAATAAAACAATTTTAGTTTTTGACTACCTGATATTATCTGCTGGGACTTATTTGGTCTAACCGTTGGGCACTTATTCTCTGATCTGTCTGTAACAATAAATAGTGTTTACTACAAATACATAAGAGTAATGAAATTTAGATTGTAACTTTAATTAAATTTATAAATAAATGATTTGATTTATTAGTGTTCTTAGATAATTTCAATGTAATCCCATTATGCAGAGGTTTGTGCCAGTCATTCTTTTATTAGGTCATCATATGTTTTTTTACATGCCACAATTTTAATTCTCAGGTCCGGAATAATATTAATTTTTTTTTCATTCTGCAAAGCATTACAATTGAAAAATGATACCCTGCTTCAGGGCTAAATAAAAACTTAAGAAATTCATTTCTTAATTATATATAGCAGCATAACATGTTGAAACTTATTTATTTAGTTTATTCTTTCATCTTAACAATTTTTCTCTTTAGTTAGTGCTAATAAATTTTCTGTTCAATGTTTAAGTGAATGCAATTTATTTGTACATTGACATACCACACATTCATTAAAAATTAAATGACGTTAAATTAATAATACTCCTTCCATTTATATAAACACAAAATCTTTAAAACACTATATAGTGCAGTATATATGCACTTAAATTCTTTCATATTACACTTTCTGGGGGCTATCTGAAAGCAACTAGCTACAGCATATTTGATCTACAATAATAATAATATAATTAATATAATAATTAGTATTTTTATTATTTAAAATGTTATATTAATAGACTGAGGTATTCTTTTACATGTAATGTCAGTTATAGAAAATTAATATAAGAATTTTTATTGTTACCCTTCATGATAAAATTGAGTTTTGAACACTGCTTGTTCAATAAGAAAGGTTAGGTTAGAATGTGCATTTCATTTAATAAGAACTCCTTTCAACCAAATATATATTCCAATAATAAAGTTATTTTATCTAATGGAAGTTCAAATTAAATATTTTATATCTTAAATATTTTTAAAGAATATAGCCAATGTGCCAAACTGATTTAGATTGCTTTGGTAGATTCCCAACACCTCATATTAATTTTAGTGGTTCAACATTTCTTAAAAACAGTAATAGTGATTGGATTCCTGGAAGCAATATCAGTTAAATTAACAGACTCCAAAATTATTGGGGCTCTAAAGATTAAAGGGGATATAAATAATTAGGAAACTGAAATTATGATAGTTCTGCACAAACTTAGAAGTCTTTTTTGGAATGTATGATAAAACTTACTTTCATGACCCAGACTTTATATACTGTAATAACATTCTGATATTTTTGTACAAACTTCCTTAATGTATTTAACTGTCTGAAACATTAATTTGTAATAAAGTAATGAAATCAGATAACAATCTCAAGTCAGAGAAATAAGTCCATGATTTTTTTTACCGATTAATGTTAAAATGTTCGACGCCATCTTGTTCTCCTTAGGCTTAACGAATCCGCGAATATTTCAATCTCGATTCAGAACAATCAGATTATTCAATTGCGAAAATATGTTGCAAGGCCAGTTCGGTATCGGTTGTCTTTCGAAAGTTAAATATAATTGCGAAGTTCTTTGCAATGGGCCGGTTTAAATGTATTATAAATACGAAGTCCTTTGCAATGAGCCGGTCAGCCATGTTACCCAGGAGCTGGGCAACATTAAAATGTTGAGTTAAACAGTTGGGCAAATATTAAAATGATATTAAAATCGCGGCCGGCCATATACACGTTTCGAAAGGTTGGCCCCAAATTCGAAAACTTGAAGGGAATGTGTGCGAAATCAAACACGAATGCGGCGACGAAACGAAGCCAGAACAAGAAAATGTTCAACGATAAAATGTGGTGGGCCAGAGAACGCCGGTCAACGGAAACTGAGGAACTAGTGCTGCCAACCGGACAGCGTCAATTATACCGCACTATCGCCCAGGTTAAATTCATCTTATTCAATTTATTCGAGTGAGTTATTACTTACATTAGCATCTGATAGGTAAATGAAAATAATTTTAATTGATCATCGTTAATTTGTAAATATCCTGTTTCCGTAACATCAGAAAATAAGTTTGTTAAATTATGGATAGGCTTTTGAAAACTACCTCAGATTTATGTTCCTTAAACATAACCCCCGTTGAGCTAAACATGAAAATATTCGCCAAAACTAATCACAAGTTTATAATACCGAACAAATAGCAGTATTTTCAGAAATTGTGATAATTCAATTTTCAGGCCGTGTTATTAAGATGTTGCCGTAACGTTTGGATTAATGTACTCAAGACAATACCAGAAACAATCATGCGGGGATCTCAAATTCGCTCATGAAATATTAGTATTAAGTTGGATACATATAATAAGTCTGAGAATAAATTGAAAACGTTTATATCTGTAACTCTTCGGGGCCATTTTGTTCCCACGAACCTAAAGGTTTGGCGATTGCAAGGAACACGTGCTCCGTAATGAAAATTTCCGTAAAATTATTAAGTTAAAACCATAATTATTATTAGTAACGAATAATTATTGTTTGGAACAAAATAGTGAATTATAAATTTATAGCGGCCCCTCATTTTTTTCATATGTTACAACGACATGTTTTTTATCATTAGTTACAACGAGGGTTATAGACAGCAAACCCAAAGGCAGGCCGATTGTGAGAAATTGGATTGCGATAACCGAATTATTCCATTTCCAATTAGAACAGTCAAATTCTCATAATATCCACCGTTGTAAGGCCGATTACAGGCAATCTATCGAAAGTTAACTAAAAATAAGAAATGTTTGCAATGGGGACTGTCGGCCACGAATTGGTTCGTACATTTGTAAGTCCGATATTAACGAATGGGACCAGCCTTATTCAGGTTTCTTATTCACATTCGACGACTAACATTGAAAGATATGTGGGCGAAAAAGAATATGAACGCAGAAACGAAGGGCGAACCGTACCCGAAAAAATCTGAGAACTAAATGAAAGACAGAGAGCGCTCGTCCGAAGAAACTAGTAAAACAGTGTAACCAACAGGCACCTGTAAATGTTCCCCTCCTATTGTCTCACTGAAAATACAATCATCTTTTAATAGTTTTTTAAATAAATCCTGAGATATAATATTTGTTTAGTAGACTGGATTTTAGGAAGCCTTTCTTTGAACATTCTGATTATTTCAATGAATAATTCTACTCCAGTTTTGGATAATTTAGTTAGGTATATTTTACCTACTGGTTGGCTCTACTGGTTCTAGAACAGTGTTCTATGAATTTTTCCAAAGAAGTGAAGAAAAGAAGGTGCAATTAACCTCATATTAATTGTATCAGAGATTGAAATATATGTTTAATCTTTACAGTACCACTTTTAAAGAAATAAGTTTAATCAGTATAATAATTGCAAAGCACTGCTATAAAAATAGAGAAAATCTTGATCAGTATCAACTTATTATTTTCAGTGAACATGAAATAAATAAAATGTAATATTTCAGTATTCTGTTTTATTTTTCTCATACATATACCATTGATGAAATATTGAAATTAACAAATGTACAAGGCAAAAGTCTGGAGGTTATGACATAATGTTCAATCAGTTTTAAAGATATTTTTTGTTTAGGCTTTAATAATCATTTGCTCACATTTATCATCTCAATAAGTGTCAAAATAGATTCTTGGACTACAGCATTTCAAAAGTCTCAATTAACAATTCTGGATAAGTAGACTTTCTTACTGAGCATACATGAAAGT
Organism: Lethocerus indicus; assembly: GCA_019843655.1. Lineage (NCBI taxonomy): Eukaryota > Metazoa > Arthropoda > Insecta > Hemiptera > Belostomatidae > Lethocerus > Lethocerus indicus. The sequence continues at coordinate 3,385,474 of JACDQD010000001.1, forward strand.
AAATCCATGATGATACATAAAAGGTAGAACATGTAATGAGAAAAGAACATTGAAGCTAATACAATTTTCAAATAATGCTGTATATAGTCTTATCAAAGTTTACAATTATGATGTTTCAGTATTAAAAGAATGAATTTTAATAACATGGAAAAACAGAATGCACATACCATTGAATCTGGCTTAATCAAACTCTTATGAGATTAATAATTAAAAGTTGTTATTTATTTATTGTATTTTAAGAGCATGTAATATCTATATGATCTTAAGGCACTGGAGAGAAATAGTGTCACAAAAACTATTAAGTAAATCATAATATACATCCTTATAACCTGAAAAAACATATCTTTATAAATAGCATAGTAATTATATCCATTATGCAAATTTACCAGCCAATATTATTTCAAAATAAAAATATTTCAAGTAAATTATTAAATACAAGATTTTCCCATTTGTTTTTAATAGACAAACATCATATTGTGTTTATTCCTGTACATTTGTAGCTATTTCAGCATGCTGTTGGTAGCTTTGTAGCTACTTTACAGTAATCCATATTATCTGTATTACTTTAAATTAATACAGTATATTTTAATACTTACTATATTAAATATACAACAGCTTTTTCTTTGGGTATTTGGTGGGTTAGTTTCTTAATTTCTCTATGCTGTGTAAATGAAACAATAAAGCATTGGCTTTTAAAAAACAGAATTCTGGGAATTATAAAACAATCTGGCCATATTTTATCACCTCTAAAATATTTTATTTAGCATATACTTTAGTCTTCAGTAGCTCTTCAAAGATATGTAATCCTTTTTTATAGATCTGAACTTAAGCAGTAAATGACATTGAAAGGAAACACCTTGGAAATTAAAAATGTTTTTCATTGTATCTGGTTCAAGGCAAATGATAATTAGGGGAAACTTGAGGCTAACAATAAATGTCAGAAAAGTTCAATGAGCCAATTCAGTTGCAATGAATATTTCAGTGATCATTTCATTGATGTAAGAACATTTTAACAAATGTTTATGTTTTTCAGCTTTTCTGCTGGGACTGGCACTATCTCAGACCAACATAGCAGCCTCAGAACCTGGAGTACGTACAGTTGGACTATATATTATTATTTAACTTGCAAAAATTATAATAAACATTAAAATGTAACCTATTAATATACTTAGTTATCTAACTTATTTTTACTATTAGAAATATTCATTAAACTTAATTGATAAATAGTACAACTGCAGGACTGCAAGAAACTGCCATGTAAATTTTATAACTTGAAGTTGGGTTTTATAACTTATAACTATAAGTAGAAGCAATAAATAAATAATCAACATTCACTAAAATAATTTCAATTATTAGCTGTTGTCAACAAATTACAACTAAGACATGAACTTGTGCATTACAGAAGATATTAATTCAAATATAAAATGTGTCTACTTAATTATATACTGAAAATAGTTTTCACTAAAAAAATTGATCTTATTTTTCCATTTTTCAGTATTTAGATTTCGACAACCTTCCAGAAACAAATTTCTCATGTGAGGGCAAAGTAATTGGTGGTTACTATGCCGACGTTGAAACCGGATGTCAGATGTTTCATGTATGTACTATAGGACAAAAAGGTAATAAGTTACTTACACTATCATTACATTATTAAGTAAAAAATCAAATAAATACCTTATAATAATAGGCACAGAAAACTACCTACTAACCAATCAAAGAGTGTGTAACAGCTACAGCAGCTATTTGCACTATAAAAATAAAGGGGACAAAATAATAGGTCTTACTCTATTTTTTATTCAGCTGAACATTTACTGTCTGTTCTCATTCTTCATCTTAAAACATTGTTAATAATTTTTGTGTGATAAAGTCAATAAACAATTAACCTAGGTAGGTTACAACCTTATTTACCTATTAACCTTATTAGCATACTGCCAAATTTGTCCAAAAATATTTTGTGAGAATTAGTGTTTCACTAGGACACACTTCATATTTCAATAGGAAAAAAAAGGTTGGAAAAAAGTAAGGAAAGTCACTTCCTTAAATCTTATTGAAATTCAAAATATGTAGCACATAGAGTTCTAGTTGCATTGTGGGTGTTATTAATTATTATGTAAGTGAAATGACCCTCTTATTAAGTATTAAACCTTAGAATTATATTTCATCAATATTTAATCTTTGGTCTCCATTCAAAGTATACTGTTTTTATAATGAGGAAGCCAAGTGTGATGAATATTGCTGCCTGGATTGTTTTTGTAGAACTTGTACAAGGTTTTTATGCTATATTATCATTAATAAAGTAATTAATAATAATTGTATTTTGTATTTGATTGTATTTTATAATTTCTTGCAGTTTCCTGCAGTTTTCTTACATTTCAGTAAATTGTCTGAGTGTAGTCTAAAAGTGTAACTTTTAAATTGTCTGAATGTAGTCTAAAAGTGTAATTTTTAAATAAGAAGTTTGTTCCATAAGTAATTTTATTGCCAAAAAAAGTATTGGACTAGGAGAAGGAACTTCAAGTCATAATTAATTTATAATAGTAATATTAAGTTGATATAACTAGTTATAAAATCCATGTTTATTAAATATTAATACATAATTCTGTCTTTTTTTATTTCTTACAGTATGTGTACGCCACATAATAATTATGCTTGACACAATAAACATAATAACTATAAATTACACAAAGCATATTAATTGACCACAAAGATTAAAAAATACTCCATTACACTATTAAATAGACTTAGAACTACTAACTTTGTCTATTTACATAATTCACTCTGATTATTACTGACCTGCCATTATTTAAAATTAATATATATCTTTAGAACAATCTACCTTATACATTGACAAAGATGACCACAAATACTCTTATTCTTCATAAATAAATTGGTTTAAAATATAAATATACATTTCAACTATGTATGTATATCAAGTTGTGCTTTATTAAATATTATCAAAATAGAATATTTTTTTAATGCTTAATTAATAAACAATAATAAATGAAAAAACTCTTTGTGTACGATATTATTTTGTGTTGTTTTTTGATATTGATATTGATTTTGCCTGTCATTATAAGCATATTTGTTCAACAAATTATAATGCTGATACAATATAGTTAATAGTGATATATAAATATAACCATAAAATAATGTATTCTTAGGTACTGTAGAAATAATGATGCAGTCAGCAATTGGATGTATTCCCTAATATAAAAATGAGCAGCTACACAGTAATTTATTTAGAATACGTTTTATATGATATATGGAAGCTGCAGTTGTAACCTAATATTTATTATTTAGCTGTTATTAAATTTGGTTAATTAAAAAAAAAATATTCATTTCAGGTGAAATCACGGATATAAAGTTCCTCTGTTTAAATGGCACTGTATTCGATCAGGAGACTCGAGTCTGTGAAAGGATAGACGAAGTCGATTGCGCCAAATCAGAAAGCTTCTTTGGCCTCAACTTAGAGCTGTACGGCAACAACCCAGCTGCCCTCGGGTAATGAAGTTATTTTCATTAACATAAAAACGCGAGTGAATTTTCAGAGAAACAGTATTCGCTTTCCACACCAAAACTGTCACTTCGGTTGGGCCGGGGTTGGGGTATTAGTTACAGTTATACTGTGATCCCTAATACCTTTATCGTCGTAAATTAAAAAACGAAATTATTTTATTTCCAATATTATTTTCTAATAAAAGTCTCCAGTAAACCAATTTGTACCAGTCAAATCAAGCAAACCTCCAAAAGTACCTCCAAAGTACAGTAATATTTATGCAAACTTTTGTGATGTTGGTGCCAGCATTTCAAATTCAACTAACACTATATGTACAGCGATTATTTTTAGAATCTATACATCAAATACCCACTATGATTAAAATTCGACATACCAGTCATTAATTTTCTATTCTACGTATTAAAAAATCATAAATCATCTTAATTTATCCTTACATTGTAAAGATGATTACATTGAAGTACAGTTATAGAATTTTAAAACAAACAACAACATATGTTCACTAATTATTTTTAGAACCTATTAATGAAAACCACGATGTCTAAAAGGCAATAAATATTTCAGATTTGTTTTATAGTTATACAGTCCTTCTAACTTGTTTTAATTCTTTAAAAACCTCATGCATAACCATTAAAAAGTACATCCCAAGCGTAACGGTATTCCCGTCCAATTAAAAAAAAACCTTCGAAACATTTTATATATATTTTTCTTATATTTGGATAATATACGGCGTTTAATACTTGTTCCAAGAAAATTAGGTATTGTATTTATGATGTTACGGTCCTGGAAGGGTTAATAGATTTGGAAAATGTACAGCATTCCTCCCGAAGACGCGGACTGCGGGGACGACTGCGTCGAGTCGGCGGGTGAGGACTATAGCGAAGAAGCGGATACGACGGTAACTCCATCATCTACCACTACTTCCACGACGAGCACCACTACCCCCCTACCACCCCCTTCAAGTACCACCGTTTCCACTACCACTCGTCCCCCGTCACCCTCTCTCGACTTCCCCGCGTCCAGTCCCCAGACAGTGGCTGCCCTCCTCGCACTCCACAACGTCTACTCCCAGCCGACGGGAAGCCCGGAAGAACACGAGTTCTCCAGTCCCGACGATCCCGGGTTCGGATTCGGCGAGAGGCCCAAACCGACCGACTACGTCCACGGCTACCCTCGTCACCACCACCATTTCCCTGTACAGAAATTCGATTTCCAGTACATCAAGAGGAGCTCGACACCCGCCCCCTTCTCGGTCCGAACCGCCGACGATACCGTCCCCCAGGCCGCCGTCTCAGTAGTCACCTCCACCAGTTCCTCGACCAGCGTCCGCACCTCCAGGATCAAGACCTTCCCGACGGGCTACGACGACTACCGGGAATCGGACGTTCCCGCCGACCCCTTCTTCGGCGACGTGCCCAGACTCAGGAAAACCCGGTCGGTCCCCGACGACACCGAGTTCCTCGAGAACCTCCTCGGCACGATGGACATAGCCAGCGGCGAGAAGAGGAAGCTGATAGAGTTCTTCGAGAAGTCGAAACCGGAGATGGAAAAGGACATGAGGGAGATGGAGATCGAAAAGTTCCTGTCGGTACTAGAGGAAAAGATAGGGGCTGTCGACCTGAAGCCGGCGCCGAGGGAGAAGCGGCAGGCCGGGAGGAACACGACCGAGAAGGAGGTCATTAAGCCGGTGACCGAGCTGATAGACGAGGGAGAGTTCACGACGGCCGAGTACAGGCGGCTGAAGACGGCGCACAGGCCGAAGCCGAGGCTGGATTCCAGGAGTCCGCCTCCGCGCAGGGTCAGGACCAGGTTCGACTCCTACGAGACGACCACCGCACCCCGCGGGGTCAACTCCGGCAGGGCGACGGGTCTCAGGAGCGGCCAGAAGATAGCCAAGAACCTCAGCACCGTCAGGTACCACTTTTTTTAGTTATTCTTTACTCCCTTCTCTTATTTTCTAGTTCATTTTCTTCGTTTTTTGTTCAATCTTGTATTTGTTTTTTAGTTATTTTTCTTGTTTGTTTCTTCAGTCCATTCCCTCTCGTTTTACCTTTTTCGCTGAGTCATTTTTTCTTTTGCACATTTTTTAATTATTTGTCGTATATTTTTCCGCTTATAACAAGCGGATATAATAATTTACACTCGAGCAGAGAATTTACTGGATGTAATGAAAATAAATGTAAAGATTTCACTAGAAACGAATCGAGCCAATCGAGTATGTAGAGTCCGCTATATTTTATAAATTAAATAAATAACTCTCTCTTATATAAAAATAAATAATTTTTTTTTAGTTCATTCTCTCTTGTGGTTGAGACGTGTGAAAGAGTAACAGTACTGCCCAGGGAATTGTTCTTTAACTTTTACTTGTTTATTGAAACACGGTCAGGTACAGGAAACTGGACGCCGCCCGGACCTCCCAGAGGATATCGCCGGAGAAGATCGTTCCCGTCTACGAAAATCCGGAACCGCTGTCCGCCGAAGCCAGGACCCCGGTATCGACGGTTTCGAACAGGACGGAACCAAGAGCCACAAGGAGGAGAGGACCTATTAGATCCAGAACCACCACCACCAGTACTACTACTACTACTTCCACCACATCTACTTCCAACTACTCCAGTTCAACTTCGGCGACCCCCACGACCACCCCATCCAACCTCAAGGAAGACCCGAATTTCTCCTGCGAGGGCAAAGTCAAAGGTGGCCTGTACGCTGACGTGTTTTCCGATTGCCGCGGTTTCTTCATATGCTCTCAAGGAAAAGTGGACGAACCGTGAGTAGTAACATTAATCGTTATTTTAGAATACCTGTTTTTTGGTCTGCGAGGGGTTGGAATACCACAGATTTCGTGTGTTTCTGTCTCCTCTCGCTGATTTGGTCTCACCCGCTGGGTAGAGGAGACAGGAACACAGGGAGGAGAGGAGACAGAAACATACGAAATCTACGGTATTCTTCTTTATATTTAGATAGTTGATTCTCTCTTCTGGTTGGCAAGTTTTGAACCTAATCGATTGAACCTTGAATTGAATTTTGTAATCGATTTGAACCGGAAATGAGGACTACTGAGGCCGTTACTAAACCACTCCGCGATTGCACCTGTAACCATAATGGTTGATTGTAAAATAAGTAAAATCATCATTTCTTTATCTAATTTATTTAACGTATTGTCGTCCGAAATACACGTGGACCCAAGTAACGACTAGGTTCTATTGGAAATTATCGCAAAAATAGCTTCTATATGGTATCACAACCTCCAATATCCGTAAACGAGACTTTTTAAAAATAATACAAAAAATTTTTCAATTAGTCCACGAACTTTATTTTATTATGGCTTTATCTATTTATTTTACTAGTTTGTAGTTAAAACCTTCAACCTCAGAACATATTACGCATTTATATGGCCACTATGGTAAATTTCCGAATAGGAAAATCAGAATATTTAATCATTTCCGACAATTATCTGTTACACTGATTGGGCTCTTGTGTATTTAAACGCGTGCTCATTAATTAATTAAACGCAGTCATCTTTCATTTGTTTTATAAGTCTTTCGGTCTCGCACTTCGTTTAAATACCTACTTCGGGACTTTAAATCGGTCAGAAGTAGATTTTAGTATCGTTCAAAATTTACCGAGTGAAATAAATAAGCTTCTTCAAACACGAGAACAAAATTTCATAGCCTCTCTCTCTTATGTTGTACTCCTGTCTTATGTTGCGAGCAAACTTGCAGTCAATTATTGTAGAGAGTGTAATGGATATTCTTAGTCAAAATTAAATAAGATAGTAAAGTATTAAATAGTCAATAGATAATTCTCCTTGAAAAGCACAAAACACTCGAATTACTCTTTCCTTAGAGCGGCAAGCTCTTTCAAAAATAAACTTGAAACAGCAATGAGCAAATTCATGCGGCAACTTCAACGTTTGTTCCGAAATTCTTAATATTTTCATCTGGGGCTTCGAAGTTAAAAAGAAATTTTAGAAATCTGCTCCATTCCCTTTCTCCTATCTTGTATACATCGAAAATTTTCTATCAAATGTCTTATGTCGCGAGCAAACATGCAGTAAGACTGACTTTTCCTTCAAATCTGTCTGTAAGAAAAATCGATTTGAGAACGATTCGTAGTTTCTGCCGCCCGTAGTTTCTTATTTTCCTGGGTCCCTTAAACCTAACATTAAACATAATTTTAAAAATAGTAGTCTTAACTCGAAATAAGAGTTTTTTTTGTTTTCCTTTCACGTTTTCAGACTGCTCAAAAGCCATTTTTGGTGTGGGCCGGCGACGAAGTTCAACCAGAGGAGTCGGACCTGCCAGGCTGAACGGCTGGTGGGATGCTCGTCCTCCACGCGATACTATCATCTCAACGACGATTTGCAAATACCAGGTGCGTTCCAATTGTTTAGAGCCTCATTAGCTTCGAACCAATCGAACCATAAAATCGATAATCCCCCCCCCAACACATTAATATAGAACGATACAGCTCAATGATAATAACAGACAGCTTAGGAGATACGAAACATAAAAATCAAATTGCACAAATTATTGGAAACAAAATGGGGGAAATGCTGGGAAAAAAGTGACAATCGTATTAGTATTGAGCCCCTCAGGTTCCGGAATTTAAAGGGAATAAAGAAGCGGGCTAGCTCACGTAAGAAGCACCATTACCACTCACACCGAAACGGCTAGTTATATATATAAGCGACACGAGAAAAGCTAAACGCTCAGTATACGAAAGAAACCTAGACGACTGGATGGAACAGACAAATAACAGACTATACAAAATGAAAATGAACTTAACGTTACTGTAAAATATTGGGAAATACAAGGGATTTCCACCATCCCTCCATAATTAAATAGAAACAAAATTCGTAAGAAGGCCCAAACTTTCTTAGTGCTACAAATTTCACTCAGTGTAGACTACGCTGAGTGACCTTTGTTGCATTGATATAACAATCGATAATAAATATAATACGAACGATTTTTTGTTTAACACTAAACGTACCGGCATTTTTCTATACCGAATCTTACCATAGGGGGACATTTGACCCCTTATGAAATAAACGTTGATTTTTCGTAAAAAATTCTTTACTTATTAAAGGAAATAATTTGCAACATCATTTCTAATATCGTATAAAATAATTAAACGCATATTTTTATTGCTATAAACAAAACTATCACCTAATTACATCTTTTACATGTAATTCGACGTGTACATTTCCCGCAAACAAATTTTTTACAAATTATGCAAGTTTGTGTTGGTTTATTGCCTGCGCAAAATCTTATTTGACATTTTTTCCTGGAGTGTGAATTATTATTTGGAGCTGCTTGATATTCCTTCTCGTTGGTTTTCCGTTTCTTCTGCACAAAATTTGAGGTACTCTGTAACAAGCTCGTCTGCTAATTGTAACAGGAAGCGTTGCCTTGATAGCTTCAACCCAGTTGTTTCCTGATAGAGTATCCACGAATTGATTCCAGCCAAATCCAAAATATTGAAAAATACCTGCACAGGCCATCTGTTGCACTTCGATTTGGTCAACTATATCGACGCCAAACTTGGTTTTATTATAGTATGTGATTGTTTCGGGTGTCTTCTTTCTATCGTTCTTGATTTTTACGGTTTTATGTTTGGTACTCAATATCACTACTTTTTTTCTTGGTTTTGATTTATAAATCGTTAGCGTACAGTCATTTGATTTGTATTTCATTGTTGAAAGAAGTTTCAAATTATCTTTTGTTGTTTTTGCAAGTACGGGCCATTCCCTCCTGTTCGCACGCATTGTTCCCACTAACGTTGTGCCTTTCGCCAATAATTTTGCAGCCAGAGATGCAGTCGTAAAAAAATCGTCGATTGTAATATTTCTTCTACAGTTGGCGTTACGTTACATGGAACTGGTTGGGTCGTTCAAGTGCTTACGCCGAAACCAAACAAATATATCAGGTTCAGATAAATGAAACCTTTACTTGAGAAGCGTATCTGAGTTTAGAACTAGGGTTCCAGTTGGAGAACTGCCGAAAAATACGTAAACTTCGTACGGGGTCAAATAACCCTCGTGCTACGTACCACGAACATGTGGTAGGTGAAGAATTTTTGTCGGTAAAAAATAAGCTACGAGAAAAACGGAAAGCGAGAAATTGAATAATCGGATGATATAAGAATTTACAGAAAGTCAAATGACCGACAAAAATAACAATAAATGTACGAATTTAAAGTAAATTTTCAAAAGGGGTCCTTTGACCCCGCTTGGTACGTTTAGTGTTAATGCGATATTTGTGTATTGGCTTAATTTTGTCAAGCGATTGGGTTTTTTGTCTCGTTGTTTACAACAACATAAACAACGTTATTTATCGCAAATTTAAAAAATCAGGGAAATGACAGACTAAAAACTGCAAAGATACTTTCGCGAAACCGGTTTATCTTTAATTTTTTATTGTTTTAATACGATTTGTTTAAGAATTATTTCTTCTTGACGAAAATGCGAATATCACTCTCGCTAAATTGGTAGTTTTCCTGAACCGTTTTCGGTTTCTCGCTATCACCAGTAGGAGACTGCAAATTAGTGGGACACTCTTATTTCACAAAAACCCTTTTTATGTACAAAAACTATTCAACCTATTTCTTGAAACCTAAGGATGCTTTTAAAAATCGTATAAGCACAATTAATTAGATTCTTAAATATTATTATTTATATATAAAATTTAGTCACAATATAAGGGTTGTTTGTCAAATTTTTAAAGTTTTAATTCGCATTGCACCAGAGGGGTGGTTCTGTATTTCTCTACTTCTGTATTCTATTCTGTACTGTATTTTCCAGAAAATTAACTGTATTGATTTTTAAAAAGTTTCCAGTAAATTCATTTGTGCCACTGAAATTAATTAAAGCTGCAAAGCGTTATAAATACCATAAAATGTATGCAAATTTCCTTGATGTTGATACGAGCATTTCAAATTCAACTAACACACCACGTTTGGCAATTCATTTTGAATGTAGCATGAAACCTGGATACACAAGCAAAATATTTAAGGTTGTTTTATACTTTGGCCATATCAGTCTTGGACTCAGGTGCATAAATAATTTTGGACTGAGTAATTCGTTTTCAATCAACAAATATCCGTGGCATTATTAGATATATTACTAGAAATAATGAGAATATCACGCACCACATAAGTGATTTAATTTGAGGAATACAAGTTTCCCATCCTTTTCATATATAGTTAAATATTTTATTTAATTCTAAATGATAATTCAATCTTATTATAAGTCAGTACTATATTACATTAAATGTTATACATTACATGTTCATTCCTTAATAAGAAAATTTGAAATTGAAATATATATTATTGTGACAATTGAATTACAAATAAATTTCAATATGTATCACATTTGAGTATTGGAAGGTTAGTTCAGGAAATGAATTAAATAAATTAGCAGGTGTCAAAAATTATATCATCCATCAAAATCGGAAAATTGCAAAATGAATTGCATAATATTGTTTTCATTTTTAAACATTTCTAAACATTATCATTTAGAAAATATGTAGTCTGATCATATTTATATATTATTCACATTTGTTTCATATATTTTTATTTAAATTAATATTGATTTATTGTCAGTTTTTGATCAATATTTCCTTTCAAATTTATAATTGGATATCATATAACTATTGGCCACTGGCCAGAATTGCTTTCCAGAATATTTTCTCAAAATTCTATGTCATCAAAATTTGGTGCTTATAAAATAACTACTTTCTTGAATCGATCAAAAAATCATTTAGACTATAACCTAATCTTATATTATCTGCATTAAATATATATTGTTGGTGATTTAAATAAAAGTAAATATGTTAAACGAAATGAATAGGACAAGCATTAATATTATAGTATTTTAACATCGTGATAATATCTTCTAGTAAGTGACCGCTTTTTAATCTTTGATTTCAAATATCACACAATTCTTAATGTTATACTTAAGTTAGTACAGGAAATGAATTAAATAAATCAAGAGGTGTCAAAAATTATATCATCCATCAAAATCGGAAAATTGCAAAATAAATTGCATAATATTGTTTTCATTTTTAAACATTTCTAAACATCATCATTTAGAAAATAAGTAGTCTGATCATACTTATATATTATTCACATTTGTTTCATATATTTTTTTACACCAAATTAACTGTATTGATTTTTAAAAAGTTTCCAGTAAATTCATTTGTGCCATTCGAAATTAAGTAAAGCTGCAAAGCGCGTTATAAATACCATAAAATGTATGCAAATTTCCTTACACCAGTTTTCATTTATAAACATTTCTAAACATTATCATTTAGAAAATAAATAGTCTGATCATATTTATATATTATTCACATTTGTTTCATATATTTTTATTTAAATTAATATTGATTTATTGTCAGTTTTTGATCAATATTTCCTTTCAAATTTATAATTGGATATCATATAACTATTTGCCACTGGCCAGAATTGCTTTCCGCGTCTCATTTTTAACTCTCATACTTTCGCAGCGAAAATCAAGAAAGAAACGCGAGTTTAAATTAAAATATCATTGAATCCTCTGTCGGAGGACTTGCATAGGCAAAATATGCTTTAGATTGAAACAAGCATTTTGAATCAGACTTCGACATTCGTTTTCTTGAAAAATCGATTCCCGAAAACGAAAACTCATATTCCGAGAAATCAACCTTCGAATCGAGGCAGCGAGAGTTGGACGGACGAATCTTAATATATTTTCTTTCATATCAAGTTTTCCGTCGTAAAATCGGAACTTTTATTCGCAAAAGTCCGAGCGAAATTTCCTTTCACGAATTTTCCGGCAATGGCCGCGTGATCGCTGTGAAAACGTTTAAACCGATTAACGCGATTCCGTAATAAAAGCTTCTTCCTTCAATTAAATTCTTCCTGTTCAAAATGCGGAAAACCTGAAAATCGATGTGGTTAAGAACCCTATAGAGAGACCTCAAGTCGCGGAACCGACCCGGCGGCCACGTCTCCAGTCAAAATGGCCGAGTTCTTATCCGATTTTTTTACGCTAAAGCCTGAATTTGCATTTTCCCGTCGTGGAAAATTCGGGAAATAAACAGTCGCCCACGGCTATCACCGTCCAAATTTTATTAAACCCCATTTACGATCGAATACTAACTTTATTATACATACTAAGCTTTCATATTTGTCCGCACCTGGAGCGTGAGCGCTGCCAGTTAAATATTTGAATTTTCAAATTTTGAAACTATAACATTTTTATAATTCCTTTTCTGCATTTCAATAACCACGATTTAATAATTAGATTATTTTACTAAATGTTATTATATTCAGAATAGTATATGCTACAGTGCGAGACAATAAAATTCGAGGAGAACGCCAAGTAAATTTAGTATTTTTATTTTTGATTTAACGGAAATAAGTCTTATATGTTAGTTTTGTATTATATTATTATTTGTAGAAAAGTAGTCAACACATTAATCTCTGCTTCCTGTATTACAATATTTATATATACCTAACATATATTAAATGCTTTGGCAAATATCACTCTCATTAAATTGGTAGTTTTCCTGAACCTTTTTCGGTTTCTCGCCATCACCCGTAGCAGACCGCAAATTAGCGGGACACTTTTATTTCACAAAAACCATGTTTATGTACAAAAACTATTCAACCTATTTCTTGAAACCTAAGGATGCTTTTAAAAATCGTATAAGCACAATTAATTAGATTCTTAAATATTATTATTTATATATAAAATTTAGTCACAATATAAGGGTTGTTTGTCAAATTTTTAAAGTTTTAATTCGCATTGCACCAGAGGGGTGGTTACAAGTAGTATTTCTCTACTTCTGTATTCTATTCTGTACTGTATTTTCCAGAAAATTAACTGTATTGATTTTTAAAAAGTTTCCAGTAAATTCATTTGTGCCATCGGAAATTAATTAAAGCTGCAAAGCGCGTTATAAATACCATAAAATGTATGCAAATTTCCTTGATGTTGATACGAGCATTTCAAATTCAACTAACACACCACGTTTGGCAATTCATTTTAGAATGTATACATGAAATCCTGGATGACTACAAGCAAAAAATATTTAAGGTTGTTTTTATACTTTGGCCATATCAGTCTTGGACTCAGGTGCATAAATAATTTTGGACTGAGTAATTCGTTTTCAATCAACAAATATCCGTGGCATTATTAGATATATTACTAGAAATAATGAGAATATCACGCACCTCATAAGTGATTTAATTTGAAGAATAAAAGTTTCCCATCCTTTTCATATATAGTTAAATATTTTATTTAATTCTAAATGATAATTCAATCTTATTATAAGTCAGTACTATATTACATTAAATGTTATACATTACATGTTCATTCCTTAATAAGAAAATTTGAAATTGAAATATATATTATTGTGACAAATGAATTACAAATAAATTTCAATATGTATCACATTTGAGTAATGGAAGGTTAGTACAGGAAATGAATTAAATAAATTAGCAGGTGTCAAAAATTATATCATCCATCAAAATCGGAAAATTGCAAAATAAATTGCATAATATTGTTTTCATTTTTAAACATTTCTAAACATTATCATTTAGAAAATAAGTAGTCTGATCATATTTATATATTATTCACATTTGTTTCATATATTTTTTTACACCAAATTAATATTGATTTATTGTCAGTTTTGATCAATACTTTTTTTTTTTTTTTTTTTTTTTTTTTTTTTTTTTTTTTTTTTTTTTTTTTTTCTTTCAAATTTATAATTGGATATCATATAACTATTGGCCACTGGCCAGAATTGCTTTCAGAATATTTTCTCAAAATTCTATGTGCGTTCATCAAAATTTGGTGCTTATAAAATAACTACTTTCTTGAATCGATCAAAAAATCATTTAGACTATAACCTAATCTTATATTATCTGCATTAAATATATATTGTTGGTGATTTAAATAAAAGTAAATATGTTAAACGAAATGAATAGGACAAGCATTAATATTATAGTATTTTAACATCGTGATAATATCTTCTAGTAAGTGACCGCCTTTTAATCTTTGATTTCAAATATCACACAATTCTTAATGTTATACTTAAGTTAGTACAGGAAATGAATTAAATAAATCAAGAGGTGTCAAAATTATATCATCCATCAAAATCGGAAAATTGCAAAATAAATTGCATAATATTGTTTTCATTTTAAACATTTCTAAACATCATCATTTAGAAAATAAGTAGTCTGATCATACTTATATATTATTCACATTTGTTTTATATATTTTTTACACCAAATTAACTGTATTGATTTTAAAAGTTTCCAGTAAATTCATTTGTGCCATTCGAAATTAAGTAAAGCTGCAAAGCGTTACAAATACCATAAAATGTATGCAAATTTCCTTACACCAGTTTTCATTTATAAACATTTCTAAACATTATCATTTAGAAAATAAATAGTCTGATCATATTTATATATTATTCACATTTGTTTCATATATTTTATTTAAATTAATATTGATTTATTGTCAGTTTTTGATCAATATTTCCTTTCAAATTTATAATTGGATATCATATAACTATTTGCCACTGGCCAGAATTGCTTTCCAGAATATTTTCTCAAAATTCTATGTGCGTTCATCAAAATTTGGTGCTTATAAAATAACTACTTTCTTGAATCGATCAAAAAATCATTTAGACTATAACCTAATCTTATATTATCTGCATTAAATATATATTGTTGGTGATTTAAATAAAAGTAAATATGTTAAACGAAATGAATAGGACAAGCATTAATATTATAGTATTTTAACATCGTGATAATATCTTCTAGTAAGTGACCGCCTTTTAATCTTTGATTTCAAATATCACACAATTCTTAATGTTATACTTAAGTTAGTACAGGAAATGAATTAAATAAATCAAGAGGTGTCAAAAATTATATCATCCATCAAAATCGGAAAATTGCAAAATAAATTGCATAATATTGTTTTCATTTTAAACATTTCTAAACATCATCATTTAGAAAATAAGTAGTCTGATCATACTTATATATTATTCACATTTGTTTTATATATTTTTTTACACCAAATTAACTGTATTGATTTTTAAAAAGTTTCCAGTAAATTCATTTGTGCCATTCGAAATTAAGTAAAGCTGCAAAGCGTTATAAATACCATAAAATGTATGCAAATTTCCTTACACCAGTTTTCATTTATAAACATTTCTAAACATTATCATTTAGAAAATAAATAGTCTGATCATATTTATATATTATTCACATTTGTTTCATATATTTTTATTTAAATTAATATTGATTTATTGTCAGTTTTTGATCAATATTTCCTTTCAAATTTATAATTGGATATCATATAACTATTTGCCACTGGCCAGAATTGCTTTCCAGAATATTTTCTCAAAATTCTATGTGCGTTCATCAAAATTTGGTGCTTATAAAATAACTACTTTCTTGAATCGATCAAAAAATCATTTAGACTATAACCTAATCTTATATTATCTGCATTAAATATATATTGTTGGTGATTTAAATAAAAGTAAATATGTTAAACGAAATGAATAGGACAAGCATTAATATTATAGTATTTTAACATCGTGATAATATCTTCTAGTAAGTGACCGCCTTTTAATCTTTGATTTCAAATATCACACAATTCTTAATGTTATACTTAAGTTAGTACAGGAAATGAATTAAATAAATCAAGAGGTGTCAAAATTATATCATCCATCAAAATCGGAAAATTGCAAAATAAATTGCATAATATTGTTTTCATTTTAAACATTTCTAAACATCATCATTTAGAAAATAAGTAGTCTGATCATACTTATATATTATTCACATTTGTTTTATATATTTTTTTACACCAAATTAACTGTATTGATTTTTAAAAAGTTTCCAGTAAATTCATTTGTGCCATTCGAAATTAAGTAAAGCTGCAAAGCGCGTTACAAATACCATAAAATGTATGCAAATTTCCTTACACCAGTTTTCATTTATAAACATTTCTAAACATTATCATTTAGAAAATAAATAGTCTGATCATATTTATATATTATTCACATTTGTTTCATATATTTTTATTTAAATTAATATTGATTTATTGTCAGTTTTGATCAATATTTCCTTTCAAATTTATAATTGGATATCATATAACTATTTGCCACTGGCCAGAATTGCTTTCAGAATATTTTCTCAAAATTCTATGTGCGTTCATCAAAATTTGGTGCTTATAAAATAACTACTTTCTTGAATCGATCAAAAATCATTTAGACTATAACCTAATCTTATATTATCTGCATTAAATATATATTGTTGGTGATTTAAATAAAAGTAAATATGTTAAACGAAATGAATAGGACAAGCATTAATATTATAGTATTTTAACATCGTGATAATATCTTCTAGTAAGTGACCGCTTTTAATCTTTGATTTCAAATATCACACAATTCTTAATGTTATACTTAAGTTAGTACAGGAAATGAATTAAATAAATCAAGAGGTGTCAAAATTATATCATCCATCAAAATCGGAAAATTGCAAAATAAATTGCATAATATTGTTTTCATTTTAAACATTTCTAAACATCATCATTTAGAAAATAAGTAGTCTGATCATACTTATATATTATTCACATTTGTTTCATATATTTTTTTACACCAAATTAACTGTATTGATTTTAAAAGTTTCCAGTAAATTCATTTGTGCCATTCGAAATTAAGTAAAGCTGCAAAGCGCGTTACAAATACCATAAAATGTATGCAAATTTCCTTACACCAGTTTTCATTTATAAACATTTCTAAACATTATCATTTAGAAAATAAATAGTCTGATCATATTTATATATTATTCACATTTGTTTCATATATTTTATTTAAATTAATATTGATTTATTGTCAGTTTTTGATCAATATTTCCTTTCAAATTTATAATTGGATATCATATAACTATTTGCCACTGGCCAGAATTGCTTTCCAGAATATTTTCTCAAAATTCTATGTGCGTTCATCAAAATTTGGTGCTTATAAAATAACTACTTTCTTGAATCGATCAAAAAAATCATTTAGACTATAACCTAATCTTATATTATCTGCATTAAATATATATTGTTGGTGATTTAAATAAAAGTAAATATGTTAAACGAAATGAATAGGACAAGCATTAATATTATAGTATTTTAACATCGTGATAATATCTTCTAGTAAGTGACCGCCTTTTAATCTTTGATTTCAAATATCACACAATTCTTAATGTTATACTTAAGTTAGTACAGGAAATGAATTAAATAAATCAAGAGGTGTCAAAAATTATATCATCCATCAAAATCGGAAAATTGCAAAATAAATTGCATAATATTGTTTTCATTTTTAAACATTTCTAAACATTATCATTTAGAAAATAAGTAGTCTGATCATACTTATATATTATTCACATTTGTTTTATATATTTTTTTACACCAAATTAACTGTATTGATTTTTAAAAAGTTTCCAGTAAATTCATTTGTGCCATTCGAAATTAAGTAAAGCTGCAAAGCGCGTTACAAATACCATAAAATGTATGCAAATTTCCTTACACCAGTTTTCATTTATAAACATTTCTAAACATTATCATTTAGAAAATAAATAGTCTGATCATATTTATATATTATTCACATTTGTTTCATATATTTTTATTTAAATTAATATTGATTTATTGTCAGTTTTTGATCAATATTTCCTTTCAAATTTATAATTGGATATCATATAACTATTTGCCACTGGCCAGAATTGCTTTCCAGAATATTTTCTCAAAATTCTATGTGCGTTCATCAAAATTTGGTGCTTATAAAATAACTACTTTCTTGAATCGATCAAAAAATCATTTAGACTATAACCTAATCTTATATTATCTGCATTAAATATATATTGTTGGTGATTTAAATAAAAGTAAATATGTTAAACGAAATGAATAGGACAAGCATTAATATTATAGTATTTTAACATCGTGATAATATCTTCTAGTAAGTGACCGCCTTTTAATCTTTGATTTCAAATATCACACAATTCTTAATGTTATACTTAAGTTAGTACAGGAAATGAATTAAATAAATCAAGAGGTGTCAAAAATTATATCATCCATCAAAATCGGAAAATTGCAAAATAAATTGCATAATATTGTTTTCATTTTTAAACATTTCTAAACATTATCATTTAGAAAATAAGTAGTCTGATCATACTTATATATTATTCACATTTGTTTTATATATTTTTTTACACCAAATTAACTGTATTGATTTTTAAAAAGTTTCCAGTAAATTCATTTGTGCCATTCGAAATTAAGTAAAGCTGCAAAGCGCGTTACAAATACCATAAAATGTATGCAAATTTCCTTACACCAGTTTTCATTTATAAACATTTCTAAACATTATCATTTAGAAAATAAATAGTCTGATCATATTTATATATTATTCACATTTGTTTCATATATTTTTATTTAAATTAATATTGATTTATTGTCAGTTTTTGATCAATATTTCCTTTCAAATTTATAATTGGATATCATATAACTATTTGCCACTGGCCAGAATTGCTTTCAGAATATTTTCTCAAAATTCTATGTGCGTTCATCAAAATTTGGTGCTTATAAAATAACTACTTTCTTGAATCGATCAAAAAATCATTTAGACTATAACCTAATCTTATATTATCTGCATTAAATATATATTGTTGGTGATTTAAATAAAAGTAAATATGTTAAACGAAATGAATAGGACAAGCATTAATATTATAGTATTTTAACATCGTGATAATATCTTCTAGTAAGTGACCGCCTTTTAATCTTTGATTTCAAATATCACACAATTCTTAATGTTATACTTAAGTTAGTACAGGAAATGAATTAAATAAATCAAGAGGTGTCAAAAATTATATCATCCATCAAAATCGGAAAATTGCAAAATAAATTGCATAATATTGTTTTCATTTTTAAACATTTCTAAACATCATCATTTAGAAAATAAGTAGTCTGATCATACTTATATATTATTCACATTTGTTTTATATATTTTTACACCAAATTAACTGTATTGATTTTTAAAAGTTTCCAGTAAATTCATTTGTGCCATTCGAAATTAAGTAAAGCTGCAAAGCGTTACAAATACCATAAAATGTATGCAAATTTCCTTACACCAGTTTTCATTTATAAACATTTCTAAACATTATCATTTAGAAAATAAATAGTCTGATCATATTTATATATTATTCACATTTGTTTCATATATTTTTATTTAAATTAATATTGATTTATTGTCAGTTTTTGATCAATATTTCCTTTCAAATTTATAATTGGATATCATATAACTATTTGCCACTGGCCAGAATTGCTTTCCAGAATATTTTCTCAAAATTCTATGTGCGTTCATCAAAATTTGGTGCTTATAAAATAACTACTTTCTTGAATCGATCAAAAAATCATTTAGACTATAACCTAATCTTATATTATCTGCATTAAATATATATTGTTGGTGATTTAAATAAAAGTAAATATGTTAAACGAAATGAATAGGACAAGCATTAATATTATAGTATTTTAACATCGTGATAATGTCTTCTAGTAAGTGACCGCTTTTAATCTTTGATTTCAAATATCACACAATTCTTAATGTTATACTTAAGTTAGTACAGGAAATGAATTAAATAAATCAAGAGGTGTCAAAAATTATATCATCCATCAAAATCGGAAAATTGCAAAATAAATTGCATAATATTGTTTTCATTTTTAAACATTTCTAAACATCATCATTTAGAAAATAAGTAGTCTGATCATACTTATATATTATTCACATTTGTTTCATATATTTTTTTACACCAAATTAACTGTATTGATTTTTAAAAAGTTTCCAGTAAATTCATTTGTGCCATTCGAAATTAAGTAAAGCTGCAAAGCGCGTTATAAATACCATAAAATGTATGCAAATTTCCTTACACCAGTTTTCATTTATAAACATTTCTAAACATTATCATTTAGAAAATAAATAGTCTGATCAATTTATATATTATTCACATTTGTTTCATATATTTTTATTTTAAATTAATATTGATTTATTGTCAGTTTTTGATCAATATTTCCTTTCAAATTTATAATTGGATATCATATAACTATTGGCCACTGGCCAGAATTGCTTTCAAGAATATTTCCTCAAAATTCCATGTCCAATCGTCAATATTTGGTGCTTATAAAATAACTACTTTAATATTATAGTATTTTAACATCGTGATAATATCTTCTAGTAAGTGACCGCCTTTTAATCTTTGATTTCAAATATCACCCAATTCTTAATGTTATACTTTGATTATCATAATGCCATTTCCATAATAATTACTCAAAAAGTTCGAGATTCTTAGTTCTCAGCTTTCTCAGAGCGAAATTGATGGACAATAAGTTAGAAAATGTTAGTTTTTCTTCAGAAATATTCAATGATTTACAATTTGCAGTGTTCAACAAAGATTATATTGTCTCAATAAAACTTGACTTAGAATATTCAGCTGTTTGCTGAAATAATAAAATAAAAAACAGCTCTCCTGGAAGCGTTCAATACATTCAAGCATCTCTGATTGGTAGTTTTAGCACAAACTCGCAGTCCATTATTACAGAGTATGTAATGAATATTCTTAGTTAGAATTAAATATAATTGTAACAGTCAATAGATAATACTTCTTGCAAAGTACAAAACTCTCATATTATTCATTTTCTTAGACCAACAAGCTCTTTCAAGAGGCCCAAAAAAAACTATCGCAATGAGAAAATTCATGGGGCATATGACTTAAGCAATCTCCCACTGTTTTTGAAATCTTTTAATATCGTCAGCAGGGCTTTCGAAGTTTAAAAGAAATTTTACAAAACCGCTTCATTCTCTTTCTCCTGTGTTATATACATCGAAAATCCGATTTTTCTAATTCAGTAAAACCAAAAATTGTATTGCCCAAACCAGGTTAGATTCGAAGCAAATCTTCAAGTTGCTTTATATCTTTAGGCATTCGTACTTCGTTTAAATATATTGTTCGGAGCTTTCAATCGGCCAAAAAATGATAAGCGTCGTTCAGAATTTACCGAGTGAAATAAATAGGCATTTCAAAATCGAGAACAAAATTTCATAACCTCTCCCTTGGAGGGTTATAATTTTTAACGCCCAATTTCCTCGTATTGGAAATTAATTAATTGTTTCGTCTCATTTTTAACTCTCATACTTTCGCAGCGAAAATCGAATTTACAAGAAAGAAACGCGAGTTTTCGAAATTAAAATATCGATTGAATCCTCTGTCGGAGGACTTGCAGCAGTAGGCAAAATATGCTTTAGATTGAAACAGGGAATATTCGTTTTGCATTTTGAATCAGACTTCGACATTCGTTTTTCTTGATCAAAATCGATTCCCGATCGTTTTCCTGAAACGAAAACTCGCGATATTCCGATTTTCTTTTCAAGTTTTTCTTTCACGTCCAATCAATGCCTTCGAATTCGAGGCAGCGAGAGTCCAAGATGGACGGACGAATCTTTGCGCCGTGCAATATGCGGATTTTCCGAAACGCGTTTCATATCAAGTTTTCCGTCGTAAAATCGGAACTTTTATTCGCAAAAGTCCGAGCGAAATTTCCTTTCACGAATTTTCCCGGCAATGGCCGCGTGCCCGTATCGCTGTGAAAAACGTTTAAACCGATTAACGCGATTCCGTAATAAAAGCTTCTTCCTTCAATTAAATTCTTCCTGTTCAAAATGCGGAAAACCCGAAAAATCGATGTGGTTAAGAACCCCCCTATAGAGAGACCTCGGGAATCGCGGAGCCGACGTCCGACCCGGCCCACGTCTCCAGTCAAAATGGCCGAGTTCTTACTCCGATTTTTTTTACGCTAAAGCCTGAATCGGAAAATTCTTTCCCTGCATTTTCCCCGTCGTGGAAAATTCGGGAAATAAACAGTCGCCCACGGCTATCACCGTCCAAATTTTATTAAACCCCATTTACGATCGAATACTAACTTTATTATACATACTAAGCTTTCATATTTGTCCGCACCTGGAGCGTGAGCGCTGCCGGTTAAATATTTGAATTTTTCAAATTTTTGAAACTATAACATTTTTATAATTCCTTTTTCTGCATTTCAATAACCACGATTTAATAATTAGATTATTTTACTAAATGTTATTATATTCCAGAATAGTATATGCTACAGTGCGAGACAATAAAATTCGAGGAGAACGCCAAGTAAATTTAGTATTTTTATTTTTGATTTAACGGAAATAAGTCTTATATGTTAGTTTTGTATTATATTATTATTTGTAGAAAAGTAGTCAACACATTAATCTCTGCTTCCTGTATTACAATATTTATATATACCTAACATATATTAAATGCTATGGCAAATTGGTGTGAGATACATTTTTGATCATATTGAAATAATTTTGTCTCAAATTTTAAGCTAAATTTGGGCTCTTTTGGGCTGATAAATACTGAATGTAATATAGTTTATTTATGTTTTTTGTGCTTATGTATATACTCGTAATAAATCACAGATTGAATGTATTGTGCAAGGGCGCCATTATAGACCATTTTATTAATTAATTTATGTCGTTTACATTTTTTAATACACATTTAAGCTTCCATATCTAAGATTTATATTTATAATATTGGAAATTGTGGCTTGAAATGATCGTAAAGATTTTTTTTAAACATATATTTCTTTTCTATTTCAGAAACTGAAGACATACTCCTTGGAAACTTCGAGCCTGCCAAAATACAGTAAATTATTACCATGGAAACGACTCAAAATGTTTGAAATAAGATACCGATCCAACGCCCGTGCGATTCGGACCCATGAAACAAAGCGACCATTTATATTAACACCTGACGTTTGCTCACCGTCTTAAATGTAGTAATTTTGTTTTTTCTTCCTTTCCTTCCTTCTAATGATTAAATAATGTTTTACTTAAGTTACCAGAAGTCGACTTCAATCCTATAGCCAGAAAATCGGGAGTGCCCGAAGCACCAATGCGCACATTTTGCACGATTGGTCATGAAATTCTCAGTTCCCTGGTACGGAATATATTTGTTTTCTCGCCGCGTTAAAACTTTATAATAGAGGTTGTTTTAAATAAGGCTGTTTAAAAAGAAATACTTCGGCAAGCCATTTTTTCCATTCGCACTTTGGTCACGTTTTGAAGTGCCTATGGAAATTCTGACTTGAAAATCGTTGATATTTATAATCTTAAATTAGTCTTGATAAATAATTGATTAGTTAATTATTTGTTTATACATGTTTGTATATTATTATTTTTTTCATTTTTTTAAACTATGCTTTCTGTTAGTTGATAATTGGAGTACACTATGATGGCCATATGTGAAAATATAGAATAACGAATTCAAGAATTATAAATACACTCATTGTATTATATTAATGAAATATTATAAATATATGCAGGTATTGTTACATTTTTCGCTCTTTTATTGTTTCCCTTATTTTCCCAAATTACTGAAGTAATATGTATGTAATTTTATAAGTAAAAGTACACGGTAAACATTAAATAAATAACAAGAATAATTTTTTTCCCATCCCTTGTACATGCAGTAAAGTATGTAGACAGTCGTCAGGGTGAAGCATCCTATAAGCACAATCATTGTCGGACCTAGAGCCGGTGGACCGAAACCAACTGAAGATTTATTAAATTCCAATTTAAATATTAATTCTTTTGTATTACTATGTTTACCAGCATTTCTGATATAGATTGTTTCAATGCAAACATAATAATATTTATACCAAATATATCTTACAAATTTTTAAACCAAAAAAGAGTTCATAAACGATCATAAATATGGTTATGTTGAAAGAAGCTCAATTTAGCGAGTTCTCAAAATCCCCGCCAGATGGCAGCACAAAACGGTCAGAAGCTCCATCGAGTTCTTGAAATTACCGCTAGAGGGCGATACAATACAGGCGTCTTCGCTTGATCTTAGTTCGCGAAATCCCCGCCAGATGCCAGCACAAAACGGTCAGACTAACGAAGCTTCATCGAGTTCTTGAAACGGCTGGTAGAGAGCGGCACAATACAGGCAGCGTCCCTTGATCTTAGTTCGCGAAATCCCCACCGGATGGCAGAACAAGAAGCTCCATCGGGTTCCTTAAACGGACATCAGAGGGCAGTACCTCTCGTACAGCGATATCTGTGTGTATAAGTTGAATACCTTCTGTCGTCTCCTGATGTCCTAATACCATTCCTGATACTTAGTCTCAAATTCAAATCTTTTCGTTCGACTTAATTTTCATGATTGAATCTCAATGCCGTATTTATAAAAGATTATAATTCAAAATTATACTGACTGAATTAAATGGATACAATGCTGCGGTTTTTTCTTTAAATAGACGCACGGGATCAGAAAATGCAAAATAAGAAGCATTCCATGTCATTGATAATTAATATTTCGAGGTTTCTTTCATTTATAACTTTTATATATGTTCATGTTTTATTGTCAGTTCTTTGTTACATCTTCATTGCAGGTGCTGTACGTAATTAATTAGTCAGTTGTTTTTCTTCTAGTAGTAAAAGATTCTGTTGTCATTTGTTCAGTTTTAGGATATATTTTGTATTAGTATTTTGTTTAAATATTTCCATGAAAATTCCAAATTAGAGTTTTGTTTATTATAATTGTAGTTGGATGTTTGGAGTTCAGGATATATGGAAATTGGCCAGAAGAAGTAACGGGATTATAAGTAATTTTTTATCTGGATCGGAAAAAAATTAGACATAATTATAATTTAAAATTAATAAGATTCTTTATTCACAATTTGATCATTTGAAAAATTCTATTTAATTACAGTCGTTTTAAATTTTAATAATATAAAATTTAGTATTATAACCACAAATATAATAGGTTGTCATATTCGACATTATTTTGCGTAGAACAAATAAAAATGTCCTACAATATGAAATGCGACGGAAATGTTAAGTACTTGTCAATTCTGCTGAGAAACATGGTAAAAATGTTATTATTTCACCAAGTGAGTGTTGTAATTTAGTTGTAAAAAATTGATCAGGAGTTTGAAAAAACTAAGAATATAATTGTATCCATTGTAATTTTTTTTTCTTTTGGCTTACACAGCACAATTGGCAACTTCGGCTATTATGCATTTAAAAGATGAAATAAAAATAAATTAAGATATTATTGATTAATTATAAAAAAAAGAAGAAAGCAGTAAAGGAATGTATTGGTGTGTATAAATATTGTTTCCGTACTCTCGGCAAGAGTTTTGGTTGAAAAATATAACAGTCGCTATGGAACTCCAGTTGGCAAAACAAACGAAAGCATGTCTCCTGTAGCTCCCCATTCAACTCTCCTTGTCTGGAAAATGTAGACCCAAACTCCAATGGCGACTGCCCAAAAGAGGACACCTATCGTTGAAAGTAAGACGTCTGAAAATAAGAAAACAAGGACGTAGTTACTAATTTTTTTTTATTAAAAGTTAACTATAGCAAACGGGTTACTATTTATAATATTTTTG
This sequence comes from Lethocerus indicus, assembly GCA_019843655.1. Taxonomy (NCBI): domain Eukaryota; kingdom Metazoa; phylum Arthropoda; class Insecta; order Hemiptera; family Belostomatidae; genus Lethocerus; species Lethocerus indicus. The sequence goes on from JACDQD010000001.1 coordinate 3,411,510, forward strand.
CTTTTTATTTACTGTACAATCAACCTTCATGGTTGTAGGTACAACTGAGGAAGGTTTTACATGTTGGTTTCACTTCTTGAGGTTGTGGTGAATGCTGTGATTTGATTTAAATCCAAGGAGCATTAAGATTCAAATTAAATGCTGATATTTTTCAACAAGGAAAAAACTGGGTTCGTTTTCTTTATTAAGTGTTTATATTAAAGGGATTATTATTTATAATTAAAGGTCGATCCATACTTGACTTCTAGTTTAAGATCACCAAGCTGAGGTTAAAATTGAAATTGAGTCCCTTATTATGAAATTAATTTATTATATTTTCATAATTTGTAAATTCTGGTACCTGAAGAATCGATGATGTGCCAAATTATCACCCTCTTACCCTGAGCATCTTAAACTGGAACTGTTCATAAATATGGTGAGATTTTCTGCACTTGGACACTTCAGCCCATTAACTCTCCCCGCTATAACCCCATGGTTATGCCGAAAATCAACCTTTTTCCACTTTACCTATTTTAAACTGTTCTGGAACTGCAGGATGTAAAAACTTTAATTGTCACTTACATTTTTTCATGGATTTTTGCTCTTCAAAATATGGCCTTCTAAAGGCCTCGTTGAAAAACCAAGTGGCATTCACCAGCCAGACGAATGGGAGGCACAGGAACCCAGCTGCAAAGAGGAAACAAATTTTTTTTTTTACTTGATTTATAAAGTGCAATTGTGCACAGCCAGTATGCACTCGGGATATGGAAATCCTATAGAGTTACTCAAGTAATTGTGTTCTTTTAGAACTCGTATAGTGTTTTGTACTGTTTCATAGTCATTTCCTACTACGTCTTCTAGTGTTTTTTCCTCAAGTGTTTGCCTTCGTTCATCGTATTTTTATTGCAGGTCGTCATTATACGATGGGCTGTTATTGGGATATTACACTGGTTGTATATTGATCTAGGTTGGTTGAGATTTCAAAATATTTAAAACTCGAAGACATATTGATCTTTAAAATTTCGTTAAAACAGTTCGTCGCACTCACCTCTGAAATACCAACGGCACAGATACAGTTTTTCTTCGTCTTTCATTTTGCCCAAATCCATGATTTGTTGGTGTACGAACAGATCGACGGCCCAAACTAACCTAGTGTTCTAATACAATGGGAAGGTAATAAATTGGTTATTTCAATATATAAAGAATAGAAAAATAAATAGTGTATTTAAAATAGTGCTATTGTACAGAACTGAAACGAATTCGGAAAATACCTTTGGGTATAAAATATAATTATCGATACTTCTATAACAATTCTTTCATATATTCTACTAGAGTAACTGTTATATAGAAAAGTGGCGGTTGTATTAAACTAAAATTTGAATATCAATTGCAAATTATGAACTCTTCTAATCTCATTAAATCCAGTTCTGTAGTAACTGGTTCCCTAATTAAATTAATAGACGGGTACTATGCCCAATAAAGTTGGTAAGATGACATTTCATGCAAAAAAGATGTATAAATGAAATTTAACTTCATGGTTAAATTTGGACAATCTTTTTAGTGCATTCTGTTTATTATGTCATACATTAATACATTTATTTTACCCTAATAAAGTAGCCATCAAAGCAAACAGGCATAAAATTCTTACTTTCTTTCATTATTCATCATTAGAAGATAATATTAGAACTCAAACATTCTTACTTATAATTTCTCCAATAACATAAATGTTTCCAGAAATTATGTAAAACACAATTTTGAATGCATTTAAGATATTAAATGATCCTGGTCTGAATAAAAAACATAGAGACAAAAAACTCTGAACAACTAACAATATGTCTAAGTAAATAGAAAAATGGCCTATAAATTAGAACTGTTGACGTCTAGCTTTACAGGCACATGCTCAACACCCAAGCCACCAAGGTCCCAGGCAAAGGATTCAGGTGAGACAAAATAAAGACTTGATGCACCCTTTATTTATTATAAATTTTGGAATTATAACAATAATTCAACATGTATTAATTACAAATATAGGCCGGAGGACATGGTCTGCCATCCATTCTTTAAAATTTATTCCCAATTCCCCTCTTGCTTGATCTTTTTAATTGTATGCAGAGGGAATTCGCTATGTCCACTGGTTTCATCTCCTGAAACTGAAATTCAAACATTGATGAAAAAATAGCAGACATTAAAATTTGAATAAATACGAGGATTATTTTAAGGAATATATGAATGAAAAGTAAGTAATACCGCTTTCTCTTTTCCGTTTTTTCTTCTTTTTCTTTGATTCGGAAATAGTTTGATTCTCGCAGGGCATTCCTACTGTGGTCATCACTGACTTCATTAATTCTAAAACAACCCAATTAAATATTCATTCAAAAAATCAAATCGAACTACTTTTGTAGTTTACACTGACTGAGCAAAGTTATCAAAAGTGAATTAGAATCATCTTCATTGAGGATCTCGAATTGAAAAAATTCCTGTCTTCCTCTCTATATTCAATTATAAATTTTCAGTCAAATAAGTTATTTTAAAGTAAAGACTAAAGCCATCAACAGTGACCTTCTATCAGGTTTTCCTTTGTCTCTTTCTCATCTGTAGGCAACTTTTCTTCTTCCTCGGTTCGACTATAATCATTTATCATATTATGGCTTAGTGAAACATCTGGAAAACAAGGCTCAGTATTGAATTTGCTTTCAACCTTATGTTGTGATTTCAAAATTATAAAAAAAAAAATCAAAGCTCAAATTGCAAATAATAATACAAAAGGAAGGTACAAAACCTACCACTATCTTCATTATCATCACTAGAATCGTTTTTCTTCTTCTTCTTCTTTTTCTTCTTTACAGAACTCTCTTGAATACCACTTATGTCTGCAGAAAATTAATGATTATATATACATATAAAGTGTACTAAAAAAATTATTTTAAATACTGCTATAGTTTATGAATACCCTGACTTGTATTATTATTCTCTTTAATAATGCTGGTTTCTTGAATATCTGAAACACCTGCCACATGAATAATATTGATGATATATACATACCAAGCGTACTAAAAAAATTATTTTAAATAATACTATAGTTTATGAATACCTTGACTTTTATTATTCTTCTCTTTAATAATGCTGGTTTCTTGAATATCTGAAACATCTGCAACATGAATAATATTGATGATATATACATACACACACAATACAAAAATTAATTTTACATGTTAATATAGTTTATGAATACCTTGATGTTTCTTCTTCTTCTTTTTCACAATGCCAGTTTCTAGAATATCTGAAATATCTGTAACATGAATAATATTGATTATATGTGCATGCAAAAATTATAAAACAATTTTTTAAATATTACTATAGTATATTAATACCTTGACTTTCATTCTTCTCCTCTTTAATAATGCTGGTTTCTTGAATATCTGAAACATCTGCAACATGAATAATATTGATGATACATACCTATAAAGTGTAATAAAAAAATTAATTTTAAATATTAATAAAGTTTATTAATACCTTGATGTTTCTTCTTCTTCTTTTTAACAATGCCGGTTTCTGGAATATCTGAAACACCTGCAACATGAATAATATTGATATGTACATGCAAAACATAATAAAAAAAAATTTTTAAATATTACTATAGTATATTAATACCTTGACTTGCATTCTTCTCCTCTTTAATAATGCTGGTTTCTTGAATATCTGAAACATCTGCAGCATGAATAATATTGATGCTACATACATATAAAGTGCAATAAAAAAATTAATTTTAATTAATAATATAATAATTAATTTATAATTGTAATTAATATTAATATAGCTTATTAATACCTTGATTTTTCTTCTTTTTAACAATGCTGGTTTCAGGAATATCTGAAACATCTGCAACATTAATAATATGGATATGTACATGCAAAACGTAATAACAAAAATAATTTTAAATATTACTATAGTATATTAACCGTTTGAGTGCAGCGAAGCGCTATCACGCTTCGCTTATTTTATACCGAGAATGCGGAGACGCTGCTGTTGCGTAGTATAATTTTCGCATCTATTGAGAGAAGTTGAATTCCTATCAATCGCAGTTTCTTTGTTTTATAGGAATTAGAAACTGTTTTCACTTTCTCAACAAGTGTTATACTGATCATTACAAAATACACCATGTCAAGTTTTCATTAATCTGAAAGTGACTGTGATATGAGAAGTGATAATGAAGAGTATAGTAATGGCTTTCAAAGTGATAGTGGAAGTGATATCATCATCCCTCGTAAGAGATTGCGAATTATTAGTGACGGCAGTGATGATGATGAAGTTACTACAAGTACCCCCGATGACAATGTTATTCATGGTTTTTTACCGGTGGACACAATATTTTCGAACGCATCGAATACTTTTTCTGAAGTACCTGGTCCAAAGCGTGCCCCTCCTCCTGATGCGAAACCCATCGAATATTTCAATAAATTTTTTTCAACTTCGCTCTTCACTACAATGGCGATAGAAACGAATTGCTATGCCGAGCAGTTTTTCAATTCCGGAAGAACATTGAAACGACATTCATGCGTGAAATCTCGGGTACCAGTAACCACTGTAGAAATGAAAGCATTTGTTGCGGTTCTGTTAAAAATAACCATAAAAATGGTAATGAAATTAAACGATCCAACTTAATTTGCGCTATATGTAAAAAAGGAATTCATGGAATTTGTGCACCAAAACATTCTGGTAATAAGTGAGAATAAAAAATATTTTTGTTGGTAAAAATTACTTGTTACATAATAATTAGTGTTAATTATAACCATTTCTATTGTTCTCCAAAAAAAATTACTACGTATTTCATTCCGCACTTTTAGCATATATATAAGAAAACTCTTCAGCACTCAAACGGTTAATACCTTGACTTTCATTCTTCTCCTCTTTAATAATGATGGTTTCTTGAATATCTGAAACATCTGCAACATGAATAATATTGATGATACATACATACAAAGTGCAATAAAAAAATTAATTTTAATTAATAATATAATAATTATAAAAATAATATAATTATAAATAATAATATAATAATTAATTTATAATTTTAATTAATATTAATATAGCTTATTAATACCTTGATTTTTCTTCTTCTTCTTTTTAACAATGCTGGTTTCAGGAATATCTGAAACATCTGCAACATTAATAATATTAATGATATGTACATACAAAATGTAATAAAAAATAATTTTAAATATTACTATAGTTTATTAATACCTTGATGTTTTTTCTTCTTTTCTTTAACAATGCTGGTATCTTGAATCGCTGAAATGTCTGTAATAAACAGTTGTTCTGAAAAAACAAAACAACAAAAGGCCACGTTATTCTAGATGTTTATAAACATTTTCATTAATAAACACCAACAGCAGTTTGAGGTTATAACTGACCGCTGGTTTCAGTTTCTTTATGTTTATCCTTCTTTTTCTTTTTCTTCTTTCCGCTCAAAGTGCAGTCTTGGATTGAGAAAATGTCCGAACTGCACGACTGTTGCTGTACGGCAATTTCTGAAAACACAACATTCAATTTTACTTTTAAAACTATTTTATTATTCCTCTCGGTATAATTGTCGACGAAAATTTCCTATCTTTAGACCTGTTTCCTGTTCAACGTCTTCGCTGTGCTTCTTCTTTTTCTTCTTTTTACCGCCTGTTGCTCCCTCATCGGGGCAGATGGCACCGGCTTCCACTGAGTCAAAGGATACTGAAAATAAAAAAGAAATTAAATAAACGTTCAAACAAACTGGTACTCCTTAGAAGAGCAAATAAATCAATTATGAACATTAAACATGAGATATATGAAATATGAGTGCTTAATTTGTGAGGTTATTGTTTTAGTGTTAATATTGAAAAGATTAGCAGGGCAATGTACAACTCATATGATTCAATACTTACCTTACAAATTTTGATATAAAATTAGAAATTATAATTATCTACAATTTTGCAATTCAAATAAATAAGCAGATTTAAACACATACTGAAATAAAAATTAAGCATTTCTTAGTTTGTTTTATAATTTGTTCTTTTGTGGGTAGGTGTATTTGTGAATGTCTTCTAAAGTTTCTTGAGTAAATAATTCTGAAACATATTTTAAGCATTTTTAAGTTTATAATTGGTTCTTTTATATGCTCTGCTTTGAATTTCTGATAGTTTAAAGACCTTAGTGGATTCATTATCTTTTCGAAATTGTCCTGATATAAATATATACTAAAAAAATTAAAAATACAAAGTAAACTACTTACTACTCTACTTACTACTCTACTTACTACACCAAGCTAAACTTATAAATACAAGAAATGTAATGTACAAATAATCCTTTAACCTAGGAAAAAACCCATCACTCAAAAGTGGAGTTCCTCGTTAAATTTCATAAGATAAAATGCTGAAAAAAAAAAATATAAATTCATACCACGTTCTTTTTTTGGTTCCTTATACTCAAAACTCCAATCAACTTCATTTTTCACCGTTACAACGGAATCCACATTGTTCTCATCTGAAAGTCAAGAAGAAGTGGGTACACGTCGGAATTAATCACAGTGCCACTGGCGATTGTGCAGTGTCCAAAATGGTCAATGTGGGTGCCAAATAAGCAAGAACAGAAAGCAACGACAGAGACAGACAGAGAAAGAGAGAGAGAGAGAGGGGGGAGGGACTATACTACTTATAGCAGTTCTTTAGAAAAAATTACTTCGCAGGTGTTTGTTTCATATTTTAGCTACCACAGACTGCTAGTGCCAATTATCAAATCATAAGATAATATACTGATATTTGAATTCTTAAAAAACAGTTTAAATTAGAAGGTATTTTATTGGATAATTTAAAAATGTTTTCCAAAGACTTTAATTCGGATTTGGCATTTCTTCATTCAATACTACCTTTGTAACCTTCAATGTTTCCTTTCATGCCTCATATTAATCATTATTAATGTAATTATTTAATAAAATCGCCTATATAAAAACTTAAGAAGTTTCAGTATGGTCACGTACGGGTTTCAGGCATTAATTGTTTTTCTTTCCATTTTTATAGTGCAATTTTTCCGAGCCAATATTCACTTTTTTTCACAATTGTTTATTTCTCTGATCAATTATCACTACTCATGAGTAACTTATGAACTAACATCCAAGGCATTTAAGGCAGATACAAAACCTCCAGGTCTACAGGTGCACAGGGGTACAATGTTTATTTGTTCATCCACGTATTTTCATTCACCTTGTTGTACCAATATCAACAATAGCAATATGAGGCCATAATAGTAGAAGATTCAGAGCAGCGGTTTCCTGTATATTTTTTTATTTTTGTCTCTCTTTTGTACAATTTTTTTAAATGTAGCTTGAAACCGAGTTTCTGGAATTGTGCTAGCAGGGAGTTTTGGAATTGAATGTACACTATCATTATTGAAACTAAAAACATGATCATTCCCTGTATACAGTCTGTAGCTGTGGACCAAAAAGAGATAATAATGTAAAATATATTTTATATATATATATATATATATATATATATATATATATATATATATATGCCAACAACATATCCAGCTAATTTCAACATAATCCAACCAGAGTGGATAAGAACAAATGCATCTTGAATTTCAGACAGAGCCCTGATAATGTTAATATAACTTTGAGACAACTCTTCAGGTGGTTTGGCCATCTCTCCAACAGTTCGTAATATCAGCATTCTTGTAATGTCACGCATATCACTGATTATGGTAATGTTAACATTATCATGTTTTACACTGTGTATCTTCCGTATGTTTTACAATTAAACTAGGACCACAGAAAAACTCGAGCGCAAAGCAATCTGGGCAAAATTCAGCAGGCATATCTTTATTTGGATCATGGTTTTAGCAATAATGCAATAGTAAAGTTTCCACTTTTATTAAAAGTATAATTCTGATAAATACCTTGCGAATTGTTACACCTTTCATGATTCTGGATGTCCTTAGTGATTTCTGCTGTTGACGAATCCATGAATGAGCTTCCTGAAACTATCGCCGTTCATTTAAATAAATACTGCGAACGATTATACCGTAAACTTTGAACACGGAGGGAACAGAATAAAAAATGCTTACAGCTCTTCCTCAGTCTTTCGATGACCACTTCAGGCAGAGGGATATTTTCAGCTTGGGGCACACACTCGTGTTCAATTTTTGGAATGCCCAAACCCTCTATCATCACAATACTTCCGGCCAGCGGCCTTGAAACTGAAAATTATAAAATAAAGTTATATTATTGCTAAATTCCAGTAGGATCGTGTAATACTGTGAGAAGAACCTCGGTTGCCAGGGGTCGACCCCTGCTATTCCAAGATTTTTTTCCTGTGTTTGGAAACAACCTGAATGGACTCCATAGTAAGGGGTTTTGCCCTTTCCTTCTGGGTCCCTCTTTATAACTAATTGGGCCCAGTGTGGCGGTTTTCAGACCATCATACCAACATGCCTGTAGTATATAGCCAACATAGCCCAGCTAACCAAGGTTCTTCCCGCAGTACTGCGCAATCCCACTTCAAGTTAGATAACAATATTCTGAAACATAAATACCCAATTTAAATTTTCTGTTTTCCCGACTTGGCAAGATGATATTTATACACGTGTTGCCCGATTCTGTGTCGCAATGAGACTGGTAACATTCGACGCCTTTCTCGGAGTGAGTAGATATTTGATCTTCCCCTCGCAGATTCAACTTCTTACCCATCAACAATTTTGGATCCATCTGCAATTTAATCACAAAACATCGAATACTGAAATGTCATTGACCAGTCGATCATTTATTTTGTCTAAAATGTTTTTTTTTCCAATTTCTTTCGAATTGCACTAACCTCCTTCGGGCACTGAAGAACATACATCTCGTCTTCCTCGCTTAAATCTTCAGCGAAAAGGATCTCTTCAGGGCCCTCTTGATCAAATTGTATATTGTCCAAACAATCACGTTTCTAGAAATGCAAATAACGTTTTAACATTTCTTTTACATGGATGAAATAACAATAAATACCGGTTAGGTCAAATAAAATATAACTAATTTTACAGTTATTTTTTATTTATAGTTAAATTCCCGTTCTTCAACTATTTTCATGTTTCCCTCATGAAATATTATTATTGTAAAATATTTAAACTCACGAATGTGGCCTTCAATTTCTGGTACCATTCTTGGACCATCCATGGGTAGTTGGCTTCGTCATTGGTCGACACTTGCATTGAGCTTGTGTTTGACTGTGAGTTATTGGCTGCGCTAACTTCGTTGGGGTCATCAACATCGCTGTCCTCTGAAATGACGTGACCCGCTCTGAAACTGTTGTTTCGTGAAGACCCTTCCCCCTCAATCTTGATCTTGCTTCTCATCACGTATTTGTCAAGAGTCGAACTCTGCACCTGTGTTGAACGAGTGAAAGTCTAGGATTCTCACAGGAGTCAATTGTATTTGATTAATTAGTGATGTACTCGGTGCTGTTACTCTAAAAGCTCTGCTAACTGCTGAAGGGACACTACTAAGATATATTTTGGTTCTTTTCAGTTATTAAATTCTATCCAAAATTTCTATCCAAAGGCAATTGATATTGATAGGTAGGATAATTGAGTAAAATACATTTAGAAACACCTTGTTTGTATAAACAATCTAAACATAAATATTGCACAATTGCCAGTTATGTATTTATGATCAAAATTGAACAGCTTATTGAGTCACTTCAGTTCAAAACGGCGATTAATCCCTGCCATGTGGTAAATACAAAAGTACCATTTAAACTAAAAAATATTTTGTTCCAGTTATTGTACTTTTATCCGACAGCAGTAAACCATTAGTTCTATTTGGAGAAAGTTAACCAAGTATCAAAATGGGATAATTGAATAACAAAATTTTGGAAACACAAAGATGACAGGATTGGGAGGTTCTTGCAGTGAATGGAGTATTTGTTTTCTATGTAGCTTATATAGCACAATTGGCAGGTAATGGCCACTCATGCCCTTTGTGATATGGAGTGAGCATGTCTCCGATCATTGTCCCTATTTATAACTAACTTAAAAACTAACATCCATGGGTGTATTCAAACTGCTGTCCCAAACCCCAAGCGTAGGCTCAACACTATGAGCCTAACCCAATATTCGGTAGGAATAGAAAAATGCACAAGAACTACATGTACAAAAACATGAAATATAAGTCCTCCAGTTGTATACCTTCGTTGCACTTTTTGCCATAGTAGGTTTCCTCTCGTCGGCTCCCACCGGCTTCCATATACCGTGCTCCCCGTCGTCGCTCGACAAGTCCGCGTCGTTCAGGAATCTGTCGACAATTATCTCATCCCCGAATATAGGACACAGTTCGTCCACTATTTCGTTTGGCACCGGAAAATCACCGAACGCATATTCTTCAGTAGGCATAACAAGTAATACTAGGCTTAAGAAGAAATCCGAAACCCAGCATGACAATTAGCATTTCATGTGGAAGGTTATACCTAACGGCGCACACTGCACCAACAGTTGACTGTAACCTTCCCATGCACATTAACAATTCTGCATTTTATTTATCGGCTGAATTAATTATTGCTAACAATGAAATCGCTTTGAGTACATCAAGTGTTTTTCATAAACTATGTTGCTATAATTAGTACACTTACTGAAAATATGAATAAAGTTCATGTACTTTAATTTTACTGTAAAAATAGAATGGTCAAATAATGATTTATTAATTATTGCGTAAAATTTAAATTTTAAGTTGAATAGCCAGTCAATTATATTTTTAAATTAATATAAATATTGTATAAATTTCAGCTGTAATTTTCCTACCTAAGTTTATTTGTGGTTACAATGGATATAATATTATTTTAATAACTTCGTACACTAATTAAAATAATGGTTTATCTTCTTTACATTTGTCATATAATAATTATAATACCTTTTTAAAACGAGTTTTTGGTTTGGTTTGAATTTTTGACGAATCCACGAGGCTTAGACAGTGGAAGGCCTTACGAAAACAGGTTACCGTAGTTTCGCATTTAGAATTTGATTTACCGAATTTGAAGTCCGCTTAGTTGTCGACTGATTTAAATTTCTTAGCCTCTGTAGTTTTTTTTATTAATTAAACAAACGTAGCCGACATGAGTCAGTATTTTGGTATTTACGTTGGTAATTCATCCGCCAGTATAGCTCTCTACAAGGTAAGTTTGACAAAATTCCTCTATGAATTGTATTCATGCAAATATAAATCAGGTTATTGTTAATTTAAAAGATAATTATCTGGAATCTGATTGTTATTTCCTATACTAACTTATAATAAATACATTTCTGCTATGTTTACCATTTTATCTTTACTATTATTATTACTATTTTTATGTTTTTGTTTAAGGATGATGGCAAAGTGGAAATTTTGGCTAATGATGCCGGAGACAGAGTCACTCCCACAGTTGTTCAGATATCAAGTAAAGAGCAGGTTACTTTTTTTCTTTTAGTTCTAACTTCATAAATAAATGGTGAAAAAATGGAGGATTGAATTGTGGCAATCAAGTGTAGCACTCCTAACTACACTTGACGAGAAGACTTACTTAGGACCCAACACAAACAGAAATTAAATTAAGTTACAAGCTACATAGGCTCTTTAATGATGGATTTAAATTATCTCTTTGAAACAGATTAATATTTTGCAATTGGCTGTAAGTTGCCAATTACGATATATAAGAAATATGAAAAAACAATCCCAGGACTTGAATCTTGGAGGTCCACCAATCTAATCCTTGCAACCCATAATGCTCTGTAAATTCACTAATATAAATCCTTTCATTTTAAATTATCCCACCATTCAAATCCTGTAGTTCAACAGCATACTATCACTTAATAAATTTAGGGCTGATTTCTAGTTTAATCAACCTGGCCTTGTAAGGCTGTATAAAATATAACTAGTTATTGCTTACATAAATTTGAATTCCCGCCCTTCAGCTACTTTTGCATTTCCTAAAGAAATGAAATATGAGTATGACTTACACCCGATTTGGTAGTTGCAACTTGAAAATAGACCGGAGCTCCGTTTATGCCGCAGGTGGTTGGTAATGCAGCAGTGGCCAGTCTCTCTTCAAAAGCTTCCAGCACGGTAATATCCAACAAGACATTCATTGACAGCACTCTGTCGCAAGAGACATTCGATGCATTGAAATTGAATCTGGCGTACAAAATAGAGAGAAAGGATAAGAAGCACATCGTTTACCTACTCCAGGATGAGGACAAGACTATCAAATGGACCCCGTTGCAGGTCGCGGCTCTTATATTGAAAAAACTTTTGAGTATGTAGAATTATACTCTGTTTCCATACTGTATTCATATCATTATCTATATCCGCTAGCAATATGTGTTTTGAAAAATTTAGTTCAGGGCGCACCAGTGGCTCGAGGTGTATACCTCAAACTTAGCAGTACAAAGCAGATGAAAAAATAAATGAGCGATGGTTTCTGCAACCAGAACTTCTGGTATGATCACATAATGCTGTGGGAAGAACCTTGGTTGGAACCTCCCGCTATTATGGGATATTTCCTGTGTTTGGAAACCGCCTGGACAGTGTCCATTGGATGGGTTTTTGCCCTTTCCTTCTGGGGTCCGCTCAGGTGGTTTCTAAACACAGGAAATATCCCAGAATAGTGGGGCATCAATCCCTGCCGACCGAGGTTCTTCCCACAGCATTATAAGTTAGTGATAATTCAGTTAAAATCTGCTGCTTTTTAGGTTAAGTGTGGGTGAGTTTGCACTAAATGTATTGGGCTATAATTGTGCTATAAATTGAGTTATATTTCATTTGATATATTAACGATATCACGGAGTTAATACTGCTGAAAAATTCATATTGTAATTTACATACAATTGAGTACAACTGAACATTTTTATTAATTTAGATGATATGGTGAATACAATTTATATTTTTTAGATGGGGTCTGTTATAAACATATCTGTAAAATACTTGATCATAATACCAAGAGGCCAAACTTAAATGAAACGAAGCTAAAGTAACAATTTGAGCCCAATAATCACCATTTATTAAAACTGCATAAATAACCAGGGTATACACACGTTTAGAAATACACCTGTTACTCAGTTACCATTGGTACTGTGCTCTGCTGAGAACTTATGTTGCATAAAATATCACAGAATGTATGCAAGTGTAGTAAATCCAGTATTATATTCATTTGAAATCTTTTGTGATCTCGCATCTTAAAATTTGTAAATTCATTCAAACCATATTCTGACTTCTGTAAATTGCAGGAAAAAAATTCTTAGGATTCAGGAGTAGGTAGGTAGGGGTAAAAAGAATTATAGAAACATTCGGCATGTTCTGTTGGAATGATTTTTTTATTTCCATTTCAAAATAATATCACTTTTGAATCGATAGAAAGACACTAACTGAATTTGCTTTTTTATTTTTGCTTAATTAGGCATAGGAAAGAGCGCAGTGCCCGGCCAGAAGGTGCTTGCGTGCGTAATGTGCGTCCCCCGACACTGGGATTCAGAAAGCAGAAGTCAAATAATGAAGTGTGCGCAGGATGCCGGGTGGAAAGTTTTGCAACTTGTCTCCGAAGCACCTGCAGCTACATTAGCCTACAGACTTGACATGGATCCTGCTGCTATGTAAATACTGTTAATGTCTCATTTAGATTCTTATTGAAACATCACAAGATGTTTTATCCAATATCATAAACAATACTTCTACTAACTCTTGTCTCCTACAGTTTTATATCATAGGAAAGTACAAAATAAACCTAGAGAATTCATTACGTCTGTTTCATAAGAAATATAAATGACATAATAAATTAAATTGTTTAAAATTTGAATAATATAATTCAGATATTGGAAAGTAAATAAGGAGGAGGCTTGGTCTTGACACAGAAGATTCTTCATAACTTGCCGTTGATACAATGGAGTTATGAGAGGAATTTCTGTATCTAAATGTTGAATTAATTAACCAGCCAAATCATAACAGGCCGCAGAAGCCTGAGAGCACTTTTTACAAATATATTTAAGTGTATTACTGAAGACAGGATTCCTATCGTATATTCAAAAGCTATCGAGTCAATAAATAATACATATAATCGACTATGAGAGGAATTTCTGTGCATAACTGTTTAGTCAATTAATCATCAAGTTATAACAGGCCACAGAAACCTAATTGGATTGTGTAAAAAATAATTTAAAATATTAAGAAATTCCGAATTAATTGAATTAAATTATGTAATCTATAATAATTAATGCTGGTATTATATTTAATATTGAGACACTTACGCCTAATATGTATTTACAACTTATTTCCATCTTCTTGTGCAGTAGTAGTGTGGAACCTACAGATTCTGATGACAAGATGAATGCTTGAAGTTGGGATTTGTTTTTCAGGAATGTTTTGGTTTATCGATTGGGTGGCGTGAGCTGTGACGCTACAGTTATAGAATTTGACATGGGCTACCTGTCTGTCCTAAGCGCTGTCAGGTCTGACACAGTCGGAGCTCAAAGCTTCATATCTGTACTCAAGAAGTATCTCGCTGACGAATTTCGCAGGTTAGACATCACAAACTACACGACTCACTGTTAGTTGCCAACTGTATAAGCGGTGCTAAAAAAAGATAAATGATTTCAATTGTACTCAGGGCATAAATTTATATATTGTTTTACCCTGTTAAGATATATATATATATATATATATATATATATATATAAAATTCTATATAATTCTAAGCTGAATAAACAAATCATGTAGCCATCACAAATATTTCGTTCAACAAGCCTCTTATTCAAAATACAAGGTCAAAAATTAAACTGAATTCCATCTTGGCTAGCAAAAATAAATCGACCTGTTTGAATAAAATTGGAAATAAAATTATTATACAAAAAACAAAACACCAAATTAATAATTCCTGAACAGTGGTTTTACAATAAATAGTTATAACAAATGGTAGATATCGCCTTGTTAGTTCATTTATAACTGGAAATGGTGCCACAGAATATAAATTGGTGCGTTACTTTATTACTTTATTAAATAACCAACCGAAGCGCCATTGAGGAATTATTAATTTGGTGTTTTTTTTTGTATATAGTGTGTATATTTTATAGTTTGATTTTTTGGCTGTCGAGTTTAATTTTTGACTTTGGCATATTAAGATGAGGCATTATTTGTTGAACAAAATGTTCGATGTAGTTTATAAGTTTTGAAAATGTACCAATATGATTCTTCCTGTTAGTGGGTATTACATAAAATATTGATTTGACAGATTGCGTTTAAATTAATTGGTTTTTTTTCAGAAAATATCATCTCGATCCCCAGGAGAGCCGCAAATCGATGAGTAAGCTGGGTGTCGCCGCCGAAAGCATTTTCCAGTCTCTCTCGACTCTCACGTCGTGCTCTAAATTCATTGAGTCCGTCTGCGAGGTATAGACTTTAGCATAACTGTCTCCAGAGCGAGGCTGGAGGCTCTCGTCAATCCTCTCCTGCCGAACATAATTCAACCGATTCACGATGCTCTGAAGGCCGCCAACCTCGAAACATCTCAGATAAACAAAGTTTGTATTTTTGTCTCCTAACACAGTTAAAATATACGTATTGTAAATCTTCCCGAGGAGCCTCAGCGGCTCAGGGTGTTGAGTGTGTCCCCTGGGACCCATTAGTTTGTTAGTATGTAAGTAGGGATATAGTAATCTGAGGCATAAGCTGCTTACTCCACATCACAAAGCCATTTATGCTGCCAATTATGCTATATAAGCAAGTTCTAATAAAGAAAAAATCTTCATAATGTTGAAAATTCATTGGTTCATTAAAATACATTTCATTCTCGAAAAGTATCTACAGATAATATTTATTTGTTTTACAAAAATTGTTAGAATTATAATTTTTATTCATCAAAATTCAAGTGTAATTATTTAGACAAAAATATTATAATTCTTTATAATGGATAAGAATTATAATTCTAACAATTTTTGTAAAACATTTTGGCAGAATGAAATCTATTATATCTTTATTATTATTTAAGCCATATTAGAAGAACAGGTCTCTACTTATTTACTTGTTGAAAGACACTTGTCATGTTGAAAAGGAGTCCGGAGCTAATTAATTATACCATTTTTCAGGTTGTTCTTTGTGGGGCCCCACTTAAGATGCCCAAACTTGTATCTTACGTGACAAGTCTGTTTCCGAGCGGCGCCGAAGTGCTTCAGAGCATAAGTCCTGACGAAGTCCTGGCGACTGGGGCAGCGTACCAAGCCGGATATTTTGCCAATTCCCCGCTCCCGGATCCCATCATTGAACCGACACTGAAATTACCGATTTTAGGCGGACTGCTTCGTGTTAAGGTAATAAAACTGCGGCACTTACATTTATGCATCTCCCTTAGTTAACTAAACCTATTGTTTAACATACTTGTTTTGTGGTCTGTGAGGGGTTGGAATACCGTAGATTTGTTGTGTTTCTTTCTCCCCTCGCTGGTTTGGTCCCCCAAAAAAACCTAATAGCAAGACATGTAATATACACACAACAAACTGACAACCACCACAGTACAGGTGACAGTGCAGTGAGGATGCCCGAAAAACATCCAAAGCGCCAATAGTGACTAACACCGCTACTGAAGATGGTGAATACCCGAAACCGGTCTAGCAAAAGACCAAAACAACAAATCTATGGTAAACCTATTGCATTTGTGAGATTTCTGCCAGATTTTCAAAATTAAATGACGCCGTTTGATTGAGCGGAAGGTCATTTCAGAGAAGATATCCTCCATATATTTTCCTGCACATGTAAACTCAAAAGGAAGAAGAGAATTCTTTTTCTTCTAATGAAGTCTTCATAATGGGATTGAGATAAATATGCTGGGCCCCAGGTCCGTTTTGATTTACATTTTAAATTGGTTTTTTGCTCCTGAAACTGTTTAATCCACTTTTTCCTGTATAATTCAAGTTGAGCCTCAGGGCGTGGTATGTGCGCCTAGGGACCCGAAGGTCAACTGCCATGGATGGTAATAGATAATAGATATATGTAAGGGTGTAATGAGAAAGTATAATTCGAGTATATTACAACAAATAGTACTGACAGGATTCTTATCATACATGATGTGCCGTTGTGTCACCAAACAAATAATACATATAATGAACTATGAGAGGAATTTCCATGCATAAGTTTATCTGCAGTTTCTGAATGTAAGCCGGACTTCTTTAAAAACATTCTCGTTGTTTCAGTTCAATGAGAAGGAGGAAATAATTTTGAACGACATGACAGTTCCGTGTTGTGAAACAATAACAGTGCCAATAAATAATGGAGAGCTGACAATAAATGCTGAACAACAAATCGAGGATGGTGGCATAATTAAGGGAGAAGTAATGTATCTCTTTATATTTTTAAATAGTAATAATTCATGTAGATTTTTTTATTCCTTTCCATGATGTGGAACTATGTAAAAAATACAATTGCAGATATTGCACATTCCATTATGTATTAATAACATACAATAAAGATTATTATTTAGACAGAACAATAATTGACAATCTTTATTTAAAATTAATAATTATGTGTTTGAGTTGGAATCCTTACACTTTACATTTACTCAATTTATGATGGGGAAAAGTACTACAAACAGAAATCCATATAAACCTGGTATGTCAACACATACACATACATTTTTGATGTAATTTCTGATGCACCATTATTTTATTAATTTTTTTTTATTAGAAAAAATAAAAAGAAATTTAACTTTAATTCCACTGATCATCTCAGAAAACCATTGTGTATTTATATGCAATGTTATTATAAATCATGATAATTAAGTATTAAGTCATATAATTATAATTTGTATTAAAAAATTATATTTATAATACCATAATAATAATTCTGCTTTAAATTTTACTTTCACAGGCGTTTCTGGATAATTTTTCTGTTCCAACCATGCTGGAAATTAAGGTCAAGGTGTCATTGTAAGTTGTCTTTACTTTTTCAGTTAATTTTTAAAGTTTTAAGTTTTTAAATTGTGTCTTATCTGTTCTAATTTTGAAACTGTTGTTCCAGAGAAAATGAACTTGTGATAGAAGCATTGGATTCAACGACAAACAAGACAAAGAAAGTCAATGTCGATTTTGATGTTGAAGAATGAATTCATTTTATTTCTTTTTTTACTGATTGTAAATATTTTATAATATATCTTTAAAATAAATGTATTTTCTTCAATCAGAGTCTAACTAATTCAGGAAGGTGCATTCAAAACTCCAGGAAAACTCAATAGAATGATGTAAGTGATAATTTGTTACAATAAAAAGATAGAAACTCTTAATAAGTACAACCAATAGATATGAAATATTAATATATATGTTAGAAAAATTAAATTTTAATTTCAGAAATTGTAATTTTATTTCTTTATTTATTGAATAATATAATAATCAAATAAATAAAAAAATATTTGCATCAAAGAGTTTTAATGCACATTTAACATGTGGTGATACTGGTAAAAACTAAATAATTAAGACGCAGAAATAATATTATAAAAGTAATATGGAACAAAATGTTTTAACCAGCTAATGTACAGTATATGATTTTAATAATTTCAAATTAATTGTTGATTTGTGTACTTGAGTACAAGTCTTTTGACTTGGTTATTGCTTCTTAGATTTGTCTATCCAACATATGATTTCATATTAGTACCAAAATTGAATGCTTTGAGTGATGTTAAATTGATTCTAAATTTTCTGTTTAAATACTAAGTAATAAATAAATTACTTTCAGTAATATTTGTTTCCGTCCTATATTATTTATTGGTGTATAAACTTGAAATAGGATTAATAGTTTTTTAAACATTTTAACAACACTGGCAGTTGTAATGAACCTCAAAATATTTTCCTTATAACTGATACTTATTAGAATAGTCAAGCGTTTAGTATATTCTTCCTAATTCAATAATGGGATCCTGCGGGTAATTTAAAATTTAAATTTTCGCGGTCTTTTTCCTGAGTGGACATGCGCGCTTGATGTTATGATTTCAGCATAGTAACCGTATGCATGGTGACACGAATTGTATCGGTTTGTAAAGTAGTATCGATCAACAATGCATTCTTAAGTAACCTACTGAGTAATTCAATGTTCCGACACTGTTAAATTTTAAACTATTGCGATTAATCCGAGTTCCGCCCGAGTTTAATTTTTGATACCATTTGCTAAGATTATATTCAGTTTCGAGTCCAGAAAGTTAATAATTTTATTAATATTCGTTCGGAAAAATTCACGGAATAGAAATATTCAATTATTTTCCGCTTGTTTCAATAACAATATTTACTGAGACTGTAAGTAGATTCCGCAGGGATATCCGCATTTCTTCAGTTGGTATTGGTCGATATATCGCACGGATTGATAACTCCGATTCGTGGAGTTTGTTAGATTTAATTTCTTTGATTTTGTTCATATTATATTTTTGATAGAAGAACAATTTTCATGGCTGTTTGCATTGCTGTAATCGGGAAGGAGGTTTGTCATCAAAAGGAATTTACTATTTGTAATTCACTGTACAGTTTCGTGCCTGTAGGTCTACCCAAATGTAAAAGTATTAACATTTGGGAGTATTATATAAGTATTGTTTCATCGTTATGGGGAGAATTATTCAAGTTTATTGTTCGTTTCTACTGAATTCACGATTCAGTGGTAAACCATCAGTACAGAGACTTTCTAGTACTGAAGCAGTCATTGCAAAATTAATACGCTTTTTCAAATTCAGTAATCTATATGCTGTGTAAGCACATTAGTTGTATTTTAAAACATTGCATGGCTTGTAGAAATGGTAAGGTGCACAAAGAATCTGAAAATTAAATTTATTTATTTCTGTTGGTTTTCAAATAGACAATTATTAGAAAATTAGGTAGTTGAAATTACTGATTTTTCATGTATAATTTTTGTAAATAATAATAATAATTTAGTGCCCTTATAACCAAAGATTACGTTGATAATTTTAAAACAAAACACTTTAATATTGATATGTTGTGTCAGAATTCTTCAGTGAAAATTTCATGGAATCTTTATTTTCCAGAACTCCCCCAAATATTTGGCCTGCGTTGACAAAGAAAATGAACTCGAATTTTACTACAAGGCTCACACGTCGCTAGATGTCATCGAAGAAAAGCTTTTGTCTGCTGGGAAATCTAATACGGACATCCGAGAACTGTATATGGGTTTGCTGTATGCGACAGAAGAGCATAAGATGTAAGGCAAAAAGTATTTTTCAAACACAAAATTCTAAATTATAAAAATTGTATTTTAATTATTCTCCAAAAACACAATTGGTTACAGTTATACCTTTGATAATGCTTTAATATAATTTGTGTAAACTACAATCTTTGTATAGATTAGTTCTTTTTAATAAGAATTAATAAATTCTGTTCCTTCTTAGATTTGGATATGTGACAAATACTAGAGTGAAATTTATTGTAATAATCGACGCTTCACAAGGTAACATGAGGGACAATGAAATCAGGGGTGTAAGTAGTATTTATATTTCATTTTTCTTTAATTTAAATGAGCACAATAAATATAATCGGGTTGATATATATATAAACAATTTCTGTTGAAATATGAAAACGATAAGATATATGTTTTTCAGATGTTCAGAAAATTACACACAGCTTATACGGACGTAGTGTGCAACCCATTTCATATTCCTGGAGAGCCAATAAAATCAAAGTATTATTTTCACCTTATTAGTTTTATTTTTACTTTCATTAGGATTTTTTAAATGATAAATTTTATTTTGTATAATTCAGTATATCATTCAATATAAAATATCATGTTCAATAAGTATAAATCATTCAATATAAAATGAGGACTCGGTACAAATACAGAACCAAAACTGTTAAATTAAAACTTTTATGAACAACATTATAATATATATATATATATATATATATATATATATATATATATATATATATAAATAAGACAACTGTTTTGGTATTGTTAATCATAACCTTATCTGGAAACTGCATATCATTTCTTGGTTTTAATGAATTTCTCCTTTTTTTCAGGAGGTTTGACAAAGTAATTCAAGGTATATTTGCGGGGAATTAAAAACTCAAAAAATTTCCCTTCCGCTATTGAGGCCGAGACAAGATCGCAATAATTTTTACGGTAATTGAGGGCCATCACTTGTACAAGTACTCTGTGTGATTCCTTCTGACCTGTCTTTTTTTAATATATTCTGACCTGTTTTATATATATAATTGTATATATTATATAAATATATATAATATATATGTTGGAGTTTCTTTTATCTCTGGATAAAGCAGCCTCGTGATTAGGAATTACGGAGGAAATATACCACATGTCATCCTTTCAATATTTAACTATTAGATTAATTACAATTATTAACAGCTGATATTATTCACTTATGACAAAAATATTGTATTTAGATTCTTTGTATTTAACTAATTTAATTAATTAATCAATGTCTCCATTCCTTGCAAATTATTATTTTATCAGTTTTTAAAAGTAATAAACCACAAGTTTTGATTCAGCAGGGAGTGAAAGTATATTTATGTTGTCAACAGCTGTATTCTTTGTACCAGTGTATGCATGATTCCTAGGATTCTTTTATTTTTGTTATGGAACAAAATTTTTAAAAAATTGCGATTTTAACACAACTAATTCAGTTATATATTCAATGCTGCTGAGCATTTTACGCATCTAATGTCACAGGTAAAAGAAATTTTTCAAGGGTTGAAAAATTGTGATTGCAGTAATACTTTTTAAGGGATTTGACCTTGTTTTAAACAGTCTGGAGCTAAGAGAAACTGATGGTGTATTGTAAAGAATGCACAGTTTTTTGACTTCATCAAGGATCCGTATTGTGTTTGGAAATACCAAAATACTAGTATATATGTAGTTTGAATAAACCAGGATTATTGAGTGTGTCTTCAGTAAAGTTGTTCAAATTAAGGATATTTAACTTGTGTGATTCTCTGGCTGTTGAGATTGATTATTCTCAAACATCCATGAATTACTCGATTGATAGTCCCTTGTCTGCCATTATTTATCAACACGAGCTGGTACTCATAATTTTCAGAATGTCCAAGCGAGTTGTATTAAATGGAATGAACAAATTTTTCAGGAACATGGCTACAATATTGGCAGACAGAAAGAAGAACTTCATGACTACGTACATCGACTTCTGCAAATCTCTGAATTGTCACCCGCTGTCTTTTGTCAAAGTCCGCTTGCCGAACAGAACGCTTGAGTTCAGCGTCGACAGAATTAAACTCAGTGACTGGCAGCCCCTGTTCAGGGCGCTCTCAGAAGACAGATCTCTCCACTTGTTACGCCTTCAGAGCAACCAATCACTTTCAACATGTCAGTATACTGTTATACTTATTCCACTTATGTTGTTTGGTTGCTCACCATCTTTAGTAGGTCATTGGGCCACTTACGCATATTGATTGCCTGCAGGGCATCCCGTCTGCACTTTTACCATCATGCATTATATATATATATATATATATATATATATATATATATATATATATATATAAGTTACGCTTCTCTGCACGGAAAGAACGTTTTTAAAAAAAGTTTATTTCACAAGTTACAACAAGAAAGATATTACAATGAATAGAATCGAAATGAAACTTGAACGTACAAGAACGAATGCCTACTCTCAACTGGCGGGCCTCTGCCCGGCTCACAATGTATATCGTTCATCTTAACAAAGGGCTTTGTCAAATCTATACGTTGTTTGTTTACATGGCTAATACTATTTGGGCTCCTGGCCGCCTCTTAACTTATATATATATATATATATATATATATATATATATAAAGATATATATATATATATAAAGAGAGAGAGAGAGTTTGAATCAACTCTGAATGCTATGGATGTTAGTTCATAAGCTAGTCATAAGTAGGGATAAGTGATTGGAGAAATAAGAGCTCCATGCTATTAAAAAAAGCAGAAAAATTTAAATGATTGGTACCATACATGTTTCTTTTACAGATATGGGCCACTTGACAACGGAAGAAAAAGTTCAAGCTCTTAAAAAAGTACCGGTGCTATTCACAGGCTACATGATGGGATGCCTCGTCGAAAATCTGTCTAAAAGTCTTGGTTCTAAGGTGCTCTCCATACTTGACCTCCATCAGATACCGTTGGACAAGGACACTGTCAAACAGTTGTGCAAAGTGAGTAAAACAGGCATTGTACCTGTAGTTAGAGAAGCAAGGTTTTAAGCAGACAAAAATAGATATGTTACTATCTACTTTACAGTTAGTCTGGGAAGAACCATCTGATGAGGTGCTGAGTTTTATTCTTCTTCTTACTTTCACATATTTTTTCATTCATTGAAAAAATCAGACAGTCAAAGCCTCAGAAGCTACAGTTCTTTCCTATAGTACACCGGTTAACTAGAAAGTAGGTTATAACATATGCACAGTTATTTTTATTTGTGTTTTAACAACATTGTTGTTGTGAGTTTAACGTACTCTAATTAATATGTTACTAATCAAATGCTACTCCCTACTTTGTGATAGTAATCAACAAAAACTGGGAATTTACAGTATTAATATAAAATTATTATTATTATTTTTAGAATTATTATTTTTTGTTTATTTCATGATTATAATAAATATTGTAAATGAATACATTTTCTGTTTAGGGATTGGCCAAAAACTCATCCATACAGCACTTTTCCTTGCATCGAACACTAATCGGGGATGAGGGCTGTGAAGAAATTTGCAGAGTGATTCGAAACCGACCCAACATTTTTTCACTAACACTAATCGACTGCAATTTAACAAAGAAGGGAGCTTATCATATATCACAGTTAATTAAGGTAAGGAGAAAGTGCTAGTTTATTACTATTATATAAGGCAGTAATCACAAAAAATATAAATTGTTTTGTTTATCCTCCTCGAGAGGATAAAGTCTTGATTATTTTCTGATACTGATTGGAAAAATAATTTGCCAATAATCCATTTTATGTGAAATGTGTGAAAAATTAATTGTGTGTGTGTGTGTGTGTATCTATGTTTGTATGTATGTATATATATATATATATATATATATATATATATATATATACATACATATATATAAGTGGAATATTAATTAGCTGCATGCTAACAGTTAGAATATGATTGTTATATAATTTAAATTAACAAAATTAATTATTACTCACCACAAGGTGAGCTTGACTTAGTGTGAAAATTGGTTCTCATAGAAAAAAATTGTTGTTTGATTCAACAATGAAGCACATTGTTGTGCATAAAAAAAGATATAAAATTTGAGCTGTCGAGAAGCAGAGAATTTTTATTAATATTAATTAAGGTTAATTAATTATTAATTGAAGTTAAACCAAAAAGTGAAAACAATAATTTGATCTCATATTAGTCCAAGTAAATGGACTTAAAATAACACTATTATCTGATAAATAGAGAGATTAATCGCTTATCAAGGGTACTTCTCTGTTGATAACATCATTTAAGAAAAATACCACAGTAATATAAGTAGTACATTTAGTTTGTACTATTTTGTTTATAGTGTTTAGTCTAAGGTTAATTGTTATATGAGCAGAATGTACCTATTTACCTCATCAACACAACTCCACCAGTAAGCTTAAAACTTTGATTTTAAGCTTATTTATTTATTTTATTGTTATATAAATATGTATATTTTTATTTATGTAAATATTCATATTTTTATTTTAAACTTTATCTCCTACTTAACCTATTTATTCATGTGGCTTTATACTGAAATTTGAGTGGTGACAGACAATCAACCTCTCAATTATGAAAAATGTGCATTTATTATTAGACAGAATCGCGATTGTTTTCATTTCAAATGTGAATATTTTTATTTTTTAAAATTCTGATTATATCTCAGAATCAGGAGATGGCCAGATTCAACGAATCTTGGAAGCACACCCTCAGGTACAGAGAACTGGACCACGCCAAACTGCCCGGCCTGCGGAGGATAACTTTAAACCACAATCCGAGAATCGGCGACGAAGGTGTGATCCACATTGCCGACATAGTCATGGACGATCTCTGGATCAAAGGTACTTAGTGAAGAACAAATTTGAACCGAATTAAGTTTTTCCTAGCCATCAAAGTAGTTTTTTTCCCTCTTGATCTTTTCCAGCCATTGATATGCAGGACTGTGGCATCTCCGAGAGGGGGTTCGAAGCCATACACAAGTTGGTTAAAACCAATTTGGGTATATTAATTTTCGACCTGAGGGGCAATAACATTCCGATCGATAAGATAGGAATGCTTTTTGAATGTCTTATTTACAACACCACCAATGACCCTTCGGAAGATGTAAGCGCACTGCACTCTCTTCTTTGGATTATTTTTATTACATTGTTTTATTTTTAACCGGTCATTGTGTTCAGTATTATTGGATGGAGGAAGGAACTGACGACAATTTCTCTTCATCGGCGAGCACTTTAAGTTATCCAACGAGGAGTGCTGTCAGCATTGCCACAAATGGAGTCACTTGTAAGACAAGGTATCCATTATTCATTTCCTGTAATAATTTGTAGCCTAATAGGAATAGGGGATTTAAGTAACACGTGTATCAAATACAATTTTTAATTGAAAAAATAAGCGAGTAGAGGAATTGAATCTGCATTCAACACCAATCCATAACAACAACAAATTTGCAACTATAAAATTGGGCAACAGTGTACTATTTTCCAGTTGTAATATTTCCTTTTTGGATCAGCTTTAGAAATTTGTGTCATCATCATTGATAACAAAAATGTGATCACATCACCTATTTTATAAATACACTTAATTTAAAGTCAGATATTGGGGTAGCTAATACGTTTTGGACCAGTGGGAAAATATCAATTCTTTCTAAAGATGGAAAAACTCAATATGTGTTTTGGGTAAAGCAAGTTAGACCTAGGTGTAAACTGAGCTGCAGATAGTACACAAATAATTTGAGCTTATTTTCCCATTAACCATTTTTAAATTAACTGTTTATATTTAGTCTAGTTGCGTTAATTGAGAAGTATTTATAAAACTTATTTTTTAATAGGGGATATAAATCTGAAGTTAGTTTGCCATCTCAGACCCGAAGGCCTCTTTCAACAGCAACAAGTCCAAGTTCTACAAACAAGAAATTTCCGCTCATCCAGAAAAAAAGCGGAGTCAGTTTCGCTTCAAACGGAGCAATCAAAACTAGCAACAGGACAGTCCTGAATAGCACGGAATCATCCCAGAACGGTAGAAAGCCAGTGCAGACAACTGAGAGCCAAGACTCCGGTATTCTGAAACTGAAGAACGGCGAAGCGGTAAGTGGAGAGCAGACCTCGGACAGGAAAGGTTCGGTGAAGCCGAAGCAGACAGCCAAGAGGTTAGCCCCGAAGAAAGTGCTGGACATTGTGAGTGCGGAAACCGTTAGCAGGGCTCCCAAAAACGGTATTCAAAATACAAACGGCGTCAAGAAGGCTCCGGCTTGCGACACGAACAGCTGCTTAACTTTGGAGGGAAAACTGTCGGCACAGCTGATACGCGGAATCAGCTCCGTTTTCGGGCCACACCACGCCGAGAACTGCCTCCAGAGCCGCCGCTATCAGGCCCAGTTCATCCAGAATTCGCCGCCAAATAAACGGAACGTCCCCGGCAGGATCCTCAACGTGAGTTACCTCAAACAGAGGTGCAACCCTAAAACTGTTGTTAAACTCGGACAGAAAGTTTTGATGAACGGTTTCAACGACGACCACTGTTTAATAAACGGAACTGCCGAATGGTGCAAGAAATATAATTGATGTCTGTTAAAGAAATATCTATGTTGTCAAATTTTATCCGTTAATTTAGATCAATGTGCCGCTACTAAGGTATGTATTTTTATAGTTACACAAAGTCTAAATTCGACCATGCTCTACTGCGCATCAGCTTCTAGTAGATGATGAACGAAGAGCTGTCTCAATAATGCCTCATGTAAATTTGTTTCTGTACTCATCTTAAAAGTTATTGAAATAAAAATTTTGACTCAGTTTGTAATAGTGATTTGAGTAGTGAAGAGAAAATGTGATTGAATCAGTTAAATGTTACACTTTTCTATTTATTTTTGTGATTTTCCACCACTGCTCTATTATTTTCGATGGGAAATATGATCAGCACCTAGGCATACTGGCTGCTGTTGGTGTATACAGTTGTTTAAATGATATATAATGTCTCCTTTCTTTTTAACAAAGGAAACCAGGAAATAATTTACAGGATAAGAAACATAACTGAGAAGATATTTTTTGGAACAATGTACTAGTGGGATAATTTATTTATTTATTACTAAATTCTGGTAAAATCGAGTGGGAAGCAGATAACACCCGAGAGGACCTCAGGACTGCAAACCAGATTCTTCCCACAATATTACTCGATCCTACCGGAAATTAGTGATAATTCAAGTTTGGTTCATAGAAACCTACTGGCTTGCATCATAAACATCAATACCTTTCTGGAAATTCGTTTTTTACTATTGGTTTGTTTACATAATTTATTCTTACACTAAGGGTATAAATATGAAGTCACTTCAGGAATTTACCCCTTTATCCATTCCTTTCCCTTCTCTAAATTGAATCACGGAAAAAATGAAACATCTATTCAAATTGATACATCAGGCCAGAAAATGTAAGGAAGTGTACATGAAAGATAACATGAAAATCTTTAAGAACAAATGCCTCAAAAACCAAAAAATTTAATTGTGAAATTGACTCCATATTTATCCTACTAATTGTAGAAATAAATAGTAAAAAATCATTTCAGCAATTACCAACTGATTATAAATCTGAATAACACCAAACAAAATAAATGGGAAATAATAATAATAATAGTTAACCATATCTAATAGTTCAATTGGCTAGAGTTGCTTTCTGACTCAGAAAGTTTCAATAGTATTCCTTAATTATTTATTTATTTCAGCACAGCTTATTAATTTATGCTGTGGTAGAAGTCAGACATGAATCACTTTCTAGAACAATTTTACATTCAGTTATTTCCGATTTTAATTGAAGATCACATCAAAATGACAGTTGGCAAAACTGCAACCACCCAAGAGATAATACCCTGCGGCTGTTTTACCTGAAATGCTGCAAATGTTCAATGCTGAAATGGTTCAAATCTATAACAAAATATGTAGGTATATTTAATTTTTGTATTCATCCATCCACATTAACATCACACACACACATGCATTAATCATAAGTATACGTATGAATCAATCAATACGATTCGAAGTGTTTATTTGGATAATTATTGGAACTACTTTCTGACAGTATATATTACACGAAAATCTTCCATTATTTCTTAAATACGTTTAATTTTGTTAAAATGTGATCTTCAAATAACTAATACTTCTAATTTATTCAGTAAGAATAATACTATATATAAATACATATGCAGACATTTGTTCGCATACGTTTATATATAACCGTACACTATCAGAGCCCTATGAGTCTGTATGTTGTAATTAATTTATATTTGCCGCATTTTTTGAAAATATAATTCTTTGTATATATTTAAATAGTAATAATTGTGTTTCATAAATTTGTTGGGTTTTAATAATGTCATTATACCTTATGATACCGAAAAATATTTGCGCTTTTCCCGCGTTGGGAGGTTATGAATGCTTGTGTCATTCGGAATTTGAGTTCACGTATTTTTAGATTGCCGTTAATCCACCGTACTTATTGCGGTTGTAAAATGAAAAAAGCCAAAAAGTACCCGGTAAGTCTTTATGATTTTATTAACTTTCATCATTTTAAAATTAACTTTTTTCATATAAAAATGTTACCGTTGCGAATTTCTTTTGTTATTCCGTTTCAACAGCATTCTGATAAAATTAAAGTGTTTTTTTTATCAGTCGTTTCAGTTGAAGGGCCAAAAGAGACTTTCGGGCTTTTTCAAAATTTCAAAACCCGAGGAACAGAAACTGAAAGACACCACCAACATCATAAAGGACACTCCAGTTGAAAGCATCAAGGTAATTAGGACAGATGAGCAAGAGTTAAAGTCCAAGGAGAACACTCGAGATTTGAAATCTGAAAATGGTCCTTGCCTCAAACTGAACGGCGTTGCAAAACATGCCAAACGGAAACGAAGTATAGATGATGTAGATTCTGCACCTTTTGTTTCGAATGTTAGCAACGAGAAAGAAAATAACGGGTTAATTTCTACACCAGTCATTTCAAAGGATATTTCAATAAGCGATGAAAAGGGAAATGAATCGATTGATGACATTTTTGGGACCGATTTGTCATTTCTGGATGATCTGGAGCCTTGGCAAAGTGTCGAAAGGGAAAACAGGTTTGCTTGAACATCATAAGAATCACATACGCTTCTGTTTCATGAGCTTTTATTTAAATCGTAATGTTTTTTCCAGGACATTGAAGCTCGACAGTTTGCAGAGGTGTCAGGTGGATAAATTAGACAGTATAAATGGCTGCGATTTCACATTGACACTCAAATCTTTAGAAGACGGTTCCTCTGCTGTCTGTAAGGTGGTGAGCCCATGGTAAGGCCTTTGAACATTTCATTTCTTAATTCTGGTTTAAATTTGGGTGTGCAATAAGTGTATTTTTAAGTATTTAATTTAAGATTTAAGCGATTTAAGATCATTCTAGGATGCAATCCCTAATAACTTAATTCAAATTCTGACATAATAAATAAGACTAAATAAAATATTATATTTTTATTTATTATTTTTATTATAAGGAATGTTGAGAAAAACAAAGCAAAAATTTGGGTATTTATTTTTTTTGGATATTTTTTTATAAAGAAAATATATTTTCTTTATAAAAAAATATCACACTTTTAAAAAAAGTGTAAGTCTGTTAAGGTGTTTAAATGTATTATACTCTACGGTTCTATGACCATTAAAATAGAAGAGCACTATTCCACTGCTCAGATTTTATAGGTATATTGTTTCAGAACGACTGCGTTTTCATTCCCTAAATGAAAGTTTTCCCCCCCAGTTGCAAATTTAAAGTTTAAAAATTGTTTAACAACAAATTTATGTTTGCAGGAGCTCGTGCCCAATCGGGATTGGCGATACAGTGAGCATTCGCGCCAGGGAAGAAAACGGCGAATGGATTGTCGACAAAAACAGTTTGATGGTGCTCCACTCGGACAATCTAATCGCCGGTACAGCTGTGGTTGGATCTCTTTTTTGCATGCGGAAATCGATATTGAGCAACATGATCAAAGATTCGAGCCACTCTTCGGTCATGGTCATCGGAAGTTTGGCTCACGAGCTCTTGCAGGAGGTATTTTTTATATCTGTTTTTGTATATTTTTTCTGTCTGACCTATAGATATTAGATTGTTGGTCGAAAGAAAAATATGCTTAGAACTTTTTAACAATAAACAAATATCATGATCATACTCAATAAGATAGAAAAGTGCTTTGTTATTAATTTTTATAATGACTACAATCGAATTATGAATAAACAGATAATCTCTCAATAATAATAATAAAAATAAATAATTATTAAACAATTAGTATATAAATTTCAGAAAAGTGATTGATATTCTGTAATTTAAAATAGTGTAATAAATTATTAATCAAATATACCTTTGGAAAACACGATTTGAAATCCTATTTGAATATGTTTCTCATCCTCCTAATTAGGACCAAAGTGTTCTTATATTAACACACTCAATCCATACATTTTATTTACAACTATTAGGAGTGAAAATCTTAAAATAATTAGTGATATTCCTTGATATTTGCTTTAACTATTAATTCAGAAATTTAAATATATCTAAAAAAAATGTAATTTACATTGTTTTGCTGTGACATAAGTCTTTGAAATAAGTTTGTGTTTTAACATTTTAAAAATGTTCATTCAGGCTCTGAAGCAGAAACTTCACACATTGGCCGATGTCACTAAACTGTACAAGGACACCGTATTAACGAAAGAGTTTCTACTGAGGATATATTCCGAAAATATGGAATACGAAAAAACAAAAGAAGAATTGTTGGTTTTCATACCTCGGATCCACGAATTTGTTCAGAAATATATCCATGGAAATAATGGCCATAATCAAAGGTGAAGGGCATTTCCATTTATAATGTCAAACTTTTCAATATTACTTATTCTTTGTTGTTTTTATCTAACCCTTTAACTATAGGTATACACTCAAATTACTAGATCTTAAAATGGAGAAAAGATATATTTCAATAACCACTATAATTATTAACAGAAGTTTGTACATATTATAGACACAAGAGATTATCTGAAAAATCTCTGTAGTTAAAGGGTTAATATTTGACAAATTAATTATTATTTCTTACCTGTATTTTAAGCCACTTTATAAAAAATTAAAACAATTGTTCTCTCAGTAATTCTGATAACGGTTGGAAGGGTTCCATATCAGAAATTCAAGACATAGAAGAATGCATCTGGTCACCTTCACTGGGCTTAAAAGGAAAAATTGATGCTACCGTACAAGTGAAGATTCATCGATCTACAAAAGTATTTATCATTTGGTTTAAGATATAAATTTCGAGAAATTTTGAAAATTAAAGTACATATAATGAATTTATGAATTTAAAATTGGTAAGACAGCCTTTTTTCAGGAATATAATAGACTTAAACTTTATGACTAATTATATATAATGAAAACCTCACAGACTGCTTTGGAAGAATAAATGGTTAATTCACAGTCCAAAAAAATATTTTAAACGAATTATTACTTTGTGTAATCATATTTCAATAAGTATTTTTTGAAAATATAAATAATGAATAAGTTCTATATGGGTAGTGGTGATTTATTGGAGTAAAATATATTTATAATTTCTATACACTTTTACAAAATTTATCCTGTGAACGATATGGTCATTTTGATTATAATGCCTCTTGGCACTGTTATTTTGAAAGTATTGCAGTCTTGATTTAATGTGTACAGCTTGAATTATAATCATTTTAATATAATGGAATTACAATATAATTATAATAATAAATAACTAAAATAATTAACTATAATTATATTGTAATATAATAAATATATGGAAAATGGCTGTTGATTCAGCACAATTCATTAAAGTAATAACTTAATCAAATTGTGCCCCTTTTTATTATTTATAGAATAGAAATTTAATTTCATCTTTTGCAACTTTGTTTCAGATAATGCCTTTGGAACTGAAAACTGGTAGGGCCAGTTTCAGTAACGAGCACAGAGGTCAGGTTATACTTTACTGCATGCTCCTTACACATCTTGGAAGGGAAGTCAATTCCGGCCTCCTCCTTTATCTTAGGTATTCAATTATGCAGTCTCCAATTTCAACCTGTGTTTCTGGTCGAGAATTAGGTTCCATATATTATAGTTATATGTTAATAAATTGGAGTTAACATTTATTAGTTACAATTCTGTAGTTTGTTCCTGAACTATTAATACTGGTTTTTTTTTGTTTCCTTCAGAAGGTCACCTTGTTTGTCATCTACATATATGGGCTCTGTTTTTCTTTTGTATTTGTTATTAGTGCTTGGAAAATCTCCTTAAGATTATTTGATAAGAAGATTCTTTTTGTTAAGCTCTATTAACGAGTTTATTTATTATTATTAGTGGAGTTATAATGAGGCTAGGTGCCAGGATAAAGGGGTTATTAAAGGGGAATTTCAGTGTGGAATAAATGCCATTCAGGAATTTTCCTTCAATTACAAATTTCAGAGTTAAGATTTTTGATATAAATCATTGATTTTTTGTCGATAAAGATGTTACATTTTTTCATTATTTTATTGCCACAACTATAAAATTTAATCTACAACATAAATATTTTAAGAAGCACCCTTAAATTTTATTTATTTTCCTACGATATTTAAATCGTACTTCGTTTTGCAGGTATGGTTTCACAAATTTAAACAGATAACAGTAATATTTGTATCTGTTTCAGAGAAGGCGTTATGAAAGAGGTGAAAGCCGGCGAAGCCGAAAAGCGGGACCTGCTTTTGCTGAGGAATCAGCTGTCCCACTGGATAGCCAAGTGCAATAAACCGAATTATGGAGGCGCGCCAAATCTCCCACCTCCGATCAATCATCACTCCGCCTGCTCAAAATGCTCCTACCTTGCGGTCTGCTCGTCGGCACTTAGGTCAGTTTTATTATATTTTCATTTCTTGCTTAGTTTTCAGGAGTGTCCAAAGTTCTTGTCCCAAGTATCAATTTGAGGTTGTAGGACAAGTGAAACACATCCAACACACATCCATTACGTGTCGAAAAATCGTATAAAGATATGGTTCTTTTAGTTTGTAACACTGTAGTTTTGTAGAGCTTTTTGGTCTTTTGCTAGACCAATTTCGACTCTTTGCAATCTTCAGTAGCTCTTTTTTTCAGTAGTGTAGTGAATCACTCTGGGATATTGGTTGTTTATGGAATATATATACACACCAAACTTCTTTTTGTTAATCCATTTGTTAATGGGGAGAATTTGGAATCACTTTGTGGTTTATTATGTTTTTTCTTCAATATCTCAATATTCTTCAACAGCATTTTTTATCCCAATGGATCAATTTTAAAGGTGCTCTTTATGTTTATACTTCCTGGCAGGGGGTAGGAATGTATAATATGTTCATAAGGAAAACTAGGGTATTGTTATATAATTTACTGTAAATATATATATATATATATATATATATATATATATATATATATATATGAGATTTAAAAAAATTGATATAACTAAAACTACTTAAACAGGCTAAGGTTGGAACCCTATTGGTAAACCTAGGTCCATAATCATAACTATCTTTTAAAAAACCTGTTTTTTTTCAGGTTAGAAGGTATGAATTCAGTATCAGGGAACAACCCATTGAAGGCACTTGCCCCTGAAGCCACATCTCACCTAACGGATGCACACATCAATTACATTTTCAGTTTCATTAATCTAATTTTAATGGACAGGTCACAGGACTCGCGTCCGATTTGGTCGGAAACCGCCGAAATGAGGTTATTACCAGCAACATTTCATTGCATTAATTTTATTAACAAATACAAATACTTCCATTTTACCTTAACTCGATGGTCAACAATCATTTACACCGTTTGCATTGTCGTATATGGCCCACTGGACCACTTTTGTTGGCAGTGAATATTATTAATTAATTTGGAGAAAAAAAAATTCAATTTCAGGGAGGCTAAAGGCATGGGCATTTCGAATCTGAAGGTCGCGGAAGTTATCCAGAAAAGAAACCGTTTTGAGCACAGGTTCGTCAAAGTGGACGGATCTGATATGAAGAGTATTCCGTTCAGTATGGACCAATATGTCATCGTTAACACCGATTCGAGATACGGCATTTCTGCTGGTTTCATTTCTTCCATGTTCGCCTCGAGCATATCAGTTTTATTGGATAGGTAAAACATTAAAACTGAAATAAATTACAAAAATATCTAATAACAAGTGAATTATGGAGTATTAATCAGTTTGCCTTTTTCAATTTTTATGTACTTGTACTAAGAATTTACTAGTTTTGCTCCATTTTTTAATTGCCCATTTATATATCAAATTAATAAATGTGACAAAAAATATGAGAACTGTCTATATTTCCATTTATTTATTAACATTTGTAGCCATTTTGCCAATCATTATAATTTTGTAATCATTATAACAATTTAAATCTTAAGTTACTTATAATTATGTGAAATACTAAAAAATTGCAAACCTGAAACGTAAGTTGAAACTGATTGTTTTTATTAAATCGATAGTACCGCTAATTACAGCTAAAAAATTAATTCTAATCGATCATTTAGAATATTATTTGTCTTTTAAGGTTTTTTAAATTAAAATACACAACTACTCAAAATACACAATTATTCAAACATTGTACATTTAATACCTCCCCAAATTTAATGTTGAGCCCTTTTCAACGTGAGCCTAATATTTTTTTAATTTTTAGCTTTGTTGTATTTTTAATGGTCGTGATTTAACATCAATTTTCAGGGATCTTTCGAACTCCTTTCATGGTCCTTTTCATGTGGATCGAATTGAGACCAGCACTCAGTACAATATTCCACTGAGCAATCTCGCGCTACTCCTCGATAATTCTCCAAAAGCTGCCAGGCTAAGAGACTGGATCATCGATATGAAAGTATGTACAACTCTGTAATACTCTCTGTATTTTATAAAATTGTATTATAAATTCGACTTTAGATACAAAATACTGCATGGTTCTTGAGGTCGTATTACTTTAATCCACTCAGTATCTATAGAGGTTGTATTGCAACCCGTTTGTCGGTTTTATGAATAGTATTTTAAAGTAAAAAACCTCATGAAAAAATCCATGGAAAAAATTATTTCACAAACTAAAAAAATGGTTTTCACATTCCTATATATCAATGCTTTTACATATCATAGTTAATTCATATCGTGTTTACATAATAAATAGTTTGAATTAATTCCTTTTTCTTGAGGTTACTGAATTCTGGCTTGCGTGGTAGCAACATACCAGAACTTCTATAGACACTAATTTCACTGAAGTATATGAGCTCCTCTCAAGATGCATTTTGTATTTTGGGTCTAAAGTCAAATTTATGATACACCTGTAGGATATATACTTTTTCTGGCCACTTATATTTGGGAGGTTTTAGTTGGAAAGCAGTTGTTCTGTAACAAACTACTGACCTAAATTCTGTGTTGAGTGTTTTTATTATGTTCTCTTTGTTTACTTTCACAGAACATTGTCGAAATCCCTTTTTGATTTCAGATTCCAAAATTCGCCACGAAGTTGAGTTCCAAAATCACCAAGATCGGTCAACATGTATTCAAGAGTTTGAACAAAGAGCAAATAAGAGGCATACTCCAAGTTCTGTCTGCTGAAGACTACATACTTATTCAAGGGATGCCTGGAACAGGTTAAAAATACTATTTTAAATATTATTTATTTAGAAAGCAATATAATAATTTTTTGTGGGAGAATTAAATTTCTTTAACCAGTTATTCTTTCTCAGAACAGCATTATTAATAACAAGATCACTGTTATGTTATTTTAGCTGTTTATTATAGCTAAGAATAGCTAAGAAAACGGCCTTAGGCCAGAACCTAAGCAAGGAGAGTTGAGTTAAAGCGCAAAATATTGACTCGGGTCAGAACTTAACCTAAGAAAAATTAGTTGGGTTAGCACCAAATACATCGAATCAATGTAGCATGAATTTAAATAAACTCAAATAGATGGTGGCATCACTATTATGATCGTTATCTCTGCAAACATATTTTACTATTTATTGCTTGTATCTTAACACGTACATAGTTTGTAATCTTGAATGGAATGATAAAATAGTCCTAAATATGTCTGAGAAAGGGAAACATTATTGTAAGATATCTGTCAGCAGTTGTTCTTAATTGATGTGATGCTAAACTTTTAATTATCGGTGAGAATCGGAGTGGCCGTTCACGTTGTACAGCGTAGAGGTCACTGCTGACCTTTGACCTGACCCCACGACATTGAAAGGTGGTTTTTTACCTGACCTGACGTGAGATGAATGCACGCTGAAAGTTTGCTGTTAATCGGTTCTGCCGTTTGGAAATGAATAGCGAACACACAGACAAACGCCATTTGACAAATATTATATAGATTATGGTTCCAATGTTACATGCCTTCTTTTAAAGGGTTATGCAGTGGTCCGAGGTGTTTAGTGAAATTATAAATTATCAGAACCTAAACACAAGGGTAGGTTAGAAATAAAATAAAAGTTTATGCACACCAGAGATGCTGAAAAAAAATTCTTTCTTCACAATATCTATTTTACTTCAAGTACTAAATAGGTGAAGCGTTTTAAAATTTATGAACATGAACTAAAAGTGATTGCCGGATTTCATTCGTACTTCAAATTTTTATAATTTTGTTGAAACTATGATCAGTATAGATTTATTGTGGTTTATTGATAAGTACCGAATTATAATGAATGTTACAGCATACACACGTACGCTTATTTATAATTTTTTTTTTTGCAAATTTTGCATTTCTTATTGTTGAAAATTGAAATGTGATATCAGGCAAGACAACAATGCTGGTGGCGCTGATTGAACTGCTCACTCTGCTGGGTCAAAGCGTGCTTGTGACGACTTACACCCATTCGGCTCT
This sequence comes from Lethocerus indicus, assembly GCA_019843655.1. Lineage (NCBI taxonomy): Eukaryota > Metazoa > Arthropoda > Insecta > Hemiptera > Belostomatidae > Lethocerus > Lethocerus indicus. Next base: position 3,448,556 of record JACDQD010000001.1, read on the forward strand.
GGACAACATCCTGTTGGGTCTGGTTGGGAAAGTCGACTTCCTGAGGCTAGGCTCGAACACCCGCATCCACCGGATATTTTGGAATATTCGGAACAGAAACTGTGCTCGCCTGCCAACTATGAGACTATGGAAGCGCTCGACAACCTGTACAGAACCAAGGTGCACAATTAAATAGATACACTAATTTAATATACCTGTTTTGTGGCCTGCGAGGGGTTGGAATACTGTAGGTTCGTGATGTTTCTCTCTCCTCTCGCCGGTTCGGTCTTTTGCTAGACCGGTTTCGGCCACTCGCCATCTTCAGTAGCGCTGTGTTAGTCACTGTTAGCACTTTGGATGTTTTTTGGCCATCCTCACTGCCCACTGTCACTTTCACATGTACTGTAACATGAGATTAAGAGTACACTTAATTATAACAGTAGGGTTTTGTTAGTTTCTTCTCATTTGCGTATCCTATCGATTGTTTGATCTAGCGCAACATTAGTACTGACAGGGTTCTCATAAATATTAGCTCATAAAAATTACCGCTATAATTTCTCCTATTATAGCGAAAAACTGTAGGTTTTATTCATTTACATGTTGTGACTTAAATAAAAAAAAGTTTATTTATATAAATTCCTCAGCTTTTGGAGAGCCATTTTAATTACACTAAGACTGTGGCTAAAGATGTTTCAAACTGTTGAGACTTCTGATGTCGTAATCCTAATTTTAAATTAAGTTTAATGAGTATGTAACATACTTGGAAAAATAAAAAAGAATAAGATTGCTGGGTACAATCTATGATTCTTGTCTTGATAACTTGTTTTGAAATGTTTTTAGCCTGTCGTTGGTGTAACTTGCTTGGGGGCGTGGCATTTTCTGTTCAACAAAAGGGAATTCGACTATTGCATAGTCGATGAGGCAACGCAGGTCCACCAACCTATCATCCTCAAACCGCTTTATTCCGCTTCAAAATTTGTTCTTATCGGAGATCCCGAACAGCTGTCGCCTCTGGTCCTCAACAGCCAGGCTAAGTATGTTCAAATTAAAATATGTTAATAATAATTACCGCTTACTTTGAATAATAACCTTAGTGGTGCTGATAAATTATAAATTGACACCTTGGCCGATTTCCTTGACAGGAACTGCCCGGGATAGGTGAAAAGTTCTGGTATAAAGAAAAATTCTAGTAATTAGAATAGTATAAAAATCACTGAACAGTAATGGTTTTTTAATGCTTAAAAGTACAAAGCATTTCATGAATGTCTCTTACTCTGGTCCCAGTGTATCATATTTCTTGTTAATCCTCATTTGTAGAGGTTAATTATACATCCCACTAAATATCCCAGGTATCATTAGATTACCGGTATCATAACATAATTAATACCACAAAATTCTAACTCCCCGAGTTATTTCATACTAATACAATAGTAACTGAGAAATATTACTTAGTGTGTGCCTGTGGACCCAGAGATGAGGTGGTTCGAATGCCATGGATGTTTGTTAACAAGTTAGGGATAAGTGATCGGAGGGATAAGCACATCTTCTGATCACACAAAATTGCACCATAAAAATGAAGAGTAAAACAAAAATAAAAAAATATTCTGCTTCGAGGCTGCACAAAAAAATAATGTCGGATCATTTTTAGAGAAAACGGTTTGGGCGTGAGCCTTTTTGAACGTCTGAGCAGGCCGGCAGTCATGTCACGACTTACGCTCCAGTATCGTATGAACAGGAACATCACTTCGTTAGCAAACAGTTTAACGTACAAAGGTCTCCTCAAGTGCGGTAATTCAAATGTCGAAGATGCAACACTGTCGTATAAGGAAGTGGACGTGAGTACTTCAGTCAATTTTAAGGCACTTTAATGCAACAAAGTGCAATTTAAATAGACTGTGATGATTTTGCATTTTCATACGGTTGACCTTCCAGAATTATTTCATTACAAATTTATTACTTATTATTTATTATTATTATTTATTTATACAAATTTTTATCTGAACACATTGGCGAAATAATTAAATAATTCTTTCTTTTTTAGACCAAAGATTGGCCGGAATGGATGAAACTCTGTATGAGCAGAGAATTGGACCATTCAGTGGTCGTTCTAGATGTAAAAAATAAAAACATCGACAATGCAGTGAAAACTGATAACATCAACTTCACCGAAGCTGATATAGTTCTCCAAATTTTAAAAACACTCAAACAGGTATTAGATTGTGCATTTTACATTCCTCGGTCACAGTTTAGAGATGGAAATGTAGTATTATTTTTACGAATTGAATTTGACTATAGTGAATTTTGTCTGGCTCGATACTGGATTACATTTGACCAAAAATTACTTCAATCTATTTAGCATTTTTTGCCAACACAGGTTGGTTTATCGGGCAGTGATATCGGTGTAATATCGCCGTACAAGGGTCAAGTGGAGCACCTTCAGAAGGAAGCTTTGGAAATCGATTCAGGTTTTGAAATAAGAACTATCGACCAGTACCAAGGTCGTGACAAGCCAGTTATAATATACTCCTGCGCACGTTCAACAAATCCTGCGGTAAAACATTTTTTTATCAAAGCATTATAGAACCTTATCAAATTATAATTATATTTATAAAATATTTTTAGTGATAAAAAACCCATCTAACCCTTTGCGGACGAGTGTCGGCATATAGCCGCCCAATCTAGTTCTTAGCTGCTTAGGTGTATTATGAAGTGGCTTGCGACATCTGTCGTTCGGTATAGTAAAAGAGTCACGTTTTCGTAACAAAACGGTCCACATGGCATTTATGGACTGATATCACAACGAAGGAGTTGCCAGCATTTCTCGGCATAATATTACTTATGGGGACAATACCACTTCCAAACCTAAAGGAGTTGGTCAACGGACAACAAATGCAGGATCCCATATTTTGCCGAAATATTCGGGAGAGACTGATTTTTACAAATATTTTGGATGCTTCATACAAGTGAAAATGTTGAAGGTACGCAACCATGACAAGAGAGACACAAAAAATCAGTAATTTTTTAGATTACTGATAGCAGATGTGAAAATTATGTACCGGGGTGGAGTTATCTGTAGATGAATCAATTGTAAAATTCAAAGGGGGAGTAAGTTTCATTACATACAATGCACAAAAACCAACCAAGTGGGATATCCCTATTTATGTTCTTGTCTACACCAATGTTGGTTACTTACAAACTATTTTACCATGTTATGGCAGTTATACCAGTATACCACAAAATGCCGGAATATAAAAGGTATACATAAACACAACCCAATTACTTGTGTTGTTTTTTTCAATTTGTTTGTTTATAATTCTTTTTGGATTTTATGAAAAATTTGTTTGTGTTAAATGAAGCCTTAGTTTTTATAATGTTCAACATATTTATTTTCTTTACTGCCCACTCCAATACCTGTCTTCCACAGTGAAGCTCCTGGCTATGTCAGCAAAGGGTTAATCTCTATAATCCTCTTGAGATTATGACTTTCCTGTTCTCAACAAAACTAACTGTTTTTTTCTAACCAATATCCTTATTAAATTTGTTTTTATTTTCTTGTACTGCTATTGTATCCCTGGTAATCTTGTTTGCAATAGTTATTTACTTGTAACATTTACATTCCCTTATAAAACTATTATTTTTATCAAACTATTTTAAATTATTTTTTATTTTTTGTCCAACAGGCAAACGACATCATGAATGTAGTAAACAGATTGACTGTAGCCATAACCAGAGCCAAAGTAAAACTTGTGATTATAGGTAATGTAGATTTATTAAAAGGGTATTCTGCCTACAAAAGGTTGTTTGACAGTATACCTGAAACTAATTTTTATAAAATTAGAGTTTAATCAATTAGTACTGATTCACTTGCATTTGATTGTAAGTAAAAAAGAAGAATGGTAATGAATTTTTCATAAGACATAACAAACTGGGTTTGCTCAAAGTATGCCTGGAACAACAATAATATAATAACAGTTTATAACATTTTATTAGAGATTTTTAACCTATATGGGTTGTGAATTATGTGAATAAATGTATATATTTCTACTTTTTATTTTAAGATAATGAGATACACTAGCACTTTTTCTGTATGTAACATATTGATATTTTCTGTCAATTTTTGAATACGGGCTTTCATGAGACTGCATATCTATTTTTAATAAAAATGTTTGGAACAGCATAGTTAATATATTAGGCTATATTATATTTTCAAAAAAATTAATACTAATATTGGAATATAACTGTTAATATTTGTAATATGTTTAGTTTTATATTGAATTCAGTCAATAAAATCATATGAAAAGAATTCATTCTATCCCACATGTCTTTTAACAACTGCATGGAACAATGCAATATGGATAAATGTTTCACTAATTTATTGACAGAAATGCGACTGAAGATGGTAAGAAGCCAAAACTGAACAGGCTAGAAATTTTGCTAGAAATTTAGAGACAGACGCAAAAGGAGAAACCGTATTTAAAACACTGGAAAAGTTTTGTGATGAAAAAAGAATTCCCTTGAAGAATATTAAATCAGCTGCTACAGATGGTGCTCCAACTATGACGAAGTGTCAAAAAGGCTTCATATCATACTTAAAAAACAAAATTCCTGATGTGCTTACTGTACATTGCGTTATACATCGACAGCATTTAGTTGCTAGAAATTTAAGTGAACGACTGTTTCATTGTTCATTGCAATATGTCATCAGAGGAGTCAATAAAATCCGAAACAACTCTTTAAATGACAGATTATTTAATCAGCTTTGTGTTGCTAATTATGAAGATTTCAACAGATTGATCTTTCACACAGAAGTGTGTTGGCTATCAAAAGGAAATTGTCTGACTCGTTTTTACAATCTGTTTGACTCTGTCATAGAGTTCTTAATAATATTTATAATAATATAAATTTAAATAAAATATTTTATAACAATATAAAAATTTATAGTAATTAAAAAATAATTGTAGTTTTACAGTCTTCTGTCTCCTCTTGCTGGTTTGGTCTTTTGCTAGATCGGTTTCTGGTTTGGCTGCGGGAAAACCACAATATTCCAAACCCGTGCAAACCACAAAGCAGGTATTCCAAAAACAATTGTTCAGTTATATTAATTTAATTGTGAATGAAAAGAATAAATCAGTCAAACGTCTTCGTACTCTCAGATTCTCTATATTTTTTTGGTACTTAGAATTTGAAGTAAAATACGCCGTTTATTACGTTTGTTATTATAAATTTATCTAAAACGGAAAAAACAGCAAAGTATACTGTCGGATAGCAGTGTCAGTTCGCGTAATTGCCGCTAGAGTTCAGCATGTCTGACAACAAAATTCAATGGCCGCTCCAGTAGTTCTGACACAGCTGTTAGATGGCCCAAGAGGTAAACAGTTCCTGGAGAATTGTTATCTCCTGATATAATTTTTTGGAATCAGCAACGGAAATTTCTACATCCCAATTAATAGAATATGTAAAAATTGATTTCTATTATTTATGACGTTAACAGTAGAACCATAAAATAGGCACCGTAAATTAAGAAATATATTAGCTACGATGAATGAAATTGAGAAGTGAAGACTGACATTGTTGAAGTAATCCACGAGTTAATTAATACACAAAATAATTATAACTATAATCATATTTTTATTTAAAAAGTATTATTGAATAAAACTACGAAAATACAGACCATTTTTCACAATTTCCGTGTGTTTATACTACATACATAGTAGATCAGTTTTAACATAATATTAACATTTTATATTTTAATTTCATGATTAATAATTTACTCATTAGAGAGAAAGATTATTAGTTTCAGGTTCGTACTTTTATGGAGACATTTTTAGTTCCGAATAATTCACAAGTTGGTAGCACTTTATGTAACCTGGTTGCGGTTTATTTATAGTTCAGGTTAAAGCGCGCTCTTTTTCTTAGTTTGGGATGTCATAACTTTTCCACAAAATGGACAGAAAACAGATTAAAAGGAAAATTGAGAGTTCCGAATAATTCACAAGTTGGTAGCACTTTATGTAACCTGGTTGCGGTTTATTTATAGTTCAGGTTAAAGCGCGCTCTTTTTCTTAGTTTGGGATGTCATAACTTTTCCACAAAATGGACAGAAAACAGATTAAAAGGAAAATTGAGGTCGGAGAGACTTTCGAAAATATGCCAGCGAGGAAAATAAAACAGGAAGGTGAGTATAATGTTTTTATCTTTACAGTATTTTATTTGTATACAACCATTATTTATTAAATCTACTCGAATCGTCGAGGTTTTGAAAAGTTATTTATTCTCATCGTTTATGCCAGTTGTCACATTCTCTTTTATGATCTGGTAAGTTTAAGTCTTACCATATAGAAAAAATAAATTTGCCCAAGTATTTTATTTAGATTCATAATTCATTAGGAAAATTTTGATAAAGAGCTATAAAATGTCTTCGGTGGTATGACCGGCATGTTGCCACTGCCTATATAATACAGGGTTAAATCACAACGCAACCGGTAGTTCCCCCACTTCTGCATTTTGAATGCAATGTGCACCTACATGGGTCATTCCCTATTTCATTCCGTCGCTTAAATCCCTCCACTTTTAGCCTAAACCAGGCCTGGGGATCAGCAATTATCTCTAAATATTAAATTAACCCATTAGTTGCAATTTGTGGCCGGAAAAAAAAACTTCTTTGCCACCAAAAAAATCTATTTGTTTAGGATGTTTCACTCTAACATACTGGCGGTGACTTTGGAATTTACCTTATTATTTTAAAAAAAGTATATATATATATATATATATATATGTCACGTAAATGTTAACCCAACGCACACCTATCCGGCACATTTTTCCCTATTTAATTCCCTCAGCGAACTCTAGCCTGAACCAGGCCTTGTTACTTTGTTGGCTGTGAATCGGTCTAATATGGGTTTAACGTTGTCGGAATATCGCCCCATCTTGAATTCCAGTGATGTCATATTGCTCTGCGAGGGGCTGAAGGGGTGGGGGGACCGCATTCCTCCGACCTGATGGAGCAGTCTGGGTTAGCTATGACTTCACCGCCCCCATGACATCCGCGTCATGGAATTTGTATCCCACGTTCATCCGAGGCCCCACAGCCCCTCGACTATTTTAATCCGCGAAACCCATTTAACCTTTTTTTCCCTTCTTTATTCACTTGTACAATCAACCCCAATCATTATAAGTACAATCGTGAAATATTGTCGCTCGAATCTCACGATAAAGATGCCACTCATATACAAAAGATCTAGGCCGGCGTTTAAAATGTCGGGAGGATAAAGGATGGTTAACGGAGGAGAGGGATTCGGGTGAATTAGGATGAGGAGTGAAACAGGAATGAAACTTTAGCAGCTTGCGTAATTTCTGTTACCCTAACTTTGCACAGCTGAAACCTGCAAGTGTTGGCCATAAATGAACGGAATTTTCAGAACTCGAAGTGACTGGAGTCTCCAGATCGGGCAGGGTGAGGAAGAAATCGTCGAAGCTGATGGATTTTGAATCGCCAGATGAAATCGACATTCGAAACTCAAGAAAGAAGGAAAAACCAGATTTCAGTTCTCCCAGCAGTAAGCCACCTTACTTTTTTATGTCAGATTATTATTATTTATTATAATTATTTTATTCGTCAGAATACTGCCTAATATAATATTAATTATTAATGTGACATTAAATTAATGTTTAATGACATTAAACATTAATATTAATGTGATAAAATTTTGTTGCAGTAGCCAGACCTGTGATGGCAAAGAAACCTGGCCTGATAAAGCAAGAAGTCATGACGGATGAGGTATGTACACCTTGTACTCTTATAAGCTTAACATTCCTATTTATTTTTATTTCGATAATATTGTCTCACTTTTTATTAGAATGAAAATAATAATTTTATTAATTTAATTACTAATTTATGTTTAAAAACCTTAACACTGGCATTTAAACTGTGATAGGTTAAGATATAGGTTTTAGATAGAGCTCATGGAGGGAGAAAAGAAATAATAATTCGTATTGCTTTTTATTATATTTTTTTTTTACTTTATTTGTATAAACCAATTTTCCATTGTTGCTATGTGCTTGGGATGGTAGAAAAACTTTACATTTTCTCACTCATTCCTTGTATCTGTTAAGAATTCGTTTAATTTTTTCTATTGTTTCAGTATCATTCCCTAATATTTTTTCTAGTGTAGTTCTAGTTCCTTTAAGTATTTTCTCATATTTCTTATATTTTTCACACTGTTAAAATGTGATTTATGGTAAGAGGTTGATTGCAGGTTGTAGACATAGGAGGTATAGGTTGGTTCAGTATGAAATACGAGTTCTGAGTCTGTCAGTATTTCTTGTAGTCTGTTTTGTCTCTTCTGCTGTCTATAATGTTCTGTTTCGCTTTATTTGATATATATATATATATATATATATATATATATATATATATATATATATCAATTATATTTATATTTGTTGTCATCCAACAGGAAGAAGTGGAGGGCAGAGGACTAGTGACGAAAGACAGCCATTTCACTGATGAAAGTGAGCACGACGCCACTTATACTCATAACGAGGATTCAAGTTTGGATTCTTTGGGTAGGTTTTCATAGACTGTTAGGTTAAGTATTAGGTTTACTTTAGTTGAAGTCTGAAAGTCAATAATTACAGCTAACAATAATACAAATAAATAAAAATGGTGGCTTGGAGTGTTGAGCACCTTGAGTGTTAGTAGAAATTAACTATAAATAAGGGTGGTGATCATTGAAACTGCTTCACACTATATCACTCAGACCCTAATGATCGATACACGCATAATGAGACTTAAACCTCATTGCGCTGTATAAAAAATTAATAAAATACAAAAAAATAATTACAATAATAAAAACTTTCTTGTTTAAAAAGAAATTTATTAAAATATAGGATAACTTGTGTATTCTTGAGGCTGGTGGAACTATATTCAATTTAAGTATCCAAGATTAATACCTTTATACAGGATATGTTTACTGTTCTATTTTGTTTGGTACTCAATGTCTGCCATAGCTCGTTAAACATCATACAAAAAGAATTATACAAACAGCTGTGTTTGTAACTGTATGTATTTTTCTTTATTTCAGGAAGTGAAATTGACGATGAAGAAGCGGATTTGGAAAGGGACGATGCTGAAGGATTTCAGCCAATAGCCGATGACTTACCAGATGATGCTCCCCAACAGGTAATATGAAGTTTAAAGAAGAGAAATTTACTGTGACCATTACTTGAATTATCCTTAAGTTCCGGTGGGATCATGTAATACTGTGGGAAGAACCTCGGTTGGGAGGGTCCCCCCTGCAGTAAATATTCTATAAAAACCATATAATATAGTGCATCAGTATAATAATAGATCAGTACAGTAATAAATAATTTTTTATTTTTATTTCCATTAAACTCTACCAACTGTTGTTCTTTCCACAATCCTACCAGAGGTTAGTTATTGAAGATATAAATGTCATTTTATTTCTACCATTAAAAAAGGTATGATTTATACTTTAAGGAATTATCTTTAAAAGAATAATTGGATTTTTCAAGTATTACAACCTTCATATACAGTAGAACCCTGTTGATTCGGACATTGAATAAATTGTTCTAGGTGAACTCATGCATTCCTTTTTAGTATAACCTTCAATTTAAATATTTTTGTGAATTAATAGAAATTAACAGTTTAGGAATTATAAATACAATTCTGTTAATCTAGCTTTCACTAATCCAGACCAACTATGGTCACATCAAGCCCTGATTATTGGGTTTCTGCTGTATTAAAAATATTGTAAATTTTTTAATTTACACATAAAGGAAGTAATTAACTTATAATTTATTAACTGCTTTCATTAAAATAAGACAAATTTTCTCGATAATAAAAATCATTTAATTCTGCGGGGCATTCAGTGACAAAATTCTAGCAACTTAATATTAATTTGTATATAATTTACAATTGTCATTGTCTTTATGTTACATTCATATAGATAATATAAGGTTGAATTTTCTTTTTCAAATTTCCTTTGTATAAATTATCAAATTATTTTTTGTTCAAACTATTTTTTTATGTACATTTATTTGTCTTGCACAGATCTCATATTTCAATTATTTATTTCAGGAGAACCAATTTCGGGGTATTTTCTAGAATGTTATGAGTTTTATTGCACAGCTTGAAACCAAATTATCAGGATTAAATTTTTGTTGTCAGTTTTACAGGGGAGATCTGTTGGTGTTGAATATTGCATTGGACAAAATTGAGTGTTGGGGGCGGTCTCTCGTACACTTTTTGGGATAGAAGAAATGTTTTGGTAAAATCACAGTTGATGCACCCGGTGGTTTCCTCTGAAAGAATCCTCCTTCTCCCTGTACAATCCATAAGGAAAGTGAGAAAGTAGCCAAAGAATGGGAATTCAAATATATTTTAAATATAACTAACGTTGACAGAAACTATACCTCTAATATCCTTGGTGTGAGGAAGATAAACTTCTTTCATAGCACGGTCAGTTGAATATTCTTGCCACATTAAGGACATTCATACTTTGAAAAAATTGATCCATCCTTTGTGTACAATGCAATAGGAGATTTCATAACCCATTGTCTCATTTGATGATCAAATTTGACCTATATTTGCCCATCCGTGGTTGAAAAATAAGAATTTTGGAAAAAGCATGATGAGGACACGACACAGAGACAGACCAGGGGCTGCTTTACTGTCATCTCTAATAATTAAATTAACCCAAAGAGTATATAACTTGAAAGTTGTAGTTGGAAAAAAGAAACTCGATTTATCACCAGAAAATCCAATGTGTTTAAGCTGTTCCACTCTAACCTAACGTTGGTAACTTTGCAATTTACCTTATTATTTTTCCCACATAGGCACATTTTTCCCTATTTCAATTCCCCCACAGAAATTCCATGGCCCTGGGTGCATGATCTGTCTATGAATCAGCCAAAATTTTAATTAAAAAAAAACAGAAATGAAAATTTCATTCCGCAGCGGAGTTGTGGCTGGGGCGGTCCGTGATGAATAATAAGTTGTTTTTCTTTTCCTAGGCACAGTCGTTATATATGCTTGAAAAATCCAATAAGAAGAAACTTGTTATCAAAGATGGCAAAATAGTAGGCAGGACCAAAACCCAGAGGAAGGACAAAGGGGTTTGTATTATGAGTTTATTAAAAAAAAAGATAATTATTATTAGTCGCATTTAATTAGGGCTTGGCAATCAATTTTAGAGGTTAGAACTTGAATGTTTTTGTTTTGTCCTTAGAAAGCGAGATTCACCGCATACATGCTTTGGGCCAAAGAAATAAGACAGGAACTGATGAGAGCTAACCCGGATCTTGGTAAACAAATATTTCTTGTGTTGTTAATTATAGAGCAATTAATTTAATATTTAATTTAAATAACATATAGATACACATAATTAAAAAAAATATTTGTAGTTTTTATTTCCTGTAAATTTTTCATATGAATTATAATTGTACTTCATATATTTATTAAGTTTATCAGTCTCTTGTCAATAGGGATGCTCTTGAAGCAAGCATTTACAAAAATGTTATTACTATAGTAAACTCTTCTGGTAATAATTGTTAATAATTAATTCATTTTTTATTGAAAAAAGTAAAATGAATTATGTCACTGATTATATTGACACACTATTATTGAACTGTTTTAATGGAATATTTACTGTTCACCGATGTCAACTTATAACAGTTTTGATCATTTAATTATTAAACAGTCATTTGTTATTTAGAATTGATTCACTGTTCATTCAATTATTAATTATCTACATATAAACAAAACCAATTGTTTTTCTTACAGATTTCTCCCAATTGAGCAAGAAGTTGGGGGAACTTTGGGCAACAGTACCCTTCAGTGAAAAATATGTAAGTATTATATAGATAATAGTAAAATTTTTTATATCTCTAATTCATAAATTATCCATGTATTTTTGTCCAATAATATTTATGAAGTTATGTTCAAAATTCTTATCATTACTCTGAATATAAACTGTTTCATTATGTTATCACTTAGTCACATTGGTCCTGTTTATACTGTAGACAAGAATTTCAGTTTTTAAGCCTCAGTAAATTTAATTGTACAATAAATAAAACATAAATGATATTTCTAAAACATTAGAATTACCACTAGAGCAGTAGAGATTAGATTTTATAATAATATTTGCACGAAATATTTTCTTAAATAATATAACACTACATAATTATACCTCCAAGAAAAAGGATTTTTTAAAATTAGTCGATGAAGAGTAAATAACGGATAAATACTAGTTAAAAACTATCATTCCATTAATAGTATTCTTGTTGTCCTCTCTTGTCCTTTAGTATAATGCAAATAGAAGTCTGTGTTCTGTTATGCTATTGTGTTTATATATGTACGAATTTAATAATTTAAGATATTTGTTAGGGGCCTTCGAGGTTTGCAGTTTGAATCTGCCCCTGTGCCGTGGATGTTAGTCTATAGGATAATTTGTAAATAGGGATAGTGATAGGAGACAACAACAAGCTGCTCACAGCATATTACAAATTGGCAGTTAGCACATTTGCTGTTTGTAAACTTACAGAAGAAAAATTTTTTAATGTATTTGTTTTGTGTTTTTGTACACGACAGCCTGTGGATAGATACTCACCGAATGATAATGAGTCGACTACCGTAGATTTCGTGTTTCTCTCTCCTTCTCGCCGGTTTGGTTCTGTGATCTTCGCAGACAGGTATGTTAAACTAGTTACAGTCAGTCATGCTAACACCCTAAACGGCACAGTACAATTGACAGTGACAGTGCGGCAAGGATGCCCGAAAAAACGTCTAAAGTGACTTAACACCGCTACTGAAGACGGCGAGCGGCCGCGAAACCGGTCTAGCGAAAGACAAAACCGGCGAGATGAGACGGAGAAAAGCACGAAATCTACGGTATTCCAACCCGTCTCAGACCGGAGAACAGGTACGTTAAAATAACGAGTCTAATTTGATTTTTCAGATTTGGAAGCGTCGCGCGCAGAGGCTGGCTGCGAAGGGCTGCATCCAGCAGTTGAACAGTTCGGGCGGTAGCCAGGCCACCGCCGACTCCATCGGCAAAAAGATGAAGTCGCTGCCGACAGCGGCACGCAAATTCATCAACAAGCAGCCGCCTTCGGCCAGCTCGATACAAGCTGCCGCCCTCAACGCATCCCCACGCCCACTCACCTCATCTCCCACTGAAACTAAGTCTCTACATCTTTCATCACTTCCGAATTTATATTGCTAATTTTCAAATTTATTTCCAGTTGGGCTTAACCCTTTTTTTTTTTTTTTTAGCCCCGAGAAATGAATTGCTGTCCCGGCGGCCAGCGCGATAATAGGTTGTCTCTATGGACGACACATTTATTAATGTCGAAATGCAAAACAAATTGACGGCGCCAGAAGGTGCTGTTCTCTCAGAGAAAGCGTCTACAGCCGAGCGCCACAAGGCGCCGTTCACAGATATCATTAAATACCTATACATTCGTAATAATAATAAAAACGAAATATATATCTTAAAATATTTAAAGCTATAAAATTTAAGAATTTTCTAGGATTCGACAATGGTAGAAAACTTGATTATAAATCTAACGTAATATTTAAAAATAAATTTTATTAAAAAATAACTAAATTAAAAGAAATTAAACTATTATAAATATAAATGAAAATTAAAAAACTAAATAAATTGTTAAATTTTATTTTTATTTTCAAAATGCCAATACATTGTCCCCTCAGATAATACAGGCTGAAGTCAAATTTAATTATTCAAACTTTGTCTTATTTTTATGTATTTGAAGGTTTGACATTATATTCTTGAGATGTTCTGCCTTACTTGTTTGTAAGTGATAACGATAAATAAATTTAATATATTTTAAAATGTCCGAAGCTGCAGATCTAGGACTTTTCTGGGATTCAATCCAGTAAAAAAGTTAACTCAAAATCTGACATAATTCAAACTAAATAAAATCAATTTTGTTAAAATAAACATTATGTTTATATAGCACTCAGATTTTATTATTAAAATTTCATACTGTTTTTATTTAATTTTTTTTAAATAAATAATGTTCTAATAATAATATTTTGTATAACGAGCTCCATAAATAATAATTGTACGATTTTTATTAACTTTTAATGAATCGGGACTTTTCTGATCTGATTTACCTGCATCTTGGCACATTTCTATGTTTATCTATAATTATATATGTACCAATATCAGTTACATCTCTAAGCCTTTTGTTTAATATTGCTTATGTAGTGCAATGACCTACTAGGGCTGTTATGTACTTCATAAAGCATTCGATGAAGCGATAGTTCTAGCAGTGGCATCACTAGAGTGCTGGGATAATATCAGTGGACTTTGTTGTATTTATATATTGGGGCTTTATTTATTTATTCTACATTCCAGTTGACTACAAAAGTTAAATGAGTTCGGGATCAAAAAAGTAATATTTATGAGTAATCGGGTGAAATTTTTTCTTTGCATTTATTCCCCTATGTTCAAATTTGTTAGTCTATAGAACTAAATTTCATTTTCTCAGTATTTATATAGTGCAATTGTGCTAATGCCAATATGCGTTATAAACATTTTTATTTATACTTTAGATTAGTCTGTTATACACACACACACACACACACAGATACACACACACACACAAACACACACACATGTAAAAACACACAAACAGACACATACACACAGACACATACACAAACAGACACATACACAGACACAACACACACACGTAAACACAAACACCCACACAGACAGACACACACACAACAGACACACACACAGACAGACAGACACAACACAAACAGACACACACAGACAGACAGACACAAACACATGGACACATACATGCATACACAGAAACAGACACACAAACAGATACAGAGAGAGAGAGAGACACAGACACACACACGCATGCGTGCATAAATACACACACAGCTACTAGGGCTGTTATGTACTTCATAAAGCATTCGATTCGATGAAGCGATAGTTCTAGCAGTGGTGTCACTAGAGTGCTGGGATAATATCGGTGGACTTTGTTGTATTTACATATCGGGGCTTTGTTTTATATATTTCATTCAATCGGAATTATAGAAAAAGTGAACGGTAATTAATTTCTAATGAAATGTTTCAGGCAGAGCAAACAGGGCCAACAGGCTGAGCTGGCGTCGCAGTCGGTGTTTAAAGCTGTCGGTACGTCAGCGCTGGACGTCGCCGCTCACCTCAGCCTCCTCGGCGAGTCATTGGCTATAGTCGGAGCGAGACTGACCGAGCACGAGGTGATTCACACTATTTTACCCATCTCCAATATATATTCCCTCCTCCAATATGCCCTAGTTGTAAATACAGGCGATTTGACTTGGCAGTTATTTGAGGAAATGAACAAAACCACGAGACAGAGATAATGCTTTTATCACCACCGTGGTCATTGGTTTCCTGAATTATTTCTAATTAGTAACTGTTTGATTTATAATTTGAATCTACGTACAAAAAAATTTCAGCTTTTAGCATAATGGTTTGTGTAATTAATAGCGTGTCAATTAATAAGAATGGTCAATTTATGGACAATTTATTAGTCGTATATAGAATGAAGCGATTACTATTTTATTATAATAGTTTTCCTATTCTTTAAGAAAGAATGAACGATATTTATCCTTTTATACGTGGGTAAAAATATCTAAGCATAAAATTTATACGGATTTATAAATTTAAAATAATAACGGAATAATCTAAAGTATAAATAAAAATGTTTATAACGCATATTGGCATTAGCGCAATTGCACTATATAAATACTGAGAAAACGAAATTTAGTTCTATAGACTAACAAATTTGAACATAAGGGAATAAATGCAAAGAAAAAATTTCACCCGATTACTCATAAATATTACTTTTTTGATCCCGAACTCATTTAACTTTTGTAGTCCACTGGAATGTAGAATGCATAAATATGCATTTTAGTCACTATTTATTATTTAAATATAATGTATTGAACTGTATACATTGGAACTAAAATTTTATTTGTCTTCTCATTTCTTTATATTTAAATATTATGTTTTGATATTAATTAAACACATCTGTCCCTAATTAATATATTGTATTCAAGGTAAAATTGTTACAATTTCTATATTTCTGATAAAATTCTGAATTCTCATTTGAGATTCAGTAGAATTTTCCAGTGAAATATTATTTCGTAATCCAAATTTTCCCCAGGGTCAGATTGCTGTATCGGGAAGCTTTTCAGTACTTCTTGACTCTTTGCTGTGCGCGTTGGTGCCACTCTTGTGCCTCACCCAACAGGTCCCCGAACTGAACGTCATACCGCAGGAACAGTTGTCTCAAGCCATGGACAACATAGCGTATATTATGCCCGGACTTTAGGTTTGGATTGTACATACAGTTTTCGGTTGTGTGAAAAGTGTACAGTTTGTAAGTTTAATATTATTTTATACGCACAAACCCAGTATTTAGCTGTATAAATAAACTAACTATAACTATAAATCGTACTTTTTCCCCACACTCCCACCAAGGTATCAGGAGTAATACACAAAATTTGCAATTACTCCTAAGGACGCATTTTATGGAAATCATAAAAGTGGGTTGTGATTGTTTTCATTATAAACCCAAAAGCCTGAAAAGAAATTGCAATTTGTGAAAAGTAGATGGTAACATTTTTGCAGGTAGTATTTAGCTCTATGCATGACAAATATAATTTTAAATCTTTTAACAAAATTAATCTATTACAAATGAATTCTTGGGTTTGAATCCCAATGGTGGAACAAATTTTTTTACAATTAAAATTTTTAACAAACAGTTAAAATTAATGTCAGAATCCATTTTAATGGATTGAAATGTAAATTCATATTCAAAAATTTTTGCTTCAAAAGTAATAATTCTAAAATACTGTCTTTTAAAATCTGAAGCTGAAATTTATTTCTATTAATACTTTTCCATGTATTAAAAAACTATCTACTACAATTTTAATAATTAGCTCCAAAATAGAATGTCGGCGGATTTATAAAAAAGGCCGCTATCGCGAATTAAGTAAAAAAGAAAAGCCGCGAAAAATACGAATTTCAATATTTTAATGCGTTATTTTTACATGAATGGGATCTAAGGATATAATATAAAGTTATTATATCGGAAGGAAAAAATGTAGATCGCGCCTCGGCGATCTAGGAGGCCTAGGTAACGGCTATTTTTGTTTACCTCCCGGAGTGTAAGGCGTCCGATGCCGCTAACGCGTCCCTATTTTTCAGAACGCCCGACTTGAATAGAAATGCGCGACAAAACAGGTTTCGCGGGCGTCAAAAATTCGCTCGTCCGCCACGGAGTGTTCCCCTACAAGCTTCTTGGCGTAGCGCTCCTCCTGAGGACGGCCGATCTCATTCTGGTGCAGTCGATTTACGTTCCGGACGAGTACTACCAGAGCCTGGAGATAGCCCACAACAGGGTTTTCGGCTACGGGTACACGACTTGGGAATGGACGGCGGCAATAAGGAGTACGGTTTACGTGTGGATGGTGTCGGGTCTCTACTGGTTACTCAGGACTTTCAACGTGGATAGTCCCGAAGCCGTCATCTGGGCTCCCAGGGTGCTGCAGGCCTCGTTGTCCGCTTTGGCCGACGTACATTTCGTCCGATGGGTTTACGACAAGCGTTCCGGTCAGTACTCGTGGGCTTTCATCGCGTGGATAACATCCTACTTCGTCTCCTACTGTTCCACCCGAACACTGGTCAACACTTTCGAGATGAACCTAACGACTTTGGCCCTCTTTTACTACCCGTGGACGCCGAAGACGGACAGCAGGCTGTTCGCCGCTATCGTCGCTCTCCAGGCTTTCGTTAGGCCGACCTCGTGTGTAGTTTGGTTGCCGCTCGTCCTCATCAACCTGTGGTACTCTTCGGACCGTAAACGGCTGCTCAAGACCTACATACCGGTCGGTATACTCATCGGTGCCGTCTGCGTCGCCCTGGATTCATACTTTTACGGCAGGTTCGTCGTGACCCCGTGGCAATTCTTTTTGTCGAACATCGTTAACAACATCGGGCAGTTTTACGGTTCGCACGACTATTTCTGGTTTTTCTACTGCGGACTGCCGACAGTACTCGGAATCCAAACTTTGCCATTCGTCTACGGCGCGTTTCAAGTCGTCGTAAAGCCGAGGAAACTGAAAAAGAGACTGAAGTACGACGTCGAATCCCAGATGGTGGTTACTGTAATTTGGACGCTGCTCGTTTTCAGTTTGGTGCCGCACAAGGAGTTCAGGTTCTTGCTGCCGCTTTTCCCGATGATGATCTATGTGTCGTCGAGCGTTTGCAGCCGTTGGAGTGTCAACGCCAAACTCGTATCGATATACATCGTCGGATTTATATTCATAGTGGCCAACTTCTGCGGAATCCTCTTCCTCGGTCAGTTCCACCTGGTCGGAGGTCTCGATGCCATGAGCCATCTCAGGGAGGAAATTTCGATCGAGCCCCAGTCCAAAATACTGTTCCTGATGCCGTGCCACAGTCTTCCGCTCTACAGTCACCTCCATTCCAACGTCTCGACTAGGTTCCTCACCTGCGAACCTAACCTGAACAACCTGCCCGATTACACCGATGAGACGACCCTGTTCTTCAAAGATTCGCAGTCGTGGCTGAGAACGGAATACCCGGCCAACCACCACCCGTGCTCCTTCCCCACCCACATTGTTGCCTACGATTCTCTCAACATGACCAATTTCCTCCACGCCAGAAATTACACTCTCTCGAAATCATTTTTCAATTCGTACGTCTATCCCGAAAGGACAGGGAAATATGTCAATATATACAAAAGACGATATACAAGCTGTAAGTGATGAACTTGTGTAGCGTGTGCACGAAATTCAAGATGTCCAATTTAGAGTTGTAATATCATCACCTGCATCACATATTAAAAATTTGATTGTTTAAAACAATGTAAAAATTAAAGTTTTACTTATTAAACGATATTATTCCAAATAGTTTTGATAACACTGATAGTATTATGACTCGGGTCAATCTGGATATCTCTCAGGAAACTTATAAGGCCAGTCCGGTGTTGAAATATGTGCCTTTGATATGTATTTAAAAATATTTAATTGTTCTCATAATTTTATGTGGGAACATTAATGTTAGTTGTTGACAATACAATATATTGATGATGTTTAGAAGGTAGACTTCGATTCATTTCATGGGGTAATAATTTGATCTTTCTTCGGTGAACTTAAATTTTTTCAAAGGAGTTTTCTCTTATGGTATTTGAAAGAGTATTTATTTTTTCTGTTTTACATTTATGTTGGTTTACTCGGTGCAATAATTTTATTTTTATGTCTTTTTTTCTTCAAAAATTTGTAGCAATCACCAGGGTATAATGTTAATATCCAACTGACATTTTATTTCATTGTTAGAAATGTTTATTTGTAATGTGTTCTGTATTCAATTTTTTGTGTTTATTTGGTTAGTGGAATTTTAAATATTATGTGACTCTGTAAAAAAAAACATCATACTGCCAGCTTTAATTATAGTTTCGAATAATGGTTATGTACCTTAAAAAGTGTATGAAAAATGTTCTCAGCAATACTTTTAGAATAATGCTGAAACATTGAGAGAATTTTGTCATTAATTTTATGAATTTAGAAATTTTGTGTTAAGAACTAAAATGTTTTATTTTATTATATGCAAGGAGTACAAATAGAATTTATTGACAACAAATTGAGATATTGGATTGTTTCTTTTAAGAATTTTAAAAATTAAAAAAAATAAAAACAAGAGTTTATTAATGTTAAGTATTTTTATAGTGTGCATAATTTGTCGGTGTTTTTATATTGTTTTGTATTGAAATTAAATTGCTCACTGCAAAAAGCAATAAAAAATGTATTCAGTACATAAATAATATTAGTCCAAAGAATAATACTGTCTTGTAAAATTGTAACATTCTTTAACATTATGAAATGTGACTTGAAAAAAGGTTATTATGACAGTATTAATTATTTTTAAACTTATTATTTTTGCTTTGAATTTATTTGTCTTTTTTTCTAGAAATGTTGTTTTCAATTAAAAATTGGGGATGGCTTGTGTTTTATCTGTTTCAAACTAATCTGATGGTTTCACAAATAAATATGAGGACTTTGCTTAACACATTATTTATTATTTTCCTTATCATATTCACCTATAGGGCTGAATTCAAATGTTTTCACATTCATCTATGGGGCTGAATTCAAATGTTTTTTGAATTTGTAAAGCATTGTTTTATGGTAGGATACAGAAGAATTGCTCTAGAATTGTTTTGTCATTCTAAGGTCAATGACTGGACTAATTGTGTAAGTAAACCCAACCAGTGTGATCAGAGGGTGTGACTTAATTAGTGTTGCATATATTACAATTTCAATATTTTCTATTAATTAGCACTGAATGTTTGAACTGATTTTATTTTTACTTTACGAGTATTGAAATTTCATGCCCGCATGCTGCATTATATTCTTAATTTTATTACAGTAATATTCTCAAAAATGTTGAATCTTAAACCTATGTTTTATTAAGACTTTTCTTAACTGATTTTAACATATTAGATTGTTAGCATTTTATTTTGATTAAATAATATCCTAAATTATATTGATTCATTTAAATTCAAAATTAATTATAATCAAGTTTAAATAATGTCTGGAGCAAACAGGTTTGGCAATTAAATTATGCTGCTTCTATGTATGTATTTAATACATACTGAAATTTCTGTTTAAAGAAGCATACTTGTAGCATTATCACCATTATATATTTATGTATGTATGTATATATATATATATATATATATATATATATATATATATATATATATATATATATATATATATATAGTAACACTCATACATACATAATGATTAATTTTATACAATCTTCATATTTTTATATAGTTCAATGAAATATAATGTATGCAGTTATTTTTATAAATGTACATTTGAGATTTAAAAAATAATATTGAATATATAAGAGCGTAATTTTTTGTAATGTAAATATATGGTTACAGGTTGAAATTTATTTTCTGGTCAGTAAACTTTTTTATCAAATGGAGGACAATTATTTAGATAATTGTTTAGCGGTTTTTACTAGTTTGTTTTCTTAAGGACCGAAAATACAATTAAATTTAATATAGTGGGCGGAGCTTAATTGGAATGGGTAACATTTCAAGTACCTAACAACTCTGGAGGCTATAATAGGGTTATATTTATTATACTAACGGTCTTTTCGCTAATGTAAAATGTTCTGTCCTGCACAGATAATGTAAGTCACCTTATTATCAAATAAAGTTAAAGGAGTATTAGATTTATTAAATGTTATTTCAACCGCTCAACCTTACAGCTGTTAGATATACAAGATTTACACACTCGTACTTCATACTCAATCAACCAAAACCTATAGGTGGAACGTCTTACTGTGAAGTCCGTTTGAACAACGTTTGAGAAATATAAAAAGCATAGGAAAATGCATCTTCAGGATTTATCGGTGCTTGTAATTCTGATTAATGTAATCCTTTGTGATTTAAACCTTTTTAACATTCGACTGGGTGCCCCATTTTCTGATTCCAGGCTTCTACAAAAAAGGCTATTGAGCAGCGCTTCAGCATCGGTAACTCGGATCCACAGGAACAATTATTTACGCCCCTATCCAACCAAAGTTATTTTGGCTGATGGTTCGAGCATAACCATCAGATATCACGAACCTCGGCAGATCATAAAGGTCGGCACTGTTTCGTCTGTTTGATTATTTGATTATGATTATATATTAGCGATCTGTAAACAGACGTTTACAATTTGCAGCTCCCGTTGGACTTGAGCACGCTCTCGGAAGAACAGGCCAAATTAAGAATTGAGAGGCGTAGGCCCAAAACTAAAGTGAAAGAGGACAATGAGGATTACGGCAGCTTCAATGCGAAAAAATATTTGAATCTAGTGAGAAAAAAGAAGTGAGAATGGATAGATAAATGTTTTTGTAGTATTTAATCATTAAATATTTAAGTCTACCAATAATACCCCTTGTTTCTCTTACTGAATAGGAAAAAAACCTAATGAATGTCTTCCAAATGTTAAAATGCACTTGTATGAGTGAAAGTATATTATTCATTCTTTAATTAATTACTGGAATTTATTTTTAAAACCAGCTTTTATAAATTTGTTGTTTCCTCTATTTATTAAAAAGCTACTTGGTGCATTGAGCTCAATCTAAACAGACTTAACAGAAACACAATTAAAACTTGTCACAAATGAATTTTATTGTTATTTTTTATTTAACATTCAATAAACTATTCTAGAGGTGAGAAAAATTTAGAAAAAATTAATATTTCATTCATTTTATTGAATTTTTATTCACAATGATTGCTGATACTGATATTTCTGTAATTTTAACTATTTTTGAGCTGAATAGTGATATAATGCATAGTGGTGCAGCTCATTTCTTGCATTGAAAGGGTATGAATATATATATATATATATATATGTATATATATAATTTTATTTAAAATTGTTATTAAATTATCAATTATTAAATTATTTTACTGCCATTACATGGATTTTGCATATATATATATATATATATATATATATATATATATATATATATATATATATATACACACACACACACACACACACACATACAAAGTGACTATACACGCAGACTTATAATGGTATTTCAAAAATATCATTATTGATGATTTAATACAAATTTTTTATTATATAGAAATAGATTGTTTTATCGTAAATTTATTAATGATTGGGATCTGAAAGGAATTCTCTTCTCTAAAAAGCAGCGAAAGGCGACATAATCCAGAAGGCCGTGGTAAACTGTCAAAATGGCGGATGTATCAGACAGTAAGTAAATAAATGATCGTAGTTAAGTTGTGAATACTCCTTCTGTTCGGTTGGGCGAGTTCGTCGCAGTTTCGGGGCGAGATTTTTTTCTGTCCCGAGAGTTTCGAAATTGCCACCGGAGCGGAGCGGAGGGCGTCTGCGAACTGCTGGGGGGTTTCGTAACAGCGCGTTAGCTTTTGAAACTGGCCCTTGGTTGGGTGGAAATCCCATCGCCGCATGTTGTTTTGTCCGATCCTAACCGGCGAACTAAAATGTCGGGTGTTGAAGGCACCGAGTCGGGGCTAGATCAGAACAGCGAGGTCTCTTCAACCAAGCCCGAACTCTCCGAAACCAACGGGCCTTCATGCTTCCAGAAGGGAGATGTACCAGGTATCTTATATAGACATATATTGTTTAAAAATCAATCAAACGCATTTCCCAATTTCTAAATTCCTCGGCCTCCTCATTTTTAAATCTCCAATTCTGTTTGTTTTATGCCCGACTTTGGGGTTATGTTTTTACGGTGACCACAGAAGAATAACCGAATAACAAATGTGTAAATACAATCTTCCAGTTTGCATTCATTCTTATTATTGGAACAAACACTGTCAATATTTACCTTAAGTGCGTGTTTAATAGTGCCATAAATATTTTTGTCCTTGTATTGACCAACAGAAAAAAATTTCACAATAATACCTTTCGTATGAAATTTGTAAATATTGATTTGCAAATAAGGGTTGTCACTAATCAGGCAAATATTCGTAATAGTACTTAGGCTTTATTTTTAAGTTGAGTAATTTGTCCACCTATTTACGACTGTTCATTACCATATTTGTACATTTTTGATACTTCAAAAAATACCGAGCAACTGTGCTGTTACATACTAATCTTCATTTATATCTAATATTATGGGGGTTTTCCGATGATTGTGCACTTATTAATAAACAAAGTGTAAAAAACATTTATAACTGTAAAAGTATAGAAGATATAATAAATATATACAGCCAGATATATTTTTACATTATGGTATAGGTTTAATTAATGTTAATTTATTCAATTATTTTTTTGTCATATTGCACTTCCTTATGTGAACAAATATTGTTAAATATATTTTTTTCTAATTACGTAGATATGTTTAATCTGTTTGATAATTATTCTAGCCTGATTACTTCTGATATTTAGTAATATAATGTTGAACTTAATCTATATTAATCTGAAGACAAAATGCATTCAGATATATTTCACTGAACATTTGGGTTTCCCTTTATTGGTCGCATTTATGCTACTGTTTATAGGAAAAAATGAAACAAATATTTTAAATTTTATTATCCCTTTGTCTAATATCTAGGATTGAATTTTTCAGCCTTAAACAGGTCGCCGTCAGTAAAATTTGGAAGTTCTCCATTTATGAGTGCCCAAAAAAATCACTTTGCCCTACGCTCAAGTGTCCTCTCGCCATCAGTATTAGGAGGTGAGCATTTATATTTATTATCTTATTGCTGATTAAATTATAATCGTTATTTTGTCGTATAGATGCTGCGGTGTTTAGACCCCAAATGATATTTCATCATAATTCAGCGTGAAAACACCATACGGGAACTTTACAAAGAAATAGGCCACCGCATAGTATTCGAATGCGCTCATTTGAAATTATAATTTACGAATGAATTTTATGTATGGAAATTTCCTGTGTAACTGTGTTCAAAATTCATTTATATAAATTGCCTTATGACTCGCCAAATTGAAAAATATACAAAATATAATTCAGTATGTATACATTCAATTTAATATAGGATTTTAGAGTTTTTCAAACGAAGACACATTCTTGTCGATGGTCGTCAGATATAATTCTTAATTATATTTCTTTATTTTTATACCACAGTTTTGCTGTACTCGGAGGGAGCACTTATGAACTAACATCCATTGCAATTCCGGGCAGACCACCTGGACCCACTCGGGCCACTCTTTTATTACTACCATTTTAGCCCTTTTATTTAGTCTTTTATTAAACTAGTAATTAGTTCCACAAAAATAAATACTGGGAACAAAATGTTTCCAAAAGTGGGGTTTTTTCGATTAATAAATTTGTCATTTTCACACTGTACAAAATAACGTTGATGATGTATAACATTGCAAAAAATATCGCCACGGGTATTCCAGTTAGTTATTTATTTTGGGACCGAAGAAGGAGGTGATAAAAATTGGAAGCAATAATGTATCTATTGTGTAGCGTGTATTATTTTGTCGAGGATAAATGAATCGGTTTGTTTCAGGAAAAGTAAGCGGCGACTCAGGCAGGAGCATCTCTTTTGTTCTAAACCCGCCACGACTCTCCAGTCCTTTTGCCAAAACAGGTCAGCAGTCAGTCACTCCTTTCAAAATTATATCCGCTTTGTCGATGGTTCAGACAAAGTCGTACAGTCTGGATTTAACTCCGGGAATTGTGACTACAACAATTATTTCGCCTTTTATGGTTCGGCTATGGTTTAATGCGAGTTTGAAAATACATCATGAGATCGACAGACATGGTTGATATGTATCATTACTTGCACTCTTGTTTGATAGACAGGGCTCAATTTTCAATGCTTTTTTTTCTTCGCTTATATTTTTTTGATGGCGCGGAATTAGGGGAATTAACAGGAACTCCCCTTACTTTATTCGATTTACTGTATAAATCGAGTAAAAAAAAAAAGGGTTTAGGTTTGTTGTCAAATGAATAGTGTTACTACGTTGTTAAAGTTTTGCTTTTAGCTTTGCCGGAATTTCCCAAGATAGTGTTCTTCGTATTTGTTGGTATTATTGTGAATTTGTATTCGGTATTTGTCATTTCTAAAGACAAATATTCAGCAATTAGGCAGTCAGTATTTAGAATGCTTCTAAAGTGGAACCCGTTTAGTTCGACTTTAGAAGCATATTCCGGGTTGCTAACGAGGAATTAGAAAAATTTGATTAGGGATAGGGGATATGGGCTAATTAATAGTCGGTTGGCTGTGATTGGTCCGCTGTCAGCCAATGACGACGCCTGCGGAACAGCTGATCTAACAGCACCATCTCTTTGGTTTGGTCTGACAGCCAAACCACAACCAGTGGAAAGGGGAACACCCTCATATAGGGGGGGAGTTTCTTGTGTCATCCAAAGTCAGACTCGGGGCCAACTTAAATACTCTTAGGAGCAGTTTCTTTTCGAATGTAGTAGAAGTTTTCTCGGCGATTATTTATTTGTAATTTAATCGTAGAAATTCGCAAACAAAAATGCGATACATTAAATTTTGGAATGAATAGTACATTAAAGTAGGTTTAAATAATAAATAGATATATATATCGGTAAATCGTTTAATAGTTACTGTATTACATTATTATGCTGTAACGCAGCATTTGTAATGCCACTCGTGATTTCAGTAATATTATCGATATTAATATTTTATATAATTTAATTTATTTTATGGATGCAGAAGAGAAAACAGATAAGGAAGAAGAGACAGAAGAGAAAGAGCCCGCCGAAGCTATAGAAGACAACAAAGACAATGTAACAACTCCGACAAAATCAAAGGTGAGCCGCAACATTTTTTTATTAGTATTATTTTTGTTGCACGATTAAAAATTGTCGACACTGTTAATTTAACAAATTTTCAGATTCCTTCAATAGTTTTGTTATTAAAAACAAAATAGAGCGAATTGGAACTATTTTTACAAGTATTTCTTCATTATTTATTCACTCGATCTTCTATTTAATAATTATAAATGTACTCCTTAATACCTAGAGAAGGCGAACATTTACAGTGTCTAATTATCATATAAGCTTGTTATTATAATTGAATAAATTTTGTTCTTCTAAACTAAAATATTTTAACAGAATGATATTTACAAATTTACACAAAATATAGTTGCAGTGATTATCTGAATTAGTTGTCGACAATGGTTATTCTGGTGACTGTTGCGACACCTATAATATGTGTTACTAATTTTATTACATATATTCAAACAATATATTCCATATTATCACTAACTTGTGTTACCCGGGCCTCAACTTCTATATTCTTCTGTAATCTATTGCAAGAACTAATGGATTATTTATTGTAATCCAGGTGGAAGCTGCTGGCGCGACTACACCGTTGAGGAGTAGCGTCGCTTTTGTTCCTTTAAAAACTGAAAGTCGACAGTCTGAGTGCGGCTGCCCGATGGGCCCCAGCCCTTCTCCTTCTCTCGGATTTGTGTTCGGTCAAAACCTCCACGAAAGAGTCGTAAGCTTAACGCCCTTCTATCCACTCTAATTGAACTAACCCACCCAGTATTTATTTCAATTTGGTTTTTCACACATCCAACAACAATACATTTACATAGTACACCGTATTTTAAGTTGATAAAAAGCTCATTTTTAAATGAAATTTTGAATAAATGCGTAATTTCTTTTATTGTTGTAAATACAGGAATCCTTCGATTTATGCAGTTAATGTATCCTTGAGATACTTGCATAATTCAAAACCTTATAAATAATTATGATTAATCCTGAAAATTGTTAAAAAAGAACATTACTCGAGGAGAATCTAGATATATTGCAAAGCATAATTCTTGAATTATTAAAGGATATAGATATTTTAGAAAAGGATTATTTAAAATTTTTTTGGTAAAGAAAT